>CM023955.1:15789233-15883379 GCA_013407115.1 Glycine latifolia
TGGTAACATTGCTTGTCAACTCTCAAAGCTATTTGACCATTTGCTATACCATTTGACAAAATTGTTTTTACAGTTTGCTACATTTGTAAGCATGCTACATTTATTTAGTTTTGGCTTAAATATGTTTGATCCATTTTTCCTTCACATGTACTCTCTGATATTTGAAAAGTTTTATTTTAGATCACTATTGTTAGTTAAATGATGACATGTTCGTTAAATATTTAATAACACGATTTGTGACGTCTTAGAAATCGTCAGTATTTATTTCAAAATCAAATTTAAATTTTCAAACTATTGAAAACTATTAGAATCAATTAAAATTTGAATTTTTTTTTTTTGAAAAAAGGTAAAACGTGCATTTCACTTATGTTTTTTTTTTTAAATATATAAGTAAAACATTGTTTTTACTGAAAGTAAAAACAAAACATTATAATTGCACCCCACTTTTGACCAAACAAAAACCCCCCACCCCAAACCCTTCAACACCTTCAGCCTCCTCGTCGGTCCCACCCCCCATTATTGCCCCCAACACAACCGCAGCTTCCACCAATGCCACCACAAGCCCTTCTGTACCTGACATCGCCACCCCTCAAGGTCTACTGTGGCTTTGACCTCATCGAGGAGTCCCTTCACCTCATCAACCTCCTTGGCCTCATCGTCCTCTCTTGGTTCTGCCGCTACAGCCACTGTGTTGTCGCTTTCATCTGCGATGCCACCATGCGCATCGGCGACCCCTCCGAGAAATACCTCGAAAGACCCAAACTTGATGGCAAAAAACAAAAGAGTTTTGTGAGGGTTGGATTGTGGTGAACAACATCAATTTTTTGTTGCTCATCAATTTGGTAACATTGCTTGTCAACTCTCAAAGCTATTTGACCATTTGCTATACCATTTGACAAAATTGTTTTTACAGTTTGCTACATTTGTAAGCATGCTACATTTATTTAGTTTTGGCTTAAATATGTTTGATCCATTTTTCCTTCACATGTACTCTCTGATATTTGAAAAGTTTTATTTTAGATCACTATTGTTAGTTAAATGATGACATGTTCGTTAAATATTTAATAACACGATTTGTGACGTCTTAGAAACCGTCAGTATTTATTTCAAAATCAAATTTAAATTTTCAAACTATTGAAAACTGTTAGAATCAATTAAAATTTGAATTTGTTTTTGAAAAAAGGTAAAACGTGCATTTCACTTATGTTTTTTTTTTAAAATATATAAGTAAAACATTGTTTTTACTGAAAGTAAAAACAAAACATTATAATTGCACCCCACTTTTGACCAAACAAAAACCCCCCACCCCAAACCCTTCAACACCTTCAGCCTCCTTGTCGGTGCCACCCCCCATTATTGCCCCCAACACAACCGCAGCTTCCACCAATGCCGCCACAAGCCCTTCTGTACCTGACATCGCCACCCCTCAAGGTCTACTGTGGCTTTGACCTCATCGAGGAGTCCCTTCACCTCATCAACCTCCTTGGCCTCATCGTCCTCTCTTGGTTCTGCCGCTACAGCCACTGCGCTGTCGCTTTCATCTACGATGCCACCATGCGCATCGGCGACCCCTCCGAGAAATATCTCGAAAGACCCAAACTTGATGGCGAAACCTTGGAGAGGAACCAATAGGGTAACTCAAAACACCATTCATCAGATTTTGGGTCATGCTCAAAATTCAAACTTGGTTGATCCTAATTCTAATTCCTTTTTTTGATTTTGAACAACTATGATTGGTGGAAGGGGTTGGGTGGGATGTTGGTGTTTGGCTAAGATCTGGACTTGGGGGTATTGTTTGGGTGGGTTAAGGTGGTGGTGATGGAGTTGGCATGGTAGGTGAAGGGTGAGGTTGCGGCAACGCAATGATCCATGTGGCTAGATCTGGTAGACAATGGTGGTGGCCCTCGCGATTATGGCAGTCATAGGTGTTGCAGATCAGATCTAGTCGCGGATGGTGGTTTGTTGCTGATGGAAGATTGGCGCCCGGTGGATCTTGTTTGGAGGTCTTGCGCATGGAGAAGATGAGGAAGTCAATGTGTATTATTTTAATCTTGGACATTTTTTTAATATATATATATATATATATATATTTTAAGTCAAACATTAAATACTGACAGTTTTTTTTCCAGCAAATCGTGTTATCAAATATTTAACAGACACATCGTCACTTAAGTGACGATAAGAATCTAAAACAAAACTTTTCAAATATAAGGAAACAGATACAAACGAAAAATTTATCAGGGATCAAAAACATATTTAATCCTTTATTTTTATACTTTTTTTTAGAATGAACTTCTATAAAATTTAGACATCAAAAACACTATTAATAGCTTCATTGGTGGCCACATTTTGCGCACTAACTCTCATTTTTAACCTTATTTTCTCAACCATTATTTTGCAATATGAATCTCTTACTTTAGTGTCATTCTTAATAGATCTAAATCAATTTCATTGGCAATTTTATTACAATTTATTGCAAAATTACCAAATGACTCCTTCAAACGAAAATTCTCAAAATCGTCTTTCATTTTTTTCTTGAAGTCACCACCACCACTAATGAATTATATGCAAAATAGTTCGTCTCCTTCTACTGAAAATTCTCAAAATCTTCCTCCATTTTTTTCCTACATGCCACCACCACCACCAATCAATTATATTCAAAATAATCAGCCCCCTTCCACCGAAAATTCTCAAAGTTCTCAAACTTTTTCATCAATGCCACGAAGCAATTCCGCCATCTTTCGTATGTCTCCCAAAGTGATCCACAGACTCCTTCCAATGAGGAATTTGAAACACAATTTACATAATTTTCTACCCAAGTTGGGCTAGAAAATATCACACTATAGTAAGGAGGAGAGAATTCTACAAAAAGAAATCATGAGTTTACTTTTCAGTTGAAGATGATACACATCTCATTGGTTCATAGCTTAATGTCTCAATGGAGATGGAGAATGTAACACTGTTGTATGAAATTTTGATGAAAGACACATCTACCATGTCTATAAAACAATGCAAAAACCATGAAATCACTCACTTGTAGTTGTATTTTAAAAAGTTTAGCAATTAATTATTATGATGTAAGTTAGTTTTGCATAATCACTATGCTGTAGGTTTATTTTAATTAGTCATGGTTTGTTGTATTTTTTATAATTAATCCTATGTTGTAACGTTCTTAGTTTTAATTAGTCTTCTTATAGTAACTTTTTAATAGTTGAGTGATGAACTTTGTTTTAAAACTTTTATGTTAATTATTATTTTTTAATTATATATCTAACTAGTAGTTTTAAGAGTGATAGTTTTGGTAATAGCTATTATAAAAGTAACCGTTACAAAATTGGTCATTGTGAAATTAGGCGTTATGTACTTTTTGTCCGTTTAATAACTTTTAGTTATAATTAAAATTTTAAATTAAGTTTTATTTGTTAATATTAGTAATTAAATTTATTCTTAGTTGTTTAATAATTACAATTTATATAAGTAATTACTAAATTTATTTTAAATAAAATATTAAAAAGTGGAATTTATCATGAGACCTATTAAAAATATCTAAGATTTCAAAATAAAATCTACCACTAAAACAAAAATTAAAAAAAAAATCTTCAAAATGATATAATACTATGAGACCTATGAAAAAAATAACTTAAAATCCCAAAATAAAATCTATCAGTCAATATACTCTAAGTCTCTATCAGTCAATATACTCTAAGTCAATGGATATTTCAAAATAATCTGGGACAAGTGTGATTCCCAAGTGTTGCAACTTGAGCTGTAATGATAGTGTTAACAATATTAGTAACCTTAGTGTTAACATGAAAAAAAAAAGAAGACATTTTGCTACTCCCATAATGTCAACTATCTTATTACTAATTTTTCACACATAAGAAACTTAAATTTCCCACAGAAAAAACTTAAATTTGAGAGACTAAAAACATATTTAATTTTATATGTAATGTTATAATTGAAGTATAATAGTTTTTTTTTTATTTCGCATAGGTCTCATCTTTCTTTTCTGAAACACTACTATTCAATACATAATCATCAGACACTAAATATGAACATTTGTCATAATTAGAATTCAAACTTTTATTCACATGCAAACTAACACCTTCTACTAGACTCAATTCACATTAGTGATGTGTAACAATTTCAACAAGAATTATACACTACAAAATATATTTTTTATCCAACAACATGCTATAAATTATTACTGATATTTGAAAACCTAAATCCAAGAATGGTGTTGTAGAATAAATTCAAACTTTAATGTTTTTTTAGTAATGGATACGAGAGTAAAATAAAGGAAGACATAACCCAATACACAAAATTCAATCAATAGAGTGCCACTTTAATTTATCACTGTAGTTGAAATTATCTTCTGATTGATTTCTCCTAGTCTTCGTATCATTTTGGTGAAGTCTCTTCGAAGTTGAACAAAAACGCGTGCTAAGGTGAACTTTCTATGGGCAGAATTAGAGGACAGAGAGGTCTAATAGTCTATCCACACACTATGAAACGACAAAAAGGGAAGACTTCACTGCTTCCACAACTTTAACAATCATTTAATATAGTGAGCACAAAATTTTCAAACCTTTTATACGGGAAATTAATTTCTGAAATAAATATGAATTCACCATAAAACAAAAACGCGTTCCGAGGGACATTGTGGTTTAGTGAGTAACACAATAAATACACTGCATACTACAATAAAATTGCAGTTTGTTCCTAACTATCAATTGTGGTGTTTTGAATTCCAATATACAGTCCAATGTCCACCACCACCTACAGCGGGACAGGTGACGGTTCCGGGTCTGGCAATTCCAACAATTCTGGGTCTGGAGGAATTGTAATTGCTGTTGTCATAGGTAGAATTTAAACTTTTTTATGTTCTTTGTTTTTATTTTTCTGTTCTGTGTTGGTTTGTTTGCAAGATTTTTGTTCTGACTGAATGTTCTAATGATCTTAATCCAGTTGTGATTCTAGTGAAGATAGGTCTTTTCATTTGGTTAGTGCCCAAATGCATGAAAAGATTTCAGGTTATTCGTTATTCAAAATCGTCGCTTAAACAAGCAACAGACAAACAATTTATGACACTCACTATGGATAAATTTCTGAATGACATGGAAAGGGAGAAGCCAATAAGGTTCACTGATCAGCAGTTAAGGATTGCTACTGATAACTACTCTTTTCTCTTGGGGTCAGGAGGTTTTGGAGCTGTTTATAAAGGAAGTTTCAACAACGGAACCATCGTAGCCGTGAAAGTTCTACGTGGGAGTTCTGACAAGAGAATTGATGAGCAGTTTATGGCAGAAGTGGGCACCATTGGAAAAGTCCATCATTTCAATCTGGTTCGTCTATATGGGTTTTGCTTCGAAAGACACTTGAGAGCACTGGTTTATGAGTACATGGTGAATGGCGCACTTGAGAATTACCTGTTTCACGAAAACACAACTTTAACGTTCGAAAAGCTGCATGAGATCGCAGTTGGCACAGCGAGAGGCATTGCTTACTTGCATGAAGAGTGTCAACAGAGAATAATCCACTACGACATTAAACCGGGAAATATTCTCTTGGACTGGAACTTCTGTCCTAAAGTTGCTGATTTTGGTTTGGCCAAGCTTTGCAACAGGGACAATACTCATATAAGCATGACTGGGGGCAGGGGGACTCCTGGTTATGCTGCACCTGAACTTTGGTTGCCATTTCCTGTAACTCACAAGTGTGACGTTTACAGCTTCGGCATGCTGCTATTTGAAATCATTGGCAGGAGAAGAAACCATAACATTAACCTTCCAGAAAGTCAGGTGTGGTTTCCAATGTGGGTTTGGGAAAGATTTGATGCAGAAAAAGTGGAGGATTTGATAAGTTCCTGTGGGATAGAAGATCAAAATAGGGAGATTGCAGAAAGAATTGTTAAGGTAGCTCTGTCTTGTGTTCAGTATAGGCCAGAAGCAAGACCTATAATGAGTGTTGTGGTGAAAATGTTGGAAGGTTCTGTTGAAGTTCCAAAACCTCTGAACCCATTTCAACACCTGGTTGATTGGACTCCTCCTCCCACTGATTCGGTCCAAGCATCGCAGACCAATACCGATACAAGTATTTGTTCCGACTCTTCGGTGTTGGTAACCAAATCTGTCCACGTAGTTGCCACGCCTGTTACGACCAAGTACGAGATTGAATTAGCCTCTGCCTAAACTTTATTCAACGATTGAAAAAAAGATGAATCAGTACAAATTGTAGGAAATGTGGCAACCTTCTTGTACTTTTTTATTTTTCATTTGATTTCTCATGGGTCATCTATGATATATCTACCAAGTGAATTGCATCTTTATATTTCAAATAAGTCACTGAAACTTTATTTCCCTTTAGTTTTTGGATTAGTGCTAAGATACATGGTTGAGCCACGAGAGAAGGGAGTGAGGAAAATCAGTCAATTGAGTTTGATTGAAATCAGAAGCATGGTTACATCAAGCGATCTACTCAGCTTATATATAATGTTAAAAGAAATTAACATTACAATACATCAAAGCAAAGCAATACAATGCCAATTTGAGGTTACAACCCAACCACCAAGCTTAACTACTTGGCAGAAGCAAGAAAAACAATGATCAATGCATTAACCACCATGTCAGTCAGAAGCGCAAATTCTTAAATATCAAGAGAAAAAGCTACACACGAGGCATAACCTCTCAAAACAGAAGCAAAACAAGTCAACTTCAATTCTTAACCACCAAAACCAGAAGCTCACATCATCAATGCTTAACCACTAAAGGCAGAAGCAAATATCGGATCATCATCAATAACAAAAAAGAGACCGAAACCATTGTAGCAGGAAGCAAACAAAAGAAAGAACAGGCCAACAAAAGTCATTCTAATGATAATTGCTTCCAAAACATGGAATGTAATCTCCATGTCTGCTAGATTCTGTACCAACACAATCCTCCATTCACAGAAGCACCATCACCACCACACAACTACCCACCATTGACAGAATCCACGTGCCAACAATAACAATGAGGAACTTCATCACATATGTTCAAGAACCAATCCATCCAAGTAGAGCACTTCATAAGTCTGATTCTCAAACCAATCACTACCACTCGAAATTGTTCAAACAGAACTCGACAATGTCGTATCCCAGTAATAGAAAAACTAGCAGCAACAAGCAAAACCCTCTCCTCCAGCAAGAAGCCA
Source organism: Glycine latifolia (assembly GCA_013407115.1). Classification (NCBI taxonomy): domain Eukaryota; kingdom Viridiplantae; phylum Streptophyta; class Magnoliopsida; order Fabales; family Fabaceae; genus Glycine; species Glycine latifolia. The sequence goes on from CM023955.1 coordinate 15,796,425, forward strand.
ACAAAGGGTACCAAACCCAAAATACAATACTAAAATCATATGTGGAATCAATGATACAGAGATTGAAGCTTTTCCTTTCGGCTCTTGCTGAGAGCTTCAAGCTTAAACTCAACACCGCAATGACATCTTTAAGGTCTCTAAGCTCCTAATACTCATGAACATCAGGGATAACGAGACGATTTGCCACCAAAAGTAGAGCATTTGGAAGCTCCTGTGATACGAGGGGAAGGAATTTCTTGGAGATGACGCCACTACCGAGGACAACCACTTGGGAATCCATCGCCACAACACTTATCATTTGCAACTCAAACCAGCACCCAAATGAGATCCAAACAAACCGGCATATGATCAGGCTCATGCTCAAGCAACAACATGGAGGGAACATAAAGCTGAGAAAGAAAAAGGAACGAATTGTCAGCAAACTGCTTGAGGGAGCTTTTGTAACAAAAGAAAGGCTTATTTAAGGTGAAGTAATTATCCTGACATAGTGGCATGCAAAAATTAGAGAAATAATTTACAAAGTATTGGTAGCAGGATTTGAACTAGGCATGATAGCAGGTGATTTTGTCTCTTCGTTCCCATCTTTGCAAAAGGAAGGGCAGTTTGTCTCACCTTACATTTCATCCTTCCAAAATCACTATTTTTTATGCTTTTATAGATGATAAATCACTGCATTCTTCTAACCCTTTATTCATTTTTAATTTCTTTTTGTTAGTAAGATTTATGTTATATATATCAATTTCTTATTATGGTCTATGTTGGCTTGTAATTTTCAAGTGTCACTGACCATATTTTCTAATTAAATGTAGCATGCAATGATTGAAAGATGGATGATATATATAGTCTTATTATCCAATAAATGTTTAATTTATATATATAACATATTTTATTATCTGATCGATCTGCAACGATCATCATCAACTAAATACATGTATCCCATAAATGTTTTCCCTTTTGGAGGCAAAAACTTAGACTAACAATTGTACCTACAATAACAATTAATATAGTTGGTCTCTGGTATGCTAAAACAATATCCAGTTGCTCCTTTGCCTGGGAACTTGATTGAACAGTGAGAATTGCATCGAGTCGCATTGCAGACTCCTAAACCATTCAAACCTACTTGACATATTTCGCAATCATGGTAACACAAACAATGTTTCTTGGCCGAACCATTGTTCTCACAAAGCCCTTGCCCACCTCGATGAATTTTAGAGCACTTTGCCTTACAAGCATGTTCGGCATGGCAAACCCCCAAATCCTCGTTACACCTATCACCAACCACCATAGCCATCAGGTCTCCTGTGACAATAATCATGATGCAACATATAAGAAATTAGAATTAAAACTAGACACCAGTTAAATAAGTCTAAAATTTCTGTGTTTCTTTTATAATAATTTTTTTTTTATTTTGGTTATATGATAAAACAAAATTTTTGTTTCTTATCATTAATATTTTTTTTAGTCCATGATAAATTATTAGTAAATTTTTTTTTTATCTTGATAAATTTTTTCATTTGTTATTAATCTTTTTATACACAAAATTTGTCAATTTATCAAAAATTAAAAAAATATTAACAATAAAAACAAAAATTTTGTTTTATTATGAAACCAAAATGAAAAAAAATATTAGAAAAAAATATAAAATATAAATATTTATTAAAAATGACAAATATATATATTTTAACTTATAAATAAGTACGAGTCTGTTGTGGGTACGTTTAAATCTTTTGCACCGTGCGAAGGTGTGAAAGTTTTATGACCGTCGGATTTGCATTTTGCACCGAAAGAATACCATCCATGCATTTTTGTAATAGTAAATCCCACTGTCGATAAAACTTTGCACGATCAAAAAAAGAGTTTAACTTACGCATGGTAGACTCCGTAATCAACAAGTACTGACTAGGTCTGCATATGCACAATGTTATTATAACTTATAAGCACTATCGTAGATTGGTACTAGTGTGTTACAAAATTACCTAATGTGAATAAGAGGAAGATAATGGTATATAATGCGCAACCCCCCTTGGCCATGGTTGCTTGCTGCTATTGCTTTGGTGTTATGTGATATTTTTGTAGGAGGTTGGCAAATGATGGAGAAGATTTTCAGTTGAGGTTACATAATGGTGATGGTTTGTTACAGTATTTTATATCGTGAAATTAAAGTATATATGTATAAAAGGGAAAGTTATAAATTGAAGACTGGTTTGATTCTATTTGTTACAATTTTGATTATGTTAATTAAAAGCCTGTTTGGAACCGTAATGTGTGTTTAAAATGGAAAGTTATAAATTAATGAACTGAGTTAATTTAATTGTTACAATTTAAGAGTCATTTTCGAACCGCCTTCATTATCCTTTAAACGCATTGCTTCTTTGTCTTTTCTTCTTGTAAGTTCTTTAAATTCTAGAGTTATTTCACTATGCATTTATGGTTATAATTGATTCTCAATTATAGTTTTACTTTAGAGTTTAATGGTTACACTATTATCTAATCATAAATCGTTATTAGTATAATTTTTAAAATAATTATTATAAAAATTAATAAATTTACTAAATATGATAAATTGTAATTAAATGATATAATATAAAATTAATAGTTTTTTTTTCTCTTTTACTTTATGTATATGGGATCAAATGATCTTTTTGTAGGTTAGTAGTGATAGAGAAGCTTCTTCAATGAGCTCCTTCTATAATTGATAATTATGAAATATGATAATTGTTAAAAAATTATAGAATATTAGAAGACAAGCTTTGTATTATAAGTGACTCTATTTAAGGTCAAAGCAATTCATTAAGAGGTTCGTATATCTAGTGTTAGGAAGTTATTATCTTATCAAGTAATTTTACTATGAACAAAAAGTTTATAGATAATGGGCAAAATCACCCTCGATTCACAATGGACAAAAAGAAGATTCAAATACTAATGTTTTTCATTTTATTATTCTGTTCCTTTTTTAAATCATAATCTATTTTTATATTTTAAAATTTGACTATATAATTTTTAATATTTCTATCCATTTGATTTATTACTGTTGTCAAAATGTGTTTGACTTTAACAACATTGAATTATGTGATGATTTTTTTGGTACTCATAATTCGTAGTATTCAATTCACTAGATATAAATAAAGTATTAATTATAAAATTATACCAAAAATCAATCAACAAAAATTGCTGAACTCGATTGTTGAACCCGGGTATATAATTTTTTTTGATTAATTATTCCAAATAATTACTAAGAATATTTATTAAAAAATAATGAATTCAATTATCACAGTAAAGTCAATTAAAATTTTCAAATATTTAATATAATTTTTTTTATAATATTTGACTATTTATCTCTTTTAACAAAATTAGATAAGACTTAAATATTTTTTTAGTCACTCAAATAAAAAATATTATTGATTTTTATCCCCAATTAAAAATAACTATTTTTAGTTCTCCAAAGTGAATTTAAAGGATTAAAAGAACATATTTTTTGATATTCTTTTTAGTCTCCCAAATTGTAGTTGAGAACTAAAAATAATATTTTCAAATATAAGAGATTAAAAAGAATAATTAAAAATCTCTCAATTTAAAGAATTAAAAATATATTTTAACCTTTAAATAAATTCTATATAAGAAAATACTTTAGATAAATACTATAAGAAAAGCCTATAGCCTTTACAAAATATGCACGCACATTAATTAATTGATTTTTACATATTTATTCAGTCGGATCATATCTATGACTATAAGAATTTTTCTTATTTTGAGTAGCAATGTCTCTTATTTTGGGTAGTTAGGTTGAATGGGATGAAGACAGAAGAAAGGAAAAATAATAATAAACGTGATAACTATTAACTAATATGATAAGAAAGAAAGATCGAAAAGAAAAGTTGAAAATAAAATGGAAGAGAAAAAAAAATATTTATTTATATTAACTAAGATTTTAAATATTACATAAAAAAACGATTTTATAAATTTTCTTCTATGTTACGATCACCATTTAACATTGGTATTGACAGTGACAATTAGTTTGGGGCTCTCCAAAGCTAACACAATATTTTGCATTAAGTGTCAGTGCAATGCAACCTAATAGTTGATCAGACAAAACAACGTCACATATGATTGACAACCATTTCTTGGTGGGCAAACCCCCAAATCTGTCTTACACCTATCACCAACCACCGTAGCCATCAGATCTCCTGTGACAACAACCCATGATGCAAATTATACATTAGAAACTAGAATTAACACTAGTTATAATATCATTTTTACACATGTATTAAAATTTCTAAATATGCTGAGAGAGAGATGGTTTCAACAAAGTTTATTTATTATTCCGGGCAAAAACTCAAAATTACTTGTTAAGGAATAATAATTCAACACCAATTGATTCACAATTTAATCCATATATATGAAGAGCAATGATAAAGAGTGTTAGAAAAGAGGGTTAAAGAAAGTGTTCCTATTTTTTTTTTCACACTTTCTTTATATCCTTTACATTTTTTATTTATTTTATCTCTCTCTTCCACCAACCAACCAAAATAGGATATAGTACTTAACTAATAAATATTATCCATTCAAAATTACCATAAATACTCTTGTCTCTCTCTTGTAATTGTTAGTCATTACAACTTTTCTTTTAGTTGGATATATTTTTGTCTAATCCAAATGAACATTAAGGATTAAATCTTATAAAAAAGGACTACACAATACTTTTAATTCAAGTCTTATTTACAAATAGGACCGAAGAACATATATATAACCTTCTATGAATTTGTTATATTACTATCTTTTTTACTTAGATAAAAAAATTATTCTTGCCAATCCTCATAAGAATAATATATGAATAATATTTACTTAATTGTATTTTTTATAATTTTTTAATAATACTTGATTTAGGTACTATTTGAATAGTCAAATAGAATTTTGTTATTGTTTTTGAATAGTCAAAATAGAATATAATTATTTATTTCAATGTAATTTTATTAAAAATATAAATAGTCAAATATTATAAACAAAAATTATATTGATTATTTGAATTTACAATTAATTTTAAAAACAAATTGAAAATTATATGAATAATTACTCTATAAACTAGCTGAGTTCAATACTTTAGGTTGATTATTGAATATTCAATGTAATTTTTAAATATAAACATAATTGATGTTTGGCATGTAGGATTAACACGATACATGTTTACAATATGTAAAATAATTTTCATGTATATTACCAGAAAAGAAATAAAAAATTCATGTATTACACACATTGAGGTAATCTTTTTAACAATCAACTATAAATTTTTGAATGATTTTATTTATATAACCGCGCATTACGCGGGTCGCAATCTAGTTGAAAAAGAAATTGTATTCGATCTCAGTCTTATGTCTTCCCCTCTTTTTGTCATTGTACTTCGAAAGTTCGTAGTGATTTCTCGGACTCACGATCATTATTATAGTGGACCATGATATGGTTCACAATTATGTACGGGTATTAAGTTTGACCTTGTTTACATTTATTAATTGGAAAATGCTTCGTTTTGCGAATTCGATCGTTCAAACTTGAAAGACTTTCTTATTGTATTTAGCTTCTGTCCAATAAAACAGAGACAAGTGGGTTTATGCTACCAAAGCATATCTCCAACTAAATTGACTATTATACGTGTTGGAAACCTTATAAAATCTACACTTTGTTATAGGTTGCCTTAATTTTCACGGTGCAATTTCCCTGAAATTAAACAAAAAACGCGTTTTGTGGCACATACTGGTTATAAAGGTCTTACATGAGACCTTTTCATAGTACACTTTGGTCAAAGACACTACTATTCTTCTTTCATACCCACATGCAAGTTAAGTACTAGAATGCCTCTATATCTCTTTTCCATTATTATTCAGGTCTTTTTTCTAATCCAAATTCCACAGTTAACTTTTGTCTCTAGGCTTCCCTGCGCAAGCTTAGATAACAAACATGAGTTTTGGGTTCTCTCCTCCATCGTTCTACAGTTCACATGACGAATTTCAAGATCAGGCGCAGGGATTTTTTGACAATTTTATGAAAATGGCAGCAATAACATCCATTGGTAAGCAGATAGCTAAACCTTTTGGATCCATTCATGCTTGGGATATATCTATTTTCGTTTTTTTTTTATTTCTTGATAAAATGTGACATGATAATATGATTGAAAAAATACAAGAACTATAGGGACTAAGATGAAATGTTTTAAACTATCAACATTAAAGGGAAAGTTGTTGCAATTATAGCGACTGAAAGATAATTAAATAAAAAACAAATGGTTGAAACTTGTAAATTTGTATGTATTTAATAAGAATTGCAACCACCAATTGAAATGAACAGCCCTTTCCCTGCATTTGTTTTCCTACTCTAAGTGCAATATTGTGTAGTTTTGTATCTACGGTATGTATAGAAAATTAGCTTCAAAGGTGAAATGGTTGATACTCAAATACTATGGCAAAGTGCAAGTAAAACTGAGAGTAGATAGCTTACAGAGAGAAACATGTGTTATATTCTCATCCTTCTACCTCACAATCGTCCTGTGGTTGATTAGAAAAGCTACTTTTTGCTCTATTTCAATTTTCAGTTTCTGGAGTGGTGACACTAATAGCTATTATAGCAATAGTATATGCCATTATTCAGTGCTTGAAGAAGGCAGGAGAAGCCATTCCTGCATATGCCCAGCTTCCGAGTTCAGACAACGATCATAAAGCTTCATTTTCATTTCCTTCAACTAGTGAAATTGAAGTAGTAATACCATCAGATTCCAGAGTGCAAGGTTCAAAAGCTGAGTTTGCAACAATGGAAAGATTCATAAGCAACATCAACAAGGAGAAACCCATCAGATTCTTCCCTGAGGAACTTGAAATAATTACATGGAATTACTCAACCATATTGGGTTCAGGTGCTTTTGGGGTTGTCTACAAAGGGGAATTGTCCAACGGAGAACATGTGGCTGTCAAAGTTATCAACAGTTTGGATACGGGAATGGAAGAGCAATTCAAAGCAGAAGTTGGCACCATTGGAAGAACTTACCATGTCAATCTAGTCAGGCTTTATGGCTTCTGCTTCCACAAAGAAAAGCGAGCTCTTGTTTACGAGTGTGTGGAAAACGGGTCTCTAGACAAGTACTTGTTTGGAAGCCAGAACCAGGATGTTGAATTCCGGAAGCTTCATGAGATTGCAATTGGAACAGCAAAAGGAATTGCTTATTTACATGAGGAATGTCAAAAAAGAATAATTCATTATGATATAAAACCAGAGAATGTTCTTCTTGACATCAACTTGGAACCAAAGGTAGCAGACTTTGGCCTGGCAAAGCTTTGCAGCAGGGAAAACAATGTTTCAGTCAATACACACTTTAAAGGAACAAGAGGATATGCTGCACCGGAAATGTGGAAGCCTTATCCGGTGACTGAGAAATGTGATGTTTATAGTTTTGGTATTCTTCTCTTTGAAATAGTAGGGAGGAGAAGGCATTTTGATGATACCTACAGTGAATCACAAGAATGGTTTCCAAAATGGACATGGGATATGTTTGAGAATAATGAATTATCTGTAATGCTTTCACTTTGTGGAATTGAAGAGAAGGACAAGGAGAAAGCTGAGAGAATGTCAAAGGTGGCTCTGTGGTGTGTTCAGTATTCACCAGATGATAGACCTCTCATGAGTAGTGTGGTGAAGATGTTAGAGGGTGAAATTGAAATTTCTCCACCTCCATTTCCCTTCCAGAACCTGATGTCTGATAAGCCTAACTTGATTCCACATGGAAGCACTGTAGATTCAGCTAGTGGTACTACTACATCATGGGAGACGGGATCTTTCCCAGAATCTGGCTCTAAAATCAAGAACAATGCTTTTCAGATCGAAAAACCCACTTAGTTGTATCATATCAGTACAAAGATTGCTGTAAAATAGAAATTCCATCTAATTTTGTGTATTTGAAACAAAACAAGAGTGATTTTGAGCTTTCATGAATATTACAATACATGCATATTCTGCAACCCAATTCTTGGCCCCTAAACTAAAATCTCTAAAAAATTTGTGATACTTGTACACCATGGCAACACATTCTCCATTATTACCAATAGTGACTTTTGAGAAGTAGGACTGATCGAATTCCCTAAAAATCTCGAAATCTATGTGTCATATCTTATGATTTGTGCACCCACAATCAATTAGCCATGCCTTTTTACTATTGTTAGTTGAATAACAAGTGGCAACAAATATATAGTTGCTCCGCATCTTGTTGGTGATCCTCAACAACTTGAGCTTGTTGTCCTTATTGGTTTACTTTATTTTTGCAAACCTTTTCCAGACCAAGTTGATTGCAGGACTTACATTTAACTACTGGGCTTACTTTTCCAACCTCCTCCTTTGTTGCCTTTTGCTTTTCCTTTCTTCTTATCAAATAACTTTTTCCTAGAACTACTGCAGCCTTGAGCTTTGCCTTTGGTATTGGCCATAAGAGCACTTTCAATATTTTCTTCATTCCTCATAGATCTTTTTTGTTCAGTAGCTTGCAAAGTATTATGAGCTCTACACGTGTTGGTTGCAAAAAATATATTCTTATTTGTTTCTAGATAGGAGTTTTTAGATTCGAACCTCTCTTGAAGACACACCAAAATTGTCTCCACAACCTTTTGATCACTAAGTCCTCTAGTAATCTAATTCGTGTGCCTACCTTTGAAATTCTATGAAAAATGTTTTACAATTTCAGTTTATTTCATTTTCAATGCTTCAAGCTCTTTTCCCAAGTTCAGAACCTACATTCTTTTTTATAGTCTTCTCCTTCAACTTGTCCCAAGACTTTTTTATAGTCTAACGATTCAAGATCTTGATAGATACATCGTCATATAGTGTTGCACATGTATAATGGCAAGTGCTTTGCTTTCCTTTTCCACTTCATCATTACGATTTGTTATCTGATCTATTGTTGGGTCATTTGGTAAAGGAGGTGGATTGCATTCGTTTTCCATAACATCCAAATAAACTTTAGAGCAAATTACGCTAATCACCCCTGAATTTTTGTGAAATTACACAAACTCCCCCTGCTGTTTTAACAATTACAGTAACCTCCATTATAGCGGAGCATGATGTAATATTTTTCAAACAATTAAGGGGGTTAGTGTAGGAGTAAAAAAAGGAGTTGTGTAATTTCAGGAAGCCTCATGTGTTGTTAGTGTAATTTACTCTAAACTTTTAAGATTTGAGATAAAATCATCATTTTAGAAACACAAAAGTAGTAGTTTTCTCCTACAAATATATGAGGTGGAGGTCATGAACTACTAGTGGATGCCATTTTTGTTTGAAGGTTTTTGGTGCAGGTTTTCTTTCTAGTATTCTCTCTCTCACAGACTATGGTTTGTACACCCTCATAGACAACTAAGAGATTGATGAAGCTCTTGCTACCATCTATAAAACAGAACATAAAACAAGGTATAAGACCGAAGATAAATAGTTGTCTAGGATCAAACACAAAAATAATACTAGATGAAAGGAGAAAGGAGCAAAAACTGATGAAATATTTCTGTTATGCACACACTAAGTGTTACAACATGTTGCATAAATATAAAATCTATAAAAGCCCCAGATTAGGTTGAGCAAAAAACAATCATGACTAATATGTAAAAGTAAGCCCCCTTAGCTTACAACCAACTGTTTTCTAAACACAAATAACCTTCAACCTACTTTATAAGCAATGATAAACTTCACAGACATTCTAATAAGTTGTTAAAAATCTCAATTTCAAACACTTGTACTAGCATTCGTCCTTGATTCATGGACTTAATGACCAGGGAACGTCCCATACCGAAATGGGTTCGAAGGTTTAGAAATTTCCGCCGAACCTTCCAACATTTTTACCACATCACTCATTATTGGTCTTGATACTGCCATATATTGGACACACAGCAATGCTACCTTAACCATTCTTTTAGCCATTTCCTTATGCCTCTTCTTTATACCACAAGCCTTTATTAACTCTCCCAATTCTCCAGCATCAAATCTTTTCCAAACCCATACTGGAAACCACTCTTGGCTTTCTCGAAGGTTAATGTCAAGGTTTCTTCTCCTACCTATTATTTCAAACAACAACATCCCATAGCTGTAAACGTCACACTTGTGAGTTACAGGAAATGGCATCCAAAGCTCAGGTGCGGCATAACCAGGAGTGCCCCTACCTCCTGTCATAGTTATATGAGTATTCTCCCGGTTGCAAAGCTTGGCCAATCCAAAATCAGCAACTTTAGGATTAAAGTTGTTGTCCAAAAGAATATTTCCTGGTTTGATGTCATAGTGGATTATTCTTTGTTTGCAATCTTCATGCAAGTATGCAATGCCTCTTGCTGTCCCAACTGCTATCTCATGAAGCTTTTCGTATCCTAGGGTCTTGTTTTCATGAAACAAATACTTGTCAAGAGAACCATTCCCCATGTACTCATAAACCAGTGCTCTGAGGTCTCTATCAAAGCAAAATCCATACAACTGAACTAGATTGAAATGATGAATTTTTCCAATTGTACCTAGTTCTGCCATAAGTTGTTCCTCAATTCTCTTATCCGAATTCCCGCGTAGAACCTTCACAGCTACAGTGGTTCTGTCCCTTAAATTTCCTTTATAAACTTCTCCAAAACCACCTGATCCCAACACTGTAGTGTAGTTATCAGTTGCAATCCTGAGCTGCTCACTAGTATACCTCATTAGCTTTTCTTTTTCCATATTACTCAGAAATTTATCCATAATGAGAGTCACAAAGGTGTTTGAACTGCTACCAGTCTTGGTCTTGCATCTTTTATAGCAGCAACGACAAAGCAAACAAATAATCACTGATGGGAACAAAATTGCAATATGTTAATTTACCGTCAGAAATTTTGTGACAAAACATAGGAAAAACCAACATACAACAAGAAGAAAACAGAATAATATAAAACAGGTTCAAATGCTACGAGCTACGTTGCTGAAGTCGGTCCGTGGTTGACATATTTAATTCGGAGGTAATAAGAATTCAAAAATATAGGAAGTGGATATATTGGGAATGTGATGTTGGATTTGGATGCTAAATCGAATGTGCAAAAGGATGATATCTGCATGATATAAAGCTTCACATTTCAAATATCAGAGAATGTGATCTTTCTATATTTTACAGATGCCCTGCCGGTCTAAAATATTAGTTTGAGCGTGAAAATTCTTGACTGAATGAGCTTAATAGAAACAATGATATGAACAAAATCTCTAATGACAATTTTTTTTTTACTGGATCTAACAACAAATACCAACAGTCTGTTTGTTTCTCTTTCCAAAGAGGTTTTTTGTTTTTCAAAACATGAAAGTTAAAAAATTTGTTTGATTTTTTTTTTTTTGAGTTTTGCACCTTTCAGAGTTTTCACCAAGAGCTTATCGTTGTTGTGCTCATGTTGTATCACTGTTCATGACGACAACATCACCTTTTAACATGTCCACTTTTGTTGTGCTCTTATGCAGTAGCAGTTGCTAGCTGCATCAAACACAAAATAAAAGTTGGAAATTGGAAAAATCTCACTCGTTTTCTAAATAATTTTCAAAACTTGAACAAAGGCTTAAATATTTTTTTTATTTTTAATAATACCTGATTTCTATATTTATTTTTTAATAAATTTTTGTTTTATGTTGAGTCTATGATAAAATAATAATTTTATTTTTTGTCATTGATATTTTATTTTAATCCCTGATAAATTAATGAAATTTGTATTTGTTGCATGATAAATTAACAAATTTTATTTTAATCCAGATTAATAATAATTGAAAAAAATTAAGGAATAAACACAAAATTTATCAATTTATTAAAGACTAAAAAAGTATCAAAGGACAAAAAAACAAAATATTATTTTATTAGAAAATCAAAGCAAAACAAAAATATATTAGGAAGAAAAACAAAATCAAATATTTAGTAAGAATAAAAAACATATTTAAGTCAAAATAAAAAGCTAAAAATGAGAAACAAACAAACTTTAAGTTTTAGATTTTCACATTTTTTTATACATTTTGATTTTCACTTTCCTTACACCATCCACCTATTCAATCATAAATATTGTCTAATAGTTAAATAATAATAATCTATAAAAAAATCAAAATTATACTAGATCTATTATCAAACTGATTTCTATTTCGGTACACACAACTCAAAATATCTACCTTCACTGCAGCCACAACAACAAAATATCAACATTCAATTACAAATCTTGTGACTAGACACAATAAATACCCAACATGTTCTATAAACAAAAAAAATACCCATCATGAAATAGAATTAGATGAAAACAAAAAGATATCACAGGTTAAAATCCTACCGACGGCAACTACTGTCCCAGTAATTGCAATAACACCAGTGATTGTTAACATTAGACAAGAGAGAAGAATTTAAAATACTAGATGATGAGGAACCAGAGCGAAGGACAGAGCCATAGTAGCTAAATTTATATCCAAATTAATTTCCATGGATTTGTCAAAGAAAACAGCCATGTAAACATCTCCTAAATTTCAGTCCAAGGAATATGCTTGTAGCCATGTTGAAAGTTCGTCCAACACGCAAATATGTTGGAAAAAAAAACACGTGAAATTGAAAAGAATAACACTACCAATATAAAAGTCTAAAAAATTAAATATTATAGACTATAGTCCTCACGTCAACTGGGTTAACAAGTCGAGTTTTTCTTACTTTTTTGTATAATCATTGTTTTAATGTAATCATTTCATTATATATATATATATATATATATATATATATTATAATTTTATAATTTTTTACTACTATTGACACTACCAGAAGTGCTAATGACACTACCCACATGGGCAGCTTTTCACATTTTTCTGAAATTGTCCTTTCAACGAAACATGATTCCATTGGACAAACAGAGGGCAAAGGAATCTTTTTTTATTGTACAAATGGGAGGTGAAAGAAAAAATAACAAAAATACAGTTATGTTGTATAGTGTACAATGGAATCGTATTTTCGTTGCACACACAAGGGTGAAAAAAAAAACAATAAAAATACGAATTCGTTGTATATTATACAACATAATCATATTTTTGTTACTTTATTTTTTTACCCCATGTGTGCAAACAAAATACAATTTCGTTGGACTTTGCACAACACAAAATTGTGTTTTCATTGTTGGCTCAGCATCCCTAATACCAACAACAACAACACAAATTCACCACCCCGATCAACATCTCAAACCCACCATCCTAAACCCATTGACAATAACAAAACATATTCAATAACAAAATCCAAAAGAAAAATTAGGGGGTGATATTTGCAGACTGACGACGAGGTTGGGTGGGTGCGGGAATCTAGATGTTTGAACAACAAAATTAGGGGGTGATATACGCAAAACAAAAACCAAAATAATTTGTCAAAAAAAAAACTTTTATCAGACTAAACATGCACTTATTTGAACAACAAAATTTGAATTGACAGAGCTTTTGTGAAACTTTAGCAATTTGTTATAGTTGATGTTGTTTGAAGTTCTACTCTAGTCATACTACTAGAAAATATGAAATTAACGACAACCAATTAACATCAATTTTAATAAAATTGATGTTAACAAAAGCACAATAACATTATTGTCAATAAAGTGTTTTTGTTAACATCGATTTTATTAAAAATTCATGTTGCGAGTTTGTCTTAACATCGATTTTAATTAACAAAATCAATGTTATGAGTGGTATGTTAACATGAGTTTTTAATAAAATCAATGTTATTTTTTCCTTAACATCCGTTTTATTAAAAATTTATATTGTAAGTGGTAAGTTAACATGTGTTTTTAATAAAATCGATGTTGTTATTTTTCTAATTAATAACACTTTTGTCAAACTCGTGCCTAAACATCTCAGATCTCACACATGAAAACCTCTTGAGCCCTAGCAATCTCATAAAGTTTTTCGTATCTTAATGAGGTCTTCTTTTCATGGAACAAATACATGTCAAGAGATCCATTCACCATGTACTCATAAATCAGTGTTCTCGGGTCTCTTTCAAAGCAAAACCCATACAACTGAACTAGATTGAAATGATGAATTTTTCCAATTGTACTAACTTCTGCCATAAATTGTTTCTCAATTCTCTTATCTGAATTCGCACGAAGAACCTTCACAGCCACAATGATACCATCACTCAAATTTCCTTTATAAACTTTTCCAGAACCTCCTGACCCAACAATGTAGCGTAGTTATCAGTTGCAATCTGGAGCCGCTCACCAGTAAACCTGATGGGCTTTTCTCTTTCCATATTACTCAGAAATTTATTCATGGCAAGAGTCGAAAACTGCATGTCTGAACTGTCTTTCTCAGGAATCTTGTATAACAACCAAAAAGTAAAAGAGTAATCAACGACTAATAGGGAATTTCTTCCTTTTGTTTTACTTCATTTATTGGGTTTTTTTTTTTATCAAAATGGGTTAAAAACGAAAATTAATTACATAAATGGGTTGGTCAAGAAAGTATATATCAAAATGAATGATTTTTGTCACGTAGGAATATGGAAGATGTCACGCTGAGTGACACTTTATATTTTTTGTTTGTTCTATAATTGAAAGTGTCACCATCAGGTATATACTTATTTAGTGGTTAGATCTTATATCACATTTTCACTCAATTTGACCCCCCTATATCTTTTTGAAGCCAATATTTACCTGTTTGCTTCACTTATATAAATCAGTTAACTCCAAATAGTTTAGAGGAAAATAGAAAAGAACATTATGGTAAAAACATAAAAAAGTACACATGGATAATTGGATTCAATAGAATCAAACTCGCAGAAAATAAAATATTTTACAGATCATATAAAGTATAGAATATTCCATCAAGAAGCATAGATCCACAATCAGCCCTAACTTGAGGCTAATCCAATGGCATATTCCTCATGGTAGGAGTAGCATGTACAATGCTAGAGTCTGTTACCACAACAGAAGAACCGCTAGTATCTGTAGTGTAGGTCAGTGGCATTTGGACCGGATGAGAAGTGAAATTCCCATCCATAAATGGCTGAAATGGGTTCAAAGGTTTCGGATTTTCCACTGAACTTTCCAACATTTTCACCACATCACTCATTTAGGCCTTGAATCTGGTTTATACTGAACACACAATAGAGCTACATTAACCATTCTCTCTGTTATCTCCCTATTTTTCTCCTCTATCCCACATGCTATTATTAACTTCTCAAATTCTCCAGCATCAAACCTTTTCCAAACCCACATTGGAAACCACTCCTGCCTTTCGACTAATTCAACGTCAAGGTTTCTGTTGTTTTAAGAAAAGGAAGAAGTGGAGGAAACAAGAGCAGGAAGTGTTGTGTGGAGGATTTTCTTAACTTTTATTAGATAACTCTTTAAATAGAGTCAAAGTCTAATTGAACAAATCAAATATCTCCTTATTTGTAGACATAACTAATAACAACCTAATCTTAAAAGAAACAGAATTAACAATGTATCAAATTTCAAATAACAGAAATAACAAACATCCCACTTTGCAGCTTTTTTTGTAGGCATACTTTCAACAGTTTCTTCGCCTGCCTATAATTTCAAATAACAGAATTCCAAAACTATAAACATCACTTGTGAGTCACAGGAAAATTAGGCATCCAAAGTTCAGGTGCAGAGAATATGGGAGTCCCACTACCTCTTGTCATGGTTAGTTGAGTATTTTCACTGTTGCAAAGCATAGCTAAACCAAAATCAGCAACTTTAGGATTGAAGTTGTTGTCCAAGAGAATCTTTCATGGTTTGATGTCATAGTGGATTATTTTTTGCTGGCACTCTTCATGCAAGTAAGCAATGCCTTTTTTGCTGTCTCAATTGCAATCTCATGAAGCCTTTCAAATCCTATGGTCTTGTTTTAATGAAACAAATACTTGTCAAGAGAGCCATTCCCCATGTATTCATAAACCAGTGCTATCAAGTTTCTTTCACAGCAAAATCCGTAGAGCCGAACCAGATTGAAATGATGAGTTTTGCCAATTGTCCCCACTTCAGCGATAAACTGCGCCTCCATTTTCTTGTCGGAAAGTCCGTGTAGTAAGAAACCTACGAGCAATCTGAAGCATTCTCAGGCATTAACCAAATCAAAATACTTATCACCACTAGCGCGACAACTGCAATATGTGTTAGTATTCAGTCAGAACAAAAATCTTGTGACTAACAAGAAACAGAACTACATGAAAATTGAAAACAAAAAAATGTCGCTAAAGTTAAAATCCTACACGTGACAATGATAAGTGTGGTCGACATCGAACAAGAGATGAGAATTCAAAAGACTAAGAGTGATGGTGAGGAACAAATTGGAAGAAGAGGGGAAAGTAATGTAATTGATATGCAAAATCTCATTCCATTATTAAAGAACACAATCATATATGTATCCTAATTTTTAAAACAATGAACCGCATGGCCGTTCCAACATTCAGATGCATGTGACATGCATGATGCCAGGTCTTATGAATTCCTTAGATACCATATGCCATGGATATACTTGATTGACTGAGTTAGATAGCTATATTCCAAGAGTGCCCAAAATGAACATATGAAGAAAACCACTAACGACAAACCCTACGTTTTGGATTTCTACTTTCTTGGTTTGTCATATTAGTGAAACACATTTTGTAGTTCATGGAATCTTCCCGCGTAATTAATAACGACATCTTCAAGAGTAAACTGTAGTTAACATTCTTTTTAGCTGGAATGGAACTACGTGACCGTAAAACACAGATATGAAAGCGACTAATATCTTTGAGTACAAAGTCATTTTTTCTATCAAAAAGGTTTAACTCAATTAATTGAGTAAAGTGTGTGAATTATTATAAACTAACCGAAAATTAAGGAGAAGAGATACGAGTAACCACTAATTGATCTAAAAAAAAAAAACCAATAAAGTATCTCATTGTATTTGATTAATATGATAAAAGATACAATCCACCGTACCTAACTGTTCTACATATAGGCTTATTTTTAACTAACTATTACTCCCTCAGTATCAAAATAATGGTGGTCCTAGTTTATATTATACAGAGCAAGACAAAACAATAAATAGATGACATAGAATAATAATTTTACAAAATTAATCTTATATCATCATTAATTTATGAGTAAATTATATTCGTACCCCCTATGTTTTGCTCAAATTTCACTTGATACCCCTCCCTTTTTGCACCCTACAAAAAATCCCTTAATTGTTTAGCTCACATTACACTTAGACCCCTTTTTCCTAAATACTGTTTAATAATCTAACAGAAATTAAGCACATACTGGTCACATGACTTATAATGAAAATTTATGTCTAAAATACCTTCATCTTCTTCCTCTCAACCTGAAAATATTTTAATACTTTTGCTTCTTTTTTATTTTTTTTACGTAAACCCAACTTTGAACCCACTTTTTTGGTATGCAGTGTTAACGTATTTTCTCTCATCCTTTGTTCTACTAACATACATATGAACTTAATTCTGATTCTCAATAAACATTTTTCATTCATTATCTTCATGTGGTCCCAAACATCAACACTATTTTAATCAACAATAATAAACAAATGATTTCCAGTTCATTTATTGTATTTCTGTGATCCCAAATATCAACACTATTTTAATCAACAATAATAAACAAATGATTTTCAGTTCATCCATTGTGTTTCCTGTTGTCTCAAACATCAATACTATTTTAATCAACAATAATAAACAAATGATTTCCACTTCATCCATTGTATTTCCTGTTGTCCCAAACATCAACACCATTTTAATCAACAATAATAAATAAATGATTTTAAAAATCATAAGTGATCTCAAACTAGTCTCCAATTGAAACCTCATTCAGAAATAGATAATAATAAACAATCAAAATTAAATAAATAATCTTTAAAAGTAACCTATATACAAGGTCCAATGGTCACTTACAAGCATAACCTAGCGTGAACAGAAATTGTGGAACAGGAAGAAAAACAGAGTGCTCGTGAACGTCGAAGAGGAAGACAAATGAAGGCACTCATGAACGTCACGAACTAGAAGAGGAATAATGGGGAATTCGCGAACTGGAACAAGAACGATGAAGAACTCGTGAGCGGTGAAAAGGAATGGAACGTGAACGTCATGAGAGAAAGAGAAATTCATACCCGCTAGACGCTGAAGAAGAACTCGTCAATAAGAGAAAGATGAACAGTATTCACTAATGGTGAAGAGGAATGAAACATGAATTATAAATTTTGAAACTAATTGGGAAGTGATAGTTTGGGTTTTACAATTAAAATGTAAGGACAATTTTGTCTAATCAGATATTTCAATTGACGTTAGTTAATGATGTTAATAGATGGGGTAAAAGTAATGTGCAAAAAGGAAGAAATATCAGGTGAAATTTGAGCAAAACACATGGAGTGCGAGTGTAATTTACTCTTAGTTTATTTATAAATTTTATTGTTTATCATTAATATTGCGAGGGATATAAGTGAAAAAAAGTAATTAACGTTGCATTCAAAAATGGAACTTCAAGAGGAGAAATCAGATACTTCATTAAATAAATGTAAAGGCAGTGTATCTATAAGGCAAAAATCTCTTCCAAAGATGGTTTTTGTTCTGGTTCATCATCCTGAATTTCAGTATCCAAGCAGTCATTTAATGGCTCCTTGGTGTAGGACCAAAGGATTCTAGGCCAGGAATCATGCGTGCTGCCTTGGTCATTTGCGCCATGGTATTGAACTGAATGAATGGGTAAAGATGCAGCAAGAGGGGGGCTTGATAACAAACACAAGTACGTGGTGGAATTTTTCCATGCCACAAATCCATGGGTTCTGTCGAATCTCAGAACTGGATTCTAGAATTGCATCATCAGTTCTAATGTCCTCATTGTGCTGTTGCTTGTTATGGCTATTTGTCTGCGTTGGGAAAATTCTGTCCTTGAACACTCTGATTTTGCGAAGACATGAACGCCCTTGCAAAGGGGTACATGCATAAATATAGTTTATAGCAATAAAGTTCAATACATAAGCATATAGATCTTGATCAGAAAAAAAAATCTTTATCCCTCCTTTCTATGAATATATATCCCCACGCACACAGGACAGACCCACTACACACTCCTTGCACTTGTTTTGTTTCGCCAGTTCCATGTAGTCTTCATAATCCTTTTCAGACTTGACCATGTTTTTGTGTAGCAATTAAAATACCTCCTGCAGCTTCGGATGATAATCTCTGCATGTGATCAGAATTACTGTTTAAAGCATTTAGGAGAGGGGAGAAC
Source organism: Glycine latifolia (assembly GCA_013407115.1). Classification (NCBI taxonomy): domain Eukaryota; kingdom Viridiplantae; phylum Streptophyta; class Magnoliopsida; order Fabales; family Fabaceae; genus Glycine; species Glycine latifolia. The sequence goes on from CM023955.1 coordinate 15,815,669, forward strand.
GAAATTTACAAGACAACCTCTCATAACCCAACAAACATGTGCGGAGAATGAAGATAATTGTGGCAAAATGACCTCTTTCTACAAACTGGTCTCCAAATTATAGGAGAACTGGAAAAATAAGAGACGTGTGAGTGAAATAAGAGAAAGAAGGAATACTACCTGTGGTTTCTGATGAGAATTGTGATGTAGAACAATGAGCCCCCATATCTCATTGATAGAATAAAGAATGTTGAAAAACCCTTACCCCCATATGCTATTTGATGAATTTCTTAAGGGGGTGTCCCATCCTTCACCTTCCTTGAAGAGTTTATTCTTCAGGCCCTGTTTGCCAATGTCCTTCTCCTCACCGACCTTGAGGTTGGGGTTGCTGCCGGCGAAGTAGAAGAACTTGGTCATGCGCTCTGCATCCGGCATGTTGAAATTGTTGTCCATAACCAAATTTTGGAATGCGGAATTCTTTGTTTGTGATTTGCGAGATGTAAAGAAATTCGCACTTAACAATGATGAGGAAAAGATTAAGAAACTGAAGAGTGAAGGAGGAAGAATTAGGAGTGACATGACACGTTGCCAATTTTGCTATGTCAAAAGTTATTAAACTTATGTGGCAGCATATGCCTTTGCTTCTCAGAAATTATATGTTATATAGATAAATAGATTCAAGAATTGGGATTAATTAGTCATTTTTGTTGGAATGAAATTTTATTAGTAAAGAAAATATTTGAGAATGGGAGAGACTAGAAATTTTTTGAGGAAAAGGCTACTTGTACGTTGATCATTTCCTCATTTTTGGCTTAATATAAACTCTAAGATATCACCCTTAATTATATAAATGGTTCCTCTTAAATCAATAATTTAGATTTTGCTAACACAAATTTAATCTAATGACTATAAACAACTCTCTATAATTTTCTTCATATATCAAACTTACTCACACATTTTAGACAATTCTGTTTGCAACTCTAGAAAGATTTCTCTAGAACATGTTTCTAGAATCTGGGTTAAACATGTTTCTAGCTTTTGGCTCTTGGGAGACATGCAATCTCGAAGTTCTGCAGAGTGTGTGTTCTATTCTATAAACTGGGGGTTTCTTCCCTAATTTTTCTAGTAAAGAGACCAGATTTCAATCAAATATTATCACAAAAAAAGTAAAAGGACAATTAAATAAATATAATAGTAGAAAAGAAACATTACATAACTTTTTGTAAAAGAAATGGAAAATTTTCATCACATTGCCTGTCTCATTCATCAGCAATGGTAGAGGTCAATTCAATGTCATCATTCCTCATCATAGGATTATCATGTACAATGCCTGGTTGGTTTACCGTAGAAGAAGAACCAGAATTAACACTTGTATTAGCATCAGTTTGTGATGCTTGGGCTGAATGATGACCAGGGAAAGTCCCATCCATCATATGCTGAAATGGGTTCAAGGGTTTAGAAATTTGCACCGAAACTTCCAACATTTTCACTACATCACTCATTATTGGTCTTGAATCTGGTCTATACTGAACACATAGCAAAGCTACCTTAACCTTCTTTCAGCCATTTCCTGATGTCTCTCCTCCATTCCACAAGCCATTATTAACTCTACCAATTCTCCAGCATCAAATCTTTTCCAAACTTGGCTTTCTGGAAGGTTAATGTCAACGTTTCTTCTCCTACCTATGATTTCAAATAACAGCATTCCATAGCTGTAAACATCACACTTGTGAGTCACAGGAAATGGCATCCAAAGCCTATGCAGCATAAGCAGGAGGGTCCCTACCTCCTGTTATAGTAATGAGTATTGTCTCTGTTGCAAAGCTTGGCTAATCCAAAATCAGTAACTTTAGGATTGAAGTTGCGGTCCAATATAATATTTCCTGGTTTGATGTCATAATGGATTATTCTTTGTTTGCAATCTTCGTGCAAGTATGCGATGCCTCTGGCTATCCCAAATGCAATCTCATAAAGCTTTTCATATCCTAAGGTCTTCTTTTCATGGAACAAATACCTGTCAAGAGAGCCATTCTCCATGTACTTATAAACCAGTGCTCTGAGATCTCTTTCGAAGCAAAATCCATACAACTGAACTAGATTGAAATGATGAACTTTTCCAATTGTACCCACTTCTGCCATAAACTGTTCCTCAATTCTCTTGTCAGAGTTCCCACGTAGAATCTTCACAGCCAGTGATTCCATCACTCAAATTTCCTTTATAAACTACTCCAAAACCTCCTGATCCCAATAATGATGAGTAGTTATCAGTTGCAATCCTGAGCTGCTCACTAGTAAACCTGATTGGCTTTTCTCTTTCCATATTACTCAGAAATTTGTCCATAGCAAGAGTCAGAAAATGCATGTTTGAACTGCTATCAGTCTCTATCTTGGATCTTGTACAGAAACCAAAAAGGCAAAGAATCATGAACCACATGTAAAGTAACGCAGCTGCAACACGTTAATATTCCGTCAGAAATTTTGTGACAAAACCAATTAAAAACCAACATATAGAACAAGAAGAAAGCAAGAAAAATATATCGGGCTTAAATCCTACCAGCTACAATGCCTATGGGTACCCTAATATCCATGCTTGCCAATAATTGTAAATTTAGTAGTGAATATAGGGGATGTGATGTCGGATTTATATGCAAAATCAGACGTGAAAAATAATGATGTCTTATAATCGGAAGTTTCAAATTTCAAACACCAGAGGTTTATGATCATTCTATATTACAGGGCTTCACAGTCTAAAGTATAAATATGACCATGGCTAGTCTTGATTGAATGAGCCGGCTAGCAAACTTTCAAGACGGCCAAAAACAATTATGTGAACAAAATAATGACAAATACTAAGATTTCCAGTTTCCTAACACCATCCAGTTAGGCTGTTGTTAATTAAATGTCGAAAGTCAAAGGCAAAGGAAGTTCATGAATTCTTTTCGTACATACTACATTCTAACGACATATCAAGAGTAAACCACACTATCTAGGCTATTCAATTGAGTGACTGAGAAAACAAAGAGATGACAACTAATAAAGACCAAATTTATTTTTTGTTTTTTTAAAGCTTAAATATGTTTTGGATATGTAATAAATAATCAATTTTTGTATCTATTCCCTAGTAAATTTTTGTTTAGTGTTGAGTCCCTAATAGAACAACGGTTTTGTTTTTTGTTCTTGATACTTTGTTTTAGTTCCTAATAAATTAGTTAATTGTGTTTGCTTAATGATAAATTAGTAAATTTTGTTTTAATTTCAACGAATAAAAATGAAACAAAATTATTAGGGAACAAATACAACTCATCAATTTATCATGAAATAAAAAAAAAAGTGTCAAATAAAATTGTTGTTTTATTAGATACTCAATACAAACCAAAAATTTACTAGAGAATAATCGCAAAAATTAGATATTTATTAGGGATAAAAACATATTTAAGACTTTTTTTTATTTAATATCATTATCTATTGAAAATGTTGCTTTATCTATTGTGTTTCCTAGGAATCCACTTTCTTCAATTTAAGTAACTCACGGTGGTGGATTCGTATGGTATGAGAGAAAAATTCTCTTGTTTGGTTGATCATGTTCAGTATGCATGAGAGAACAATGAACTCTATACCGTTTCTTGCTTATTATTAAAAGGTCAAGAGGAAGTTCTGTGATTTTCAGTTTGTTGTCTGAAAAACGTGTTTAGAGACAATAAAGCAGCTACCATGCAAATCCAAAAACTTTGTTGAATTGACTAGAATTTTCATCAGTCGTCTTGCAAGCTCAATTTGCAGCAAAGCAAATTTCTATGATACATATGCTGCAGCCAAGAGCTATGCCAAACTTTTGAAGGAGAGAAAATATGTTGAACAATCGAGTGTACCACTGCATTGGTCTTGTTGCAGATCCTCCCTTTATATACGCGAACGCTTGATATAGAAATCTAGTATTTCTAAGCTAACATTCTTGAATCTAGTTTCACTCAACACCTCAACTGTAATATGGATAGTGATCTTAAGATTGTGTTTGGTAATTTTCAAAATTCATACATCTTGAAGCTAGTTCAAAACTATAAACACGGATTGATATAGGATGAAAAGCAATAAGAATCGTAATTTAACTGTATACTATCATAAAATTAGAAATAAAATAACTACACAAACAGTTACGAAGTTTGACATACGAATATAAAAGGAGGTGGCCCTTTTACCCGTCTGGTATAACTATCATTATTTTTTAATTAACATTTAATTTAGTACAACTTTATATGATGTTGCAGATTCATGTACTTCTTTGCTTCACTCACTATACAAGATTTTCGATCAACTTCAAATATTTTGGAGGCAGAAAGAAAAGAACTTCTTATCACCCAAAAAAACGATACGTACATGAAATGGATAAATACAAATCCAATTAGTAGAAAGGAAAATATTTTACAACTTATTTCATCAAGTAGCATATGTCCTCCATCAAACATTGCAAGAGGCTAATTCAATCTTTCGTTCTCATCATCATAGGATCATCATATAGAATGCCTGGTTGGGTTACCATAGCAGAAGAGCCAGAATTAATACTTGTATTAGCATCAGTTTGTGATGCTTGGACTGAATGACCAGGGAAAGTCCCATCCATCATAGGCTGAAATGGGTTCAAGGGTTTAGAAATTTCCACCGAACCTTCCAACATTTTCACTACATCACTCATTATTGGTCTTGAATCTGGTCTATACTGAACGCATAGCAAAGCTACCTTAACCATTCTTTCAGCCATTTCCTGATGTCTCTCCTCTATTCCACAAGCCATTATTAACTCTGCCAATTCTCCAGCATCAAATCTTTTCCAAATCCATACTGGAAACCACTCTTGGCTTTTTGGAAGGTTAACGTCAACGTTTCTTCTCCTACCTATGATTTCAAATAACAGCATGATATGCGCCTAGCATATAGTCTTTTCCAAGCTTTTAGGAGCCTAAAATCATCAACAAATAGCTTAGAATTGCATAGAATTATGTTAATTGTTGATGAATGCCCTCTTTCCATGCGTTGTGCTAATTTGAACATATTTCTTTTCAGGAAGAAGCCTAATTCAAGACTTTGGAAGCAGAGGTAGCCACGCCTCCAGCGTGGAACCCCACGCCTCCAGCGTGGAAAGCTGTCTAGAAGTGCCAATCTCACTGGAATGCCACGCCCCAGGCGTGGAAACCCACGCCCCAGGAGTGGGTTGCCTTCTCCAATTGCAACTCTCTCTGGAAGTCCACGCCCCAGGCGTGGGATCTCACGCTCCAAGCGTGGGAAGGTGCTTCTTTATGCTGACTTCTCTGGACAGCCACGCCCCAGGCGTGGAAATGCCACGCCTCAGGCGTGGGAAGTTGCAGAACGTGTTATTTTAAATGCTGTAAGGGGCAGAATTGTATTTGAACCTTCCCTTATAAATACCTCTACCCCGACATTGAATGCACGTTTTGGCACTGAAGAAACACACATTGAAGGTTCTTAGAAGCTTGGGGATTTCTTAGCTAGGGTTGGAGGTTGAAGACAAAAGTGGAACTTCTCCTTCATCTTCTTCCTCCTTGCTTCTGCTAGGAATGATTCTTTTTGTAGCTCAACCACCCATTATGAGGTTTGGCTGAGCATTTATTGTAGTTAGGGCCAAAGCACTTAATGTAAATCTCTTTGGGATGTATTGAATGCTATTGTTCATTTATTACAAGCTATTTTACTGCACTTTGTATTTCTCTTTCCTTCTCTTGCCTAGACTTAGCTAACCTAGGTAAAAGCTTAGAGCTTAAGTTCACAATAGACATATTGGGGCTTTAGTTTCAGACCTAAGTGTAGTAACTTGCTAACACTACCTAGGAATAGGGGTGGGTGCTTGCAACTTAACTTATTTATGTGTTGCTTAATGCTTAACTTGCTTAAGATCACTAAGAGATTAGGGTTGGATGGTGAGTTAAAGAACTAAGTGGAAGAGACATCAAAGCTTAGTCAACATAAGAAGAACACATTAGTTGAATAGCTTGGATAATAGAATATAGTAGTCAATATCATTCCATAGGGAGGCACATTGAGTGTGGGTTGCCCTAACTACATTTTCTTACATATTGTCACTTCTTTAATCACTTGTTGATATTAGTTAATGTTCACACTTATTCTTAGTTTATCTCATACACACACAACAACAATCTTATTCATTTTATTTATCATCCAACTTATCGATTGAGTTTATAATTTAATTGGTCAACAATCCTCGTTGGGAACGACAAATCCCTTATCACTTTATTACTTGTACGATCGGTGCACTTGCCGTGACGCAACACAGCATTCCAAAGCTGTAAACATCACACTTGTGAGTCACAGGAAATGGCATCCAAAGCTCAGGTGCAGCATAACCAGGAGTGCCCCTACCTCCTGTCATAGTAATATGAGTATTGTCTCTGTTGCAAAGCTTAGCTAATCCAAAATCAGCTACTTTAGGATTGAAATTGCAGTCCAATAGAATATTTCCTGGTTTGATGTCATAATGGATTATTCTTTGTTTGCAATCTTCGTGCAAGTATGCGATGCCTCTGGCTATCCCAACTGCAATCTCATAAAGCTTTTCATATCCTAAGGTCTTCTTTTCATGGAACAAATACCTGTCAAGAGAGCCATTCTCCATGTACTCATAAACCAGTGCTCTGAGATCTCTTTCGAAGCAAAATCCATACAACTGAACTAGATTGAAATGATGAACTTTTCCAATTGTACCCACTTCTGCCATAAACTGTTCCTCAATTCTCTTGTCAGAGTTCCCACGTAGAACCTTCACAGCCACAGTGATTCCATCGCTCAAATTTCCTTTATAAACTACTCCAAAACCTCCTGATCCCAATAATGATGAGTAGTTATCAGTTGCAATCCTGAGCTGCTCACTAGTAAACCTGATTGGCTTTTCTATTTCCATATTACTCAGAAATTTGTCCATAGCAAGAGTCAGAAAATGCATGTTTGAACTGCTATCAGTCTCTATCTTGGATCTTGTACAGAAACCAAAAAGGCAAAGAATCATGAACCACATGTAAAGTAACGCAGCTGCAACACGTTAATATTCCGTCAGAAATTTTGTGACAAAACTTATTAAAAACCAACATATAGAACAAGAAGAAAACAAGAAAAATACAACGGGCTCAAATCCTACCAGCTACAATGGCTATGATACTTCCAGAATTCATGCTTAACAATAATTCGTTGATAAGAATTCAAAATGCAGTACTGGATATAGGGGATGTGATGTAGGATATGTAAGCAAAATTGAATGTGAAAAAGAATATAATATCTGTATGATCAGAAGTTTCAAGTTTCAAACATTAGAGTATTGTGATCATTCTATATTACAGGGCCCCCAGTCTAAATTAAAATATTAGTATGAGCATGGCTATTCTTGATTGAATTAGCTGGCTAGCAAACTCATAGGACGGCCAAAAACAATTATTTGAACAAGATAACGACAAATACTAAGTTTTTAGATTTCCAGTTTCCTAGCACCATCCACCAAGGCTGTTGATAATTAAATATGGAAAGTCAAAGGCAAAGGAAGTTCATGAATTCTTTTCGTACTTAGTACAAACTAGCGACATATCAAGAGTAAACCACATTTTCCAAGCTATTCAATTGAGTGACTGACAAGGAACTCCATGACCATGATGGAGAAAACAAAGAGATGACAATGACTAATAAAGAGAGAATTTCTTCTTTTTTTATTTAATATCATTATCTCTAGGAAAAATTTATTTCATGTATTGTGTTTCCTAGCTAACCCCACTTTCCTACCAAAAAAATTTAAATATAGCAATTTTAATAAAAATATTATGAAAATATTGCAGTTTTGAAAGTAATTTGGGATCTATAGCAATCAGTCATGTTCCTCTTGGACGTGATTAAATCCGTCTCTAATTCGATCGCTAACACTTTTTGCGACGGAATATTGGACTTGACCACAATATTCAGTCGAAAAAGTATTAGAGACGAAAATAGAGACCGAAAGTAGTGTACGCCTTTAAAATCAATTTTTTTATTTACAATAAATTTTTTTCAATTTTTTATATTAGTGTTGCGATCACAATATTGTGATTTTTTAATTTTTTAAATCAAAATCGTTAAAAATTTGCAGTATAATTTTTTTTAAAGGTACGACTTTAAAATCAATTTTGTTTTACAACTTTAAGTTTTTATTATTATTAATATACGACTTCAAAGTTGGTCTAAAAATCAATGATAAAGATCGGTCTAAAAATACTTTAAAATTAGATAAACATAACAATTAATAATATTATTACAAACTATAATAAATTCGTAATTAATTAGACTGAATATTGGCAACATTTAATTTTTATCTAATTTCGGTCTCTATTTCCGTCGCTAATACTTTTTGCGACTGAATATTGTGGTTAAGTCCAATATTTCGTCGCAAAAAGTGTTAGCGATCGAATTAGAGACAGAATTAGAGACGGATTTAGTCACGTCCAGGAGGGACGTGACTGATTGCTATAGATCCCAAATTACTTTCAAAACTACAATATTTTCATAATTTTTTATTAAAATTGCTATATTTAAATTTTTTTGCCCCACTTTCCTCGATTCAAGTCTCTAATACGGTGGTGGATTCACATGGTATGGGAGGAAAAGAAAGGGAGAGAATATGGGATCCCTATCTTAGTCATTCTTTCTGCAATCTCCTTACTTTCTTCCTCTATCCCACAGACTATCATTAGCTCCCCCAGTTGTGCGGTATGAAATCTTTTCCAAACCCATATTGGAAACCACTCTTGGCTTTCAGCACGTTTAATATCAAGGTTTCTTCTCCTACCTATGATTTCAAGTAACACCATGCCAAAACTATAAACATCACACTTGTGAGTTATAGGAAATGAAAGCTCAGGTGCAGCATAACCTGGAGTTCCCCTACCTCCAGTCATGGTTATGTGAGTATTGTCCTTGTTGCAAAGCTTGGCTAAACCGAAATCAGCAACTTTAGGATTGCAATTCCTGTCCAAGAAAATATTTCCTGGTTTTATGTCATAATGGATTATTCTTTGTTGGCACTCTTCATGTGTTGCGAAATCGGCAAGTATACCGTTCGTTCCAAGTAATATAATGATAAGAAGTGTATCGTTCCCACGAGGATTGTTGTGCCAATTAAATTGTAATTCGTATCGATAAGTTGGATGACAAATATTTAAGTAAAGTTTGGTTTTGTGCGTATGTAATGATTGAAATTAAACTAAGCTATGAACATTAAAGTATATGAACAAGTAAATTGATATTATATGATATGTGACGATAGTAGCTAGGGCGACCCACACTCAATGCTTCCTCCCAATGAAATTGTATTGTTCACTACATTCAAATGTCTAAATTACTCAGCCATGTGTTTCACTAACAAGTTAGCTATTTCCTAATTCCTTAGAGAAATAACCCTTTAACCCTTTAGCAAGCCCTAATCCCTTAGGGACCTTTCTAGAGTTAAGCATTAAGCAACACATTCAGAGGGCTGCAAACACACATTCCTATCCCTAGGTAATGCGAGCAAGTTACTTCACTTAATCCCAAGCCTAGTGTCCCAATATTCCTATTGTGAAACCCTAGCTCTTAATCCTTCATTAGAGTGATCAAATCCAAAGAAGACATAAAACAATCCAAGCGAAGTGCAGTAAATTAACTTTGGATAAATGAATAATAGCATTCAATACATATCAATGGAAATTACATTGAGTGTTTGGCCCTAACTACAGAATAGAACTAGCCAAACCTCATAATGGTTGGCAACATAACAGTAAAAAGAGGCATGCCCAGCTGAAGCACAAGGAGAAGAGGATGGAGAAGAACCTCCACTTGAGCCTTCAACTCCCAAGCCTTAGCAAAGCTTTCCAAGCTTCTAAAATCCTAGATTTTGTGACTTCTCAGGTGTAGGAACGTGCATTCAATGCTGAGCTCCAAGTATTTATAAGAGGGAAGGTGAAAACCCAGTTCTACCCCTTATCAGCTTTAAAACTCTGCAATTTTCGAGCTCTGGCGCCTGAGGCGTGGAATTCCAGTAACAAACTGCCTTGGTCTTCATTTCCCACGCTTGAGGCGCCATTTTGGCGCCTGGGGCGCTAAATTCCAGTGGCAATTCTCCTGTTTTGTTCTTCTGGCACCAGGGGCGTGGAATTGGCGCCTGGGGCGCCATTCTCTCTGCTTCAAATGATTTTCCTTGGTTGATTCCTGCTTCATAAGATGCTTCATTACTTGAATTCATAGCATGGGAGGAAATCTCTGCAATTTAGCATAAACATAGACACTTATCCATGGATTAGGATCAATTCTTAGCTTCTATTAGCTTGGAAAACATCATATGCTAGGCGCATATCATCATGCAAATAACCAATGCCCCTGGCTGTCCCTACTGCAATCTCATGAAGCTTTTCATATTCTAAGACATTCTTTTAGTTGAACAAATACCTGTCAAGAGAGTCATTTCCCATGTACTCATAAACTAGTGCTATCATGTTTCTTTCAAAGCAAAATCCATAGAGGCGAACCAGATTGAAATGATGAATTCTGCCAATTGTACCCACTTCTGCTATGAACTGCTCTTCAATCTTTTTGTCTGAAGTCCTGCGTAGAACCTTCACAGCAACCATGGTCCCATTACTAAAAACACCCTTATAAACAGCTCCAAACCCTCCTGACCCCAAAAAATTAGAGTAGTTATCAGTTGCAATCCAGAGCCGCTCACCAGTAAACCTGATGGGCTCTTCTCTTTCCATATTACTCAGAAATTTATTCATGGCAAGAGTCGGAAATTGCATGTCTGAACTGCTATCAGTCTTTATCAGGAATCTTGTATAGCAACCAAAAAGCAAAAGAATAATCAACAACAGATACACAGCTTCAACATGATAATATACTGTCAGAATTTTGGGACAAAACCAAGAAAAATCCAACATAGAGCAAAAAGAAAATAAAAATATAATTAATTGGTTTAAATCATACATGCTGCAATGGCTAAGTTAGCCTGAAATGGGTCCGCAATTGACATTAATTCATTTATAAGAGTTCAAAAATTTAGTAGTGGATATAGAGGATGTGATATGGGATTCACATGCAAAATTGAATGTTGAAAAGAATGATGATGCCTACATAATCTGAAGTTTAACGTTTCAAACATAAGAGGATTGTGATCACTCTATATTTTACAGGGCCTCACGGTCTAAAGTATTAATTTGAGCATGGGTATTGATATTTTTGATTGAATGAGCTGGCTAGCAAACTTGCAAGACGGCCAGAAACAATAAGATGAACAAAATCTCTAACGACAAATACTAAGTTTTAGATTTCCACTTTCCTAGCACCATCCACCAAGGCTATTGCTGATTAAATATAGAACGCCAAAGACAAAGGAAGTTCATGAACATTTTCTGTACATACTAATGACAAATAAAGAGTAAACAAAATTTTCAAAGCTATTCAACTGAGTGACTGACAACGAACTCCATGACAGAGAAAAAAAAAGAGATGACAACGACTAATAGGGAATTTCTTCCTTTTGTTTTACTTCATTTTTTGGGTTTTTTTTTTTACCAAAATGGGTTAAAAACGAAAATTAATTACATGGATTGATCAAGACCTGAAAATGTAGAAGATGTCATCCTGAGTGACACTTTATATTTTTTATTTGTTCTATAACAGAAAAAGTATCCCCGTCAAGTAAATACCTATTTAGGTGGCTATCTTGTATTACATTTTCACTCAATTTGACCAACACAAAACACCTGTTAAATGACTATGTTTCTTCTACGACATCATCTTAAAAAATGTCCTATTATTTTATAAAGAAAATACTAAATAAGAAAATAGTAATATCTTAAATATATAAAACAAATATTTTGGTTAAGAAAAAAAAAATTCAATGCCTTTTTTTAGTAATTAAAAAAACTTTTAAAAAAAGTTAGAAGAGGATTTAAAATTATTAAAAAAAATTCTTATTAACTAGTATATATCTTACTTACACTCACAGTGGTCATCTCTACTATCCTAGAAACGTATTACATTGTGTGCCTTTGTAAGAAAGTATACAGAAATCATAGGAATTTCAATGTAATTGCCAAGTATTATTCTATTTTTGTCCCTAGAACTTAAGAAAAGTTTCAAAATACTGAGTAAAAATGTAACATGTAATTCAATCATTAATTGAACGAAAATGTGACATGAGATTTCCAATTTCGTTCATTTAAATGTCATCATCACGTACGGTCCTAAGGGATTCCTTTGACAACAAATGGATATACTTGATCGAATAAGTAAGCTAGCTGATTCCAGAGACGGCTTGAAACAAAATTACACTTGCAAAAAAAAATCTCTGAAGTCAAATACTAAGTTCTGTAATTCCACTTTCCCAGTACGAATAATAATATTATATGCATTTTGAAATTTGTGGAATCTTCCTCCCCCCGCATAATAACGACATGTTAATGTAAGATTTGACTTTGTATTCAACTGACAAGAACTATATGATTGTAAATAGAGAGATGAGAGAGACTAACAAATCAAGTGAGAAATTCTTGCATGCTCATTTTTCTATCTCTAGGAGCATAAATACTGTCAAATGTATTAAAAAGACTAAGAATTTTTTTTTTACGAAGGTTGATGTGCTTCTAGAGAAAGAAATATTTTTCCAGAGGAACATATAATAATGTTTCCATTATTTATTTGAAAATCTTATAGATGGCACTTTTGCCAAATGTTTTTGTTCATAACGGGTGAAGTACCAAATTACTCAGGGATGACCATAAATATGAGCAGCTTCTGCGAACAAAACTTCCATCACGAAAACGCAATTTGTTTGCCCCGTCATCTTTTCTTCTTGCTCATAGCTACGCTTTTTTCTGGGTTTAATATGTTTTTGGTCATTAAACTTTTTTCTAATTTCACCTTTAGCTCCTAAACTTTTAGTCTCTATACTTTTTATCCGTTCACATTTTTTTTGTTCTTGCGTCAAGTATCACCGTTTAAGTGATTACAACTGTAATGGTGATTATAGAGACCTCAAAAATCTTGATGTTGCAGCACCAATCACATACCGGTTTTTAAAATCTTGGCTGAGGTAAAGTTGCTGATTGACCTCCCTATATCTTTTTGAAGCCAATATTTACCTGTTTGCTTCACTTATATAAAGCAGTTAACTCCAAATAGTTTAGAGGCAAATAGAAAAGAACATTATGGTAAAAACATAAATAAGTACACATGGATAATTGGATTCAATAGAATCAAACTAGAAGAAAAGAAAATATTTTACAGATCATATAAAGTATAGAATATTCCATCAAGTAGCATAGGTCCACAATCAACCCTAACTTGAGGCTAATCCAATGGCATATTCCTCATGGTAGGAGTAGCATGTACAATGCTAGAGTCAGTTACCACAACAGAAGAACCGCTAGTAACTGTAGTGTAGGTCAGTGGCATTTGGACCGGATGAGAAGTGAAATTCCCATCCATAAATGGCTGAAATGGGTTCAAAGTTTTCGGATTTTCCACTGAACTTTCCAACATTTTCACCATATCACTCATTATAGGCCTTGAATCTGGTTTATACTGAACACACAATAGAGCTACATTAACCATTCTCTCTCTTATCTCCCTATTTTTCTCTTCTATCCCACATGCTATTATTAACTTCTCAAATTCTCCAGCATCAAACCTTTTCCAAACCCTCATTGGAAACCACTCCTGGCTTTCGACAAGTTCAACGTCAAGGTTTCTTTTCCTGCCTATAATTTCAAATAACAGCATTCCAAAACTATAAACATCACTTGTGAGTCACAGGAAAATTTTGGCATCCAAAGTTCAGGTGCAGAGTAAATGGGAGTCCCCCTACCTCTTGTCATGGTTAGATGAGTATTTTCCCTGTTGCAAAGCATGAAACCAAAATCAGCAACTTTAGGATTGAAGTTGTTGTCCAAGAGAATATTTCATGGTTTGATGTCATAGTGGGTTATTTTTTGCTGGCAATCTTCATGCACGTAAGCAATGCCTTTTTTGCTGTCTCAATTGCAATCTCATGAAGCCTTTATAATCCTATGGTCTTGTTTTAATGAAACAAATACTTGTCAACAGATCCATTCCCCATGTATTCATAAACCAGTGCTATCAAGTTTCTTTTGCAGCAAAATCCGTAGAGCCGAACCAGATTGGAATGATGAGTTTTGCCAATTGTCCCCACTTCAGCCATAAACTGCTCCTCCATTTTCTTTTCGGAAAGTCCGTGTAGTAAGAAATCTACTAGCAATCTGAAGCATTCTCATGTTGGGTAAAAGTGACACAAAAGTCTTACCTTCAAATAAACTCAAAGGTGGGTTATCTTCAACCCTCAATCAAATGCGGAAACGTAATCAAAAATACAAATGAGAAGCGAGAGAGACAATCTATTTTACGTGATAAAACCTTCCCAGAATCTGGAAAGGAAAAACTCACGGGACACTGGTCCAGATCAAATATCTACTATAACTGAGAACGGTTACAATGAATCAAAACGCACCAAGGTGGTGGTACACTCAACCTCTCTAACAATGATGATAATCAACTCTCAAAGTGTTTCACTCTGATCACTCAAATATGCAGGCACGCAGGCTTTCTCAACAATGGCACTCAAGAATGTCACTTGAGACTCTCAAAATATGCGGAGTCACTCTCACGCTCAAATCTTCCTTGACGTCTGTGCCTCTCACAGTCGATCTTGGTCTGACCTAATTTTACCCTCAACTAATGTATTTATAATGGTATATTAGGTTTGGGATATTAAACCCCTCAAATGGGCTTGGGCCAGCATTGAAGATGTAAAGTCTAACAATTCTCCCCCTACAACTTCAATGCGGTAAATCAAATACAACCCGGCATCTTCAATGCAACAGGTTCAACTCAGCCCAACATCTTCAACTCTTCAAAACAACCCAACTTCTCTATCGTGCGGGTTTGACACAACCCGTCAATGTGACGAGTGTATCATCAATCCTGGCCTCTTTAATGAGACGGGGTTCACCAACCCGGCACCTTCATAACAATCTTCAAATTTCATTGCTGATACCGGCTTGGTCATCATGTCGAACCAATTCTGGTCGGTGTGCAATTTGGTAAGTGCGAGTTGTCCATCTTCTACCACATCCCAGATCCAGTGATATCTCACATCAATATGTTTAGTGCGGGAGTGATAGGTCGAGTTCTTAATCAGGTGAATGGCGCTCTGATTGTCACACTTCAACTTGTACTTGTCTTGTTCATGGCCGAGTTCCATGAAGAACTTCTTCATCCACAGCATCTCCTTGCTTGCCTCAGTCACAACAATATACCCGGCCTCGGTCGTCGAAAGTGCCACACACTTCTGCAATTTTGATTGCCACGAGATTGCTCCTCCAGCAAATCTCATCAAATATTTGGTCGTCGACTTTCTCGAGTCGGAATCTCCCCCTAAATCAGCATCCGAGTAGCCTTCCAACTCGGCTTCACCATCTCCAAATCGAAGGTATAACTCGATCGTTCCTCTCAAGTACCTGAAGATCCACTTCACTGCTTCCCAGTGCTCTCTGTCGGTGTCCGAAAGAAACCGGCTCACCATTCCAACTGCAAACGCCAAGTCGGGTCTAGTGCAAACCATTGCATACATCAAACTTTCGACTACGGATTGATACGGGATCTTCAGCATCTCGTCTCTATCTTCATCAGATCTCGGACACTGCTTCTTATTCAACTTCTTAGTCAGCTTCAAGTGCCCGGCAAGGGGGTGCTGACTGTTTTGGCCTTGTCCATGTTGAATCTCTTCAGAATCTTCTCAACATATTTCTCTTGACTTAGCCATAGTAGCTTCTTATTTCTATCCCGGATGATCTTGATTCCGAGAATCTACTTTGCAGGGCCAAGGTCCTTCATCGCGAAGGCCGAACTCAACGTCTTCTTCAGGGCGGAGATCTTCAACTTGTCTTGTCCTACAATCAACATATCATCAACATAAAGCAGCAGAGTCAGGGAATCAGCGGTCTCATACCTCTTCACAAATACGCAGTGGTCAGCTTCAGTCTTCACAAACTTGTGCTCGTTCATGAAAGATTCAAATTTCTTATACCACTGCCGAGGTGCTTATTTCAAGCCATAGAGACTCTTCTTCAGCCAGCATACCATGTCGTCGCATCCCGGAGCTCGGAACCCTTCAGGTTGCTCCATATATCTCCTCTTCCAACTCATTGTGAAGGAATGCGGTCTTCACATCCATCTATTCTACCTCGAGGTCCATCGAAACCACCATGGCTAACACAGTCTGGACCGAGGTCATCTTCACAACAGGAGAAAAGATCTCTTCAAAATCAACATCTTTCTTCTAATTGCATCCCTTCACTACAATCCAGGCTTTGTATCTCGGCTTCTGCCAGTTCTCTTCAGGTTTGATCTTGTACACCCACTTTTCTTCAGAGCCTGTCTTCCTTTAGGCAACTCGGTCAACTCATAAGTCTGATTCTCATGCAAGGAATTCATCTCGTCCTGCATTGCCTTCAACCATTCTTCTTTATTTGAACTCGTCACTGCCTCATTATAACTCTGAGGCTCACCATCTTCAGCAATGATGGCGTATTCATCAGAAGAGCACATTGTAGAAGGTCTTCTGTCTCTAGTGGGGTATCTCGGCTATTCTTCTTCAGCTGCTTGAGAACCTGGTGCATCCCGGTTCTCCACATCAACTTGGACCTCGGTATCTCGGTCCTCTTCGGCTTGTTACTGGTCAACATTTCCTTCATTGGGCTCTCCCCCTGCTTCAACTCGGACAGGAGGGACGGGTTCTTCACGTCGAACAGGAACCCGGACTTGGGGCTTCGAGATGTCATGAATTGTCTCATCTTCATGAAATACTACATCTCGGCTTCTCACTATCTTCTTATTGATCGGATCCCAAAGTCTGAACCCAAACTCGATTTTTGACGAACCAAGGTAAATACATTCCTTAGTCTTTGCATCGAGCTTCGCCCTTTCATCTTTAGGGACATGCACGAAAGCTAGACATCCAAACTAAGATCTGCCTTCGTCGCCTGGGTTGATCCGGTCTCACAAATGAAACCTGGTGCTGCTTTCCAGCTAGGCAATGTGTGTAACTCTCCAACACTTGGTCTTTCAACCCCGTCAATAGTTCTTTCTTCTCCAAAATCTGGAGTCCTTTCTCTCTCATGTGGCCAAGGCGCTTGTGTCATAGCTCCAGGTTTTGTCCATCCAGGATGACATTGGTCTCTCCACCAATCGTCCTTCCTTGCATCACATACAAGAAGCATTATTTCTTACCTCGGGCCACAACCAAGCTTCCCTTGTTCAGCTTCCATCTACTTTCTCCAAAGTAGTTCACTGACCCGACATCATCTAGCTTTCCAACTGAGATCAAATTCAAACGCATGTCAGGTACATGTCTCACATCTTTTAGCATAACCCGGCACCCTGTGTCTGTGGTCAGGGTTACATCACCAACACCAACACCAACAATCCTACTGGTCACCTGATTTCCCATCTTCACGACACCATAATCTCCCTTCTTGTAAGTAGAGAAGAATCCCTCATGTGGGGTGACGTGGAACGAGGCACCGGAATCAACAATCCAGGTGCAATCATCATGGGCAATGTTCAACATTTCCTCACTAAGGAAGAATGTCTCGGCATTCGGGTTAGCAGTCACAGCTGTGGTGCTCCTTTCATTTCTCTTCTTGGGAACAATCTGATCTGGCTTCACACAGTCATTTTGTTCATCATTCTTCAGAGCTCGGCAGTCTGGTCTCTTGTGTCCTACCTTTCCACAGTAGAAGCACTTCAAGTCATGCTTTGGCCTTGACCGACCTCTGGACCTATCTTGTCCACCTCGATCCCGGCTCTTGCTACGATCCCGGGAATCGGAATTTCTTCTATTCTCAGCAACGTTAGCCTCAAACATGCTAGTTACACCTTATTCTCTTCTCCTGGCTTCTTCATTCAAGAGGCTGTCCGTCACAACATTCATCTTCAATTTTCCATCGAGCCGAGTTACTCAATATCACTACCAGAGTATCTCAGCTTTCCGACAACGAACTCAATAACATCAAAGCCTGCAACTCGTCATCAATCTTCATCTCGGCTTTGGTCAATTGATTCACAATCCCTTTGTAGGTGCTGAGGTGTTCAATCATGCTCATCCCGTCCTTGTATTCTATCTTCACAAGTCGGTGAACCAGGTGTGCTTTGTTCCTGGGAGTCTTCTTCTGAATCATGGACTCTAGCTTGTTCCACAATTCGTACGCGTTCGTGAACTCGGAAACGTGCTCAAAGAGGCTTTTATCAATATATTTCCTGATCATGGCAACCGCCTTTTGACTCAGGATCTCCCATTCCTTGTCACTTTTGCCAATCGGTTTCACAGCAAGGATAATGGGTTCAAATAGATCTTTGTAGTAGAGGTGATCCTCCATCATCGGTCTCCAATACGCAAAGTTGTCTGCGGTCAACCTGAACATATCTCCATTCATCTCGTCTCCTTTAGAACCCGTCGAACCTGGGCTTTGATACCACTGTTGGGTAAAAGTGGCGCAACAGTCTTACCCTCAAATAAACTCAAAGGTGGTTTATCGTCAACCCTCAATCAAATGCGGAAACGTAATCAAAAACACAAAAGAGAAGCGAGAGAGACAATCTATTTTACATGAGAAAAACTTTCCAGAATCTGGAAAGGGAAAAATCAAGGGACACTGGTCCAAATCAAATATCCACTATAACTGAGAACGGTTACAATGAATCAAAACGCACCAAGGTGGTGGTACACTCAACCTCTCCAACAATTGTGATAATCAACTCTCAAAGTGTTTTCACTTTGATCACTCAAATATGCAGGCACGCAAGCTTGCTCAACAATGGCACTCAAGAATATCACTTGAGGCTCTCAAAATATACGGAGTCACTCTCACGCTCAAATCTTCCTCGACGTCTGTACCTCTCACAGTCAGTCTTGGTCTGACCTAATTTACCCTCAACTAATGTATTTATAATGATAAATTAAGTTTAGGATATTAAACCTCTCAAATGAGCTTGGGCTAGCATTGAAAATGTAAATTCCAAAATCTCAGGCATTAACCAAGTCAAAATACTTATCACCACCAGCGTGACAACCGCAATATAAGAGTGATAGTGAGGAACAAATTGGAAGAAGAGGGGAAAGTAATGTAATTGATATGCAAAATCTCTTTCCATTATTAGAGAAAACAATCATATATGTATCCTAATTTTTAAAACAATGAACCGCATGGTCGTTCCAACATTCAGATGTGACATGTTGCATGATGCCAGGTCTTATGAATTCCTTTGATACCATATGCCATGGATATATTTGATTGACTGAGTTAGATAGCTATATTCCAAGAGTGCCCAAAATGAACATATGAACAAAACCACTAACGACAAACACTACGTTTTGGATTTCTACTTTCTTGGGTTGTCATATTAGTGAAACACATTTTGTAGTTCATGGTATCTTCCCGCGTAATTAACAACGACATATTCAAGAGTAAACTGTAGTTAACATTCTTTTTAGCTGGAATGGAACTACGTGACCGTAAAACAGAGATATGAAAGCGACGAATATCTTTGAGTACAAAGTCATTTTTTCTAAAAAAAAGGTTTAGTTCAATTATTGAGTAATGTACGTAAGTTGTTATAAACTAACAGAAATTTAAGGAAAAGAGATACAAGTAACAACTAGTTGATCTTAAAAAAAAAAAAACAGTACCAATAAAGTACCTCATTGTATTTGATTAATACGATAAAAGATACAATCAACCGTACCTAAGTGTTCTACATATAGAGCTTATTTTTAACTAACTATTACTCCCTTATTATCAAAATAATTGTGATCTTAAGTTATTTTATACAGACCAAGATAAAACAATAAATAGATGAAGTAGAATAATAATTTTATAAAATTAATATTAATTATCATTAATTTATTTATAAATTTTATTGTCCACTATTAATATTATAAGAGATATAAGTGGGAAAAAAGTAATTAACATTATGTTGAAAAATAAAATGATAATTATTTTGAAATAATTTTTTTTCTCTTACACGACAATTATAATGAGACGGAGGAAGTATTACTCTTAACATAAACTCCTGTTACCTATTTTTGTTTCGTATGGATAAAAAGGAGTCATTTTCTCCATCATGAAATGACTTCCTTATTTCTAATGAAAGATGAAGTAAATGGAATAGAATGAAATAAAATAGAACAAAGTTAATTTGAGAAATGTTAAAATCACACTTTTTCGAACACATCATTTGTCATTAATTGAAATATTGGAAATTACAAAATTTAATGTGTCTCACATAATATTTAATGACAGGCTCTCCTAATTTTGTAATTTTCAATACATTTTAACCAATAAAAAAAATTGTATGAAATGTATTGCTAGCATTTCTCAAGTTACTGTTTTATCATTTGAATATCTTATGATTGCATTGGTGGTCGCATCTCCTGACCTCAAAGTAGAGGGGGAAGAAAAAGAGGATGGCATCAATGAGTTTAGGGGCACTGGGGGATCCAACCTTTTTTTACCAGATGCAACTAGTTGGCTATGAAATAAAAAGGGACAGTTCCACAATTTTTAAAATAAAATTTTAAAACAAAAAGAAAATAGCGTGCTATTCAATCCAAATTCAATTACTGTTGGTGAGGTGTAACTCGGACCTAGTTTATTTTTTTATCAACAAACATCAAATAGTTAATTTTGTTAGAAATGTAAATTGGAAATATTTGAACTCAACTTCTTTCCCCTTCTTTCCCCCCTTCACCATTTCTTAACCACTGGATCAACCTTATAACTCCTAACTCAGTCCTAGTTATTCACTTGTTTCCTTAAATGGCGTGGTCTGACTGGATTTAAATTTCAAAGTACCCATTCATTGATGTTTGTGAAACAATACTTCATTTAGAAACTGTTTGATCAAGCCTATAATTACATTAAGCACTTTGGTGTGTGTTTTTATACATCCAAAATAGGAAAACACCAACTAGCAAGAAGACATCTTTTTACTCGCGCCTATATTACATTGTCCACCACTTCTGACAATATGTTAACATTCCCATATGCTTTATGCAACATTCTCTCTTGAATCATGCTTAACTAACCAATCAGCGAATCACCCTCTCTAAACATGCTCTAGTATCACCACCCGGTCCTACAAGCATTCACGTATACTGTTAAAAAGCCCAGCATATTACAGTGAAAAACATTAATTATAAGTAAAAATAATTAAATTTCTAGGGCAAAATTAATTCTAAACACAAGATCCATAGAATTTAAATGCATACTTAATAATTACATTTTCAAAAATCATTCTGCTTTTTATCATTGAAACAAAATCATTATTTTCCAAACTTACTTTTTAACCATTTTTTAAAATTTAATTGTGCCAAAATCTGAACCAAACAAATCAGTACTTATTTTAACTCTAATATCTTCCACGTTACAGTCTCAGAGATATTGATTTATCATGGCCACACAAGTATAGTCACAGTAATACCATCGAACACAAATGCTAGAACATCTGAACATATGTCAAGAAAAATAATAATAAACCATACAAATGTTCCCATACTCCATATTATCACAACATTAACAAAAATATGTACAAACTGCAAGGTTCCCTAGCTTATACACCTGTTTGCAGTGGCACAAACCAGTACAACCAATTATGACCATGTCAGCTGACTCGTTCAAAAGCATAAAACAGAAGTAGATACCTCCATTACATACAAGATACAACAGACCTAATTACGTTACTATAAACAGCATTTTTTTTTCTGTCCTTCGTCATGGTTCAAAATACATAATTTGAACAAAGTAACAGACAGGGAAATCAAGTGAGCTACCACCCTAATATATTACCTACTTGTTATCAGACACTAATAGTCTACTCAGGAAGAATAATTCATTGTGCATACTGAAGGGCAAAGTCTCACACAACCTCAAAAAAGCCAAACATGGTATTGGGTCACTCATTGAAAAGTTCTTGAGCCAGAATCAACCATAAAATAAAATGCATTGTAGAAACGACTTAATACACAAATGTTCTGACCAGAGCAATAATCATCAAGAGTTATCAGTGACCAACACAAACCTTTTCCGCCTTAAAATGATTTCATGATTTTAGCATTCCCTTGCTACAGCATGCCCGTTTATTAACTGGGTCTAGATGACAGAACTTGCCAAGGAAAGTTCATGGAGCTCACTTAACATCCATTCCTCCCCAGTTTGACCACCCAGCACAATAGCTCTGGTCCCTCCAACAACACATGTACTATGTCCCCAAGCAAATCTTGGAGGGCACCCAGGTACATTTAGGATTCTCCATGTAGGCTTCTCATCAGTTGGATCTAGTATGTAAAGCTGGGAAGCAGAATGAAGGCCCGCAACAGACCCACCAAATATCAGAATTCTCCCACCTGGAAGGCTGACAGCCACATGATCAAGTCTAGGAGGAGGAGCTATGCCTCCAGGATTTCCAGCACCAGGCATTCCACTCCCCGTTACACATCTCCAGCATGGCTCCTCCTCACTTAAATCCATCGTGAATACATCACTGGAACGAAAACGCAGGGGCCCACTCTTGGCCAAACCCCCAAACATCAGTATTTTCCTACCACCATAAACAGATAGTGTGTGACCCAGACGCGAAGGTGGAGTCCATGCCACTGGTATCTCTCTCCAGACAGGTTTCTCCATTGACAGATCAAGGAGGAAAGTATCACTCAAAAGTACCCCAGAATCAGCACAGCCACCAGAAACTATCAACTTGGTACCATCAAGAGTACAGGAGCTATGCCAAGATCTCGGAAGTGGAGGTGCCAATCCAGAAATTTCACACCAAGTTGGAGGCTTTGCATCCAGGTCCAGAACAAACACATCATTGAGCAAGCCCTGTGTTCCACAGCCTCCAAATACAACCAAACGAGAACCATTAACACAAGAAAGTGTGTGGCCCCACCGACCAGGGGGAGGAGAACTCACCTGGACATGTTGCCACTCAGGATTACTGGAATTGAGATCCAATACGAAGGTATCGTTCATAGGTTGCATGTTAACCCCTTCACCACCAAATAGGACAACTCTATTACCAACTGCACAAGCACTAAAATTACAGCGTGAAGGTTCAACAGAACCTCCAACAGTCAGTTTCCTCCATGCTGCTGCTTCAAGAGTGGTCAGTTCTCTTGCCAGCCGTCCCCATCCAAGTCTCCTTGCACCAGGCACAGTCTCTAAAACACGTGTAGTCTCACTGCCCCATGCATTTTGGCACACCATTCTCCAAAGGTCTTCATTTTCTGTTAGCTCATACAATCGCCTACAAACAGAACCAACTGATGCAATATCTCTTGGAGTTAAGCGAGCAAGTATCTTGAGAGACAATACCTCGTCACTTAATTGCAATATCCCACAAACTCCACGAGTAACATTACGATCGCCCACTGGAACAGGATTCAACGAGGAAAGCACAGAATGAAACCGATTCGATGATTTAGTAGATTCCTTAATTGTAGAACCCGGAAGGGGACCAAGATCAATGTTTGCCTCTGTGAAGAACTGGATTCCAATGACATGAGTTATCTCACCATCTCCATATATAGGCGTCAGCCGCAATCTGTTCATAAGTGGAGATCCATCTTTCCTAAAGTTCAGCAACTCACCTTGGAATTCAATCCCTTCGTCAAGGCACCTTCTAATCTCTGAAACAACAGTTGAGTCCACCAACGGATGCCTTCTCTTAGCAAATGGACCTCGACACTGCAGGAAACGGCTGCAAAATATTTTAAATGATTAGAACAAGCCACATTGAGTTCGAAAAGGTTGAGACTTAAGCAAGTAAGACAAGTCATAAAGGGCTTGCATGAATTGCTTATTCGCTTATATAGAATGCTCTTGTGCCTTATTTCTTTCTTTTTCTCCTAGTGAGTGTACAAGTTACTAATTCTACTTCCTCGAAAAAAATTGCTTCAAAATTATCACAACACAGGTTATAAGCTAAGTCTGTCTACATAAGCCACCAATGCACCTCAGTCCCAATGAACTTACAAGCCAAGAGTATTAGTCAATAAAGTAATTTATTTAACACCCCAGCTTAGCTATTCTTAGCATGTCTATGCAAACACAAAACATACAACACTTGCAGCAGAAATAAGAGAGAAAATGAATCTCCAAACAAATTACTGACAAGAAACTACATCCATTTGAATCTGAGATTCACCTTAATCGTGAAGCATATTAAGATTAAAAAAAAAGAAAAATAAAAGTCACCATTATGAATGCTATTTATAATTGATATTTACATTTCACACAACCATATAAATTATCATGCAATACCTAAGCTAATCCTCTTGTCAAAATTGACTTCTGTTACAGTCTTAAAGCCTTGCCCCAAATTGCTGCTTTACAGGAAATTCTGAAATGAAAAACCAAAAACGCTCTTCTAGCAATTTATCATAATTATCATTATACCATAAAGCTAAATTTGCATAACTGTTCTCACCTAAACAGTCCATAAGTTGGTTCAGAGTCCAGACTAGTAACCCATTCATACATAAACCATTTCAATTTCAAAAATTACACCAAGCACCAAATCTTTAGTGCTTTTTTATTCATCATTAAGCCTATCACCCTAAATTCTCTAACAGTTAGCCAGTTATATAAGCTTGAATTGAGACACTTCTGTTCTACATCACCTCATTGGAAATAACAGCTCTCTGAATGAAAGCCTTCCCACACCTCTAAAAACTATTGACAAGTGGCTGCCAATTACATCATCAAATGTCCCAAATATTTGACAAGAAGAATTCTCACTTGAAGTGACAATAATATGATTATACAATTTATTCTCACAAATGTTACTAAAAAATTTGAACAGTAATAGGACATTTACGACACTCAGCATACAAGACAAATCTTCCATTTATCTCAAAAAACCTTATTCTATGAGAATTTGGGTTCAAGAGAAATCAAAACATATTATTGATAGAAAAAGGTATGAAATATTACGAGACCCCCTGTAATCCCAGAGCAAAGCTTCTCAGAGAAGAGATCATTCTCTCTCTGACCAACCCGTTAGGTTTCTAACAGAAAATATACTGAATGATGATTACACCCATAGTTTTAAATAGCGGGTAGCGGTTGTTAGTGGCCGACCCCAAAAACGCTATAGCGGTATAGCGGGTAGCGGTAAAGCCGCTACTGTGAAGTCCATAAAAATACTTATAATAAATTATACCACATATATAAATGCTATAAAATAAGAATAAGATAATTTTGAGAGATCATGGAACCCTGATCTGATTAACATCAAATAAAATATAGTTCAAATAACATAATTCATGTGCAATGCAATTTGTCTGTCACAACTTTATCTTGACCAGCAGGTCTCATTTAATGAAGGGTGGTCCATAACTACAACCAAAGATAAGATTTCATAATGCCCAACTAGTTAATAGAACATATAATTCCTCCAATGGTTTAAAGATATTCAAATTTTCTATCCACTAAACTTTTTAAACACAACATTCACACTGTATTTGGATGATAAGAAATAGGGGGGGATGGAATTAAAGAGAAAGTGGAAAAAATATAGAGCTGTTTGCTTTGTTTGGATTTGTTGAAAGAAGTGAGGGGAGAAAAATAGGGATTGATGGGTCCCACAAAAAACATTTCCCACCTCAAGGGATTGGGGGAGGGGGGCTGCGTCACATCTCTCTCTCTCTCTCTCTCTGTGTGTCCACGAACGAACACAAACAAGAAGAAGAAGAGGAGGAACGAGAACGGCCGGACAGCGGAGCAATGAAGCAAGCTTCGTCGGGAGGGAAAAAGTGAAATACGAATGACAGAGGGAGGGAGAAAGGTGAACACGTGAAAATGATAAGGGAGGAAGGGCCCTAATCAGTGAAAAAAAAAGGGTAAAAGTCCAGACTACCCTCACTTATTCTGGAGCTTTTACCCTTTTACCCTTTTACCCTTAAGTTACCTTTAATTTTCAAAACCCTGCTCCCCGATGGCTGAAGCTCTGCAACTCATTTCTCTTCCATGGAGCGGCGTGATAGCGCCGCAAGAGCTGCCAACCGCACCGCTGCCACCGGCCGCTACTGGAAACCGTCGCGTTGCGGTACGGAATTAGCGGCTGGGTGCCGCAACCCGCAGTTGATGCGAGATAGTGCGCTAAAGCGCCACTATTTTAATCATAGATTACACCTATTCCCCCTTTCCCAATAACCACTCGCATATCCTAACTAACTGCCACATCAGCAGCTCTTATCAAACTACCCTGTTCAGCTGAGTGGTTGGGCTTAGGCCCAAACCCAGTGTCTTAAGATTCTATAATCTGTCAAGCCAAAACAACTTCTAATGTAGATAAACAGTGTACTAGATAGGAAAAGAAGCAATTTATAAAGATATAAACTGCATACAACTATAAAATTTTTAGCAAAACTATAAAATATCTTATTTAAATTAATAATGAGGAATATTATTTCAAAGAATTTAACTTCCAAATGCATTTGATCTAATCATTAATAACATATTTTATATATTAACAATATAAGCACTAGACATTGAAAGCTGGGAAACCAAAGCCATGAAGGCATCCGGTTTTGATAACTTTTTTATAAAAAAAGCATTAATTTTATAAGAGAAAAATGAGTGAAAACGAGAGACTGGAGAGGAGGTAAGAATCCTCCTATAAGAAGACAGGCGAAATTGAAAAATTAAAGATAAACCTAAGAGGTTTAAACTTTAAATTGCAACATGGTTGTCCAGTTTCAGAGAGTATCAAATGAAAAACACTTTATATACATTCCAAAATTAGGAACCACCAATTACAGGCCATTCAAGATGAAACAGGCTTACTTATTCAGTTATTCATCATGACTGAGATAGCGATTGTACATGGGATGGATACCTGAATAATTGAAATCAACACATTCTAATGACAATAATTAACAACACTATCTAATTCTACCATCATCAATAAATGCTATTTAACAAAATTCTCAGAAACACCTCTTGCAGCCAGGTGCAATATATTAAACTCCTTTAATTTATCCAATCTTTATGCACAAATACACATGTAACATGCATGCACTTAAGTCTTGGTCACTAGTAACAGTATTTCTTTACAAAAAACCCTCCTGCGGGAGAAGTGACATCATCAACAATCATTGATGTTCAAGCAGAGGAGTGAATGCTAAAACCTGTTCCAGTTTTCCCTTTACATAGTAAGATTTGTATGAAATCATCAGCACCACTAGCACATCAATTATCTAGTTTTGCCATTGCATAAAATCCACAAAACGACATTTAATTACAGTTCGTTTAGGAAAAAATGGCATGTGGTTTAGAAGTCACTATCCCAACCACATACTATGCTCAAAAATAACATTTTCTTAAACCCTTCCCCCAACTTTTCAATTAAATGCATGTTTGCAACTGCATCGAATACTCACATCAGTTGGTAAAGCACATCAAATAGCAAAATAAACCTAGAAGCTATATATATCAGCTTCTCTTTGACACGGATCGAAGTCGACGCAATGGGAGAACAAAAATACTATAAATCACCAATTGGGGACATAAAATGCCTTCAACCCCCAACCTTATAAATCACCAACTGAGGACATAGCATACTATAAATCAGTAACTGGGGACATAAAAAGTCTTCTACTCCAAACCCTCAAAACTCGTTTCTCAACCCAGAAAACAACCAATCTATAAAGATCACAAAAATCTAATTTCCCCCTTCAAATTCACTCTCATCTCAATCTCAATTCCTCTTTCTAATTTCATCATCTAATCACACAAGAATTTCTATAAAAATAAAAACCAAACTGAATCACAGAACACTGAACCTTGTTCCTCTCAATAAACTACACTCATTTCCAAGTTCAATAAACACGAGCATTCTGTAATGCCCAGAATTGTTCACAAAACTGTTCAAGATCCTCCAATCCAAGTCCCTTAGTTCCAATTGTAGCAAAGATTTAAGTCAGTAGTCGGTCGGGGAAATTAGGTGTCGTAGTCTGAGTCCCTTTCTATAGTTATGTCCTATGTGTAATTTGTGGACAGAGGATAATCTCTGTAGGAGACTATTGTCCATTAGAATGTGGGTTTGGAGCCTAACTCAACTCTACAAAACTGGCTGAGTTGAGACAAGAGGGGTTGGTGGAAGAATTTATAGAAGCATTTGAATTTCTCTCATCACAAGTTAATTGTTCACCAGAAGAATATTTGGGGTTATTTTTTGAGTACCTGAAATTAAGCATCAGGTGCAAACATTTCAACCAACAACAAGAATCCAAGCAAGCAGCATGCAAACCGTAAGGAGGCAGAAATTTCAGATCTGCCTGCACTTGTGGGTAGTTATAGGTGGAAAAATGGTGGAAGAGGTTTCAGGACTACAGAGAGGCCATTGAATAGGAGGAATAGGATTGGGATCTGTCACTGTTCAAGTTCCGTAACTGCCTCATCTAAAGGAAGAAGCAATTGGGATGGAGGAAACAATCGAAATTTTGGTCTATGAAATTCACATAACAGAAATTTCAAGATCAGCATCTTCTGGGCAAAATAAGGATGGAGATGGGCATAATTTTGGGGTGAAAAGCAGAGGTCTGTGCCATTTAACATACCAAGAATTGATAGAAAGGAAAAGCAACGGTTCATGCTTTTGGTGTGGAGAAAAGTTCCATCCCTTACATCAATGAGCAGAGAAACAATTAACATTGGTAATTTTGGGAGATAATGAAGTCCTAAACAAAGATGAAGTAGTAATTCATATTGAAGTGGGTAAGGATAATGTGGAAAAAACCTTGGGGACAAGGCCGATGTTTCAGCAGGCAGAAATGATGGAAACTGAAGTTAGGGGTAGTTATGACAATTATGTGTAGAAAATAACTGTTCTAGAAATCAGTTCTGTATTAGAAACTCGTAACTGCTTTAGAAAACAGTTATGTATTAGAAATTGCAGAAAGGTAGTTATGTGTAGAAAATAACAGGCGATAGTCATGAATTAGGAGGTATATATTTGATAGTATGATGTGTAATTAGGCAGTGTGAAGTTATTTGTAGTTTGTGGACAGAAGATAATCTCTGAAGGAGACTTTGTCTCATGGACAGAAGATAATCTCCTGTATTGTGTGTGATTTCAGTGTTCCATATTCTATTTTTTATTACTATTATAAATTGATGTTCTATCAAAGTCCTATTTTGTGGTCCTTTCGCATCCATATACAGCAGTAACACTTGGTTCAGCACTTCAAGTATCACATTTACAAACTATATGGAGCACCAATGGAGATAATTAGTAATGGGGATCCTGATTTTGTGAGTAATATTTAGAAGTTCTTGAAAACTTTGGGGATTGAACAGAAATTATCTTCCTCCTACCATTCAGTTTGAAGTTCAAGAACCTCAAGGGCAAGGATCCTCTTTTGGGGGAGGGGTATTGTTATGTAAATGTAAATATAAATAGGAAAAGAATGTAAGTTGGTCAGTTAGTTAGTTAATTATGATTTTATAGCTGTTGGGAAGCTGCCTATAAATAAAAGATGATTGTTGTATATTCAACACAGATTGGAATGATAATAATAGAAGTGCACTACTCAATTGTCTGATCTATCTGTTTCTCTCTTCTCTCTCTGCTCTGCTCTGATTCGCTCTTCTTTCTTTCTGCTTCTTTCTCTTACCCTCCTAAATCCTATATCATCTGCCCACTGCTATTTAGGTTTTGTACAATTCAAACTACTTACCTTTTGTCATATTACCGCCTACTAGAGCAATATAACACACCCTACCAAAGAACCATATCAAACTGTTTCACAAAATCCATAAGAAAACAAAGGTGCACAAAAGGAATATCTCATCGGAAGACATTAAATAGTCTTGGCCCTAATAAAAATCCCATTTCATTTCCACACACACCAACCATGCAGACAAGTTCATTACACCATGATAGCCTACAGAATTGGATTCCCAAACCCCTTCAATCAAAGGACCAAAATAATAAGAACTTCAGTACTTAAAACAAAGTAAAAGCCCTAACTCAGGACACCTATCTGGAAATGACCATTTTCACAATCTGTTCTTAAAGCAAACAAAATCATGCACAAAACAGTGGAGTTTCAGGATTTAGAGCAAGTCATAAAAATAGAGAAAAAAAACAATAATCAAAATCCTCCTACAAAATCATCTTACTAATTCCCCTACTTACTAAATAAAGAAAATATCGAATCACTTTAAAGTTGCCAATACACTAAATATATCTACTTTTTCATTTAATAATTTCTTCATAACATATCAGAGATATTTGTAAGAAGATATAGCATTACTCAAAAAAAAAAAAAAAGCACGTTTAGCATCTCATCACGTTCACTATTAAGTTAATTTCCCCAATCCCTTCACACCCGAACCAGTTCTCCGCCATAGAACCGAGAAACGCACCTCTCAACACAGAGACAACAAAATTCCCAAAAAGCTATCACGATTACACGAATCACGCAAAAGTCAAAAATCCAAATCCCTTGATGAACCCCAAGCAAGCACAACGCAACAATTTCATTCCAAATTCGAGCCACCACTAGAATTCGGTACCACGAACATTACAAATTCCAATTTTTCCTAGGGTTTCAAAGCAAAACAAAAAAGCTCACAAAAAATCTAAACCTAAAAAAACGAAATTTCTCGATAGGGAGGGCACTAACCAGTTGCGACCGAGCACTTCCTCGGCGCGGTATCCGGTGACCATCTCGAAGACGGCGTTGACGTATATGATGGGGTGGTCGGGGTCGAGCGCGTCGGTGACGACGAAGCCGCAGGGCGCCGTTTGGAGGACGGGGAAGGGGAGGGGTCCAACGGCGTCATCATCGTCATCGTTTAGGATAAACGAAACGGCGTCGTCATCGCTGAGATCGGAATTGCTGTCCCACTCCATTTAACGGAAACGGCGTCGCAGTGGCAAGGGGGTCAAGTTCAACCCATGAGAACCAAACGAAACGAAACGAAACGAAAGGGTGTAGATAGTAATAATAAGAATGAATGAAAGTGAGAAGTGAAGAATAAGAAGAAGAAGAAAGTGGTGTGAAGATTAGTTAGTTTTTTTGTTGGGAGAGTTGATGAAGGAAAATGAATATGATGATGATGAGATTGAGAAGAGGGCATAAAACGAGTGGAGAGGAATTTGGCTAAGAAAGGGGTGAGTTGAGGTTGTTCCAGAAAGAGAAAGTAGATGACGGTGTGTGTTTTCTTTTACATGTGTGTGTGGGCACACTGCCCCAACCAAACCACCCTTTTTTTTGGTGCGAAATTTTCAGTTTCTTATCCAGCCACTTACGGTAAAATGAGAAAGTCAGATCAAACAAAAATATATAAAGATATTTTTGTATTTTGGTTAAGAGAGTTCAAAACTATTTTTGAAAAAAATTACTTCAAAACTTTCTTTCTTAATTTAAATTTTAAAAATTTTAATATATTTGTAATCTCCATGTATAATTATAGTGTGTGTGGACCAATAAATCAATCAGCACAATGATGTTCAACATGTATTCTCAAGTTTAAGTATAAATACAAGTATGTAGTTATATTAAATATTCATATAATTTTTTTTATAATTCACATTAGTTTTATTTGACTCGTATAAAATTATCTTCCTTAGAATATGATTACAGTTTTATACTTAATAGAATAAAGGTGTATTTCTTTTATAGAAAGAAACTTATGTCATTTGATTCATATAACAAAGTCAAAATTACAATATGAATTGTGATGAAAAATATGAGAATTAGCATACAAAATTAACATTTTGGTTAAGTTGCTGTCACACAATCGGGCATTCATGAATCGGGATGTATAACAAAGATCAAGCAAATAGTATTTTTAAGACTTTTTCTTAAGTTGAATTTAATTAAATGATATATGAATCGTGATCTTCATCATATATACAATTCTAATAGTTTGATTGTATGAATGCATGTTTTTTGGGACCTAGGAAATTCGGATCTATTAGAGGGTGTATTCCTAAATTTCTAAAAAACAAAATATGTAAGTATTGTAATTTTGATTGTTATAAAATATTTTTTATTTGTGTTTTTTAAGGGATATTTTCATTTGTGTTATGACATATATAAGGTTATATTTGATTTTCTTCTTTTCTGTTTTGTTTTAAAAACTTTTTTTTCTAAAATAATTTCATCTTTGGCAATTAATTTGTAGATCTTTTAAATTAGAAAAAAATAACAATTAGGAGATATTTCTCATTTATCTTTTTTCTATTTTTGTGATATAGCTCAAGAATGTGGGTAACTAGGTGTTGCATGTGATGAGACATATTTTGGTGTAGGAATCTGTTTTACAAAAATGCTTACGTTATAGTTAGCTTATTTTGGTGTTGTGATCTAATCATTTTGTAACGCATGACAACTCTTAATAAAACTTAGCAAGCATTTTAACATGTGACATAAAACTAAAAACATAACATTAACATGTGACAACTTTCAATAGAAACTACATAAATACTATTAGCAAGAAAGGAAGAAAAAAAAAAGTTTGAACATTTGTGGAATGAAAAATGAGTAAATAAGTTGTGTAGTGATATTTTATATTGTTATGGTATATACATTTTTGTGTCTATTTTATCATTATAATTATATTTATAAGTTTTTATTTCTATAACTATTTTTGTAAATCATTTACTAACTTCTATTATCTTTCTTTTTATTTTAAAAAATACAAAAAGTCATTAGGCATTTTTTCCCTAGTTATTATATATGTATATAATTATTAATAAAGATAATTATTTTTTTTTAGTATAAACATTTTTATATCTAACTTGCCCTTTAATATATATAATTATTTTTATTTTCTTCATAAATCTTCAAGATACTCATATCAGTTCCCCTAAAAAAATTCTTATCACTACATTTTTTAACTATTTTTATTTTTTTTTTAAAAAGTAAACATAGAGGCACCAAGTATTTCTTTTTAACTAGCTGTAATAAAGAGAATAACTGGTTTCATTTTTCTTTTAAACATGTTTACCCTCAACTATTATAAATTACTATAATAATTTATTTTAACTTCTAACTACAATATATAACTTTCAAATCCAGACACCAAATACTTTTTTGCACTAGTATACAATAAGGTTATTAGCTTTAAAATATATACTCTAAAATTATAATAATGTTAATTTTCATTAATTGAAAATTATATACTACTGAAATACATAAAAAATTTATTTACAAATATTAGAGAAACTAAAACTAAAAACTAGATATATTTAAGTGAATTTAAAATATATTTGACCACTTTTTATCTGTTCAACTAAAAATAAGATTAACTTAATTTTTATACGTATAGTGCCTTTTTAATTTAATCTCTACACATATAGCACATTTTTTTTATCGGTTCAACTAAAAATTATTATGCGTTCAACTAAAAAATAATTGGTTCCATCAAATAATAATAATTGGTTTTTGGAATGTAATGGTTGCCTTCGGTGTTTGTACTTTTCAAATCTGGATCTTCTTTTTTCTCTTTTTGATAAATATCTAAATTTTTTTTATTTTAAAAAAATTTCTGAGTTTTTTCTTTAAACGAATAAGAATATGTCGAACTGATATTAAAATAACAGTTTTCACTCTTTTATCCTTCTTTATATTTAAGTTTTATAAGATTATTTAACAGAGTCTGGTTAATTGATCCAATTGGCAGGTTGTAAATTTTAAAAATTTAAACCCAAGTACTATTTCTCAAAAAAAAAACTAGACCAAACTAGATCCATAGCTCGTACCATGACATTTGTGTTGTTTGGCCAAGGTAATCTCCACAACAAAAAGTAGCTGAGAATAAGGAATTTATTGTTTGTGCTATTTTTACGAATCTCAAAATTCAGTACCCAGCACCCCAGCATGTGAGAATCAGCACGTGTCATAGGTTAGATAGATATTTTTAGTCTAGGCAGGAAATATCTCATGCGTATTTAATTTAATAATTAAATGAAAGGATATCTAATGGAAGTATATTAGAGTATATTAGAATAATTTTAGTATAAGATCTTAAGTTCAAAATTTAATTTTTACTAAATTTTTTATTAAAGGAGGTAAAGAAATTTCCAACATGAAAAATAAGTTCTTGTAGAAGAATCCGTAAGATTTGTACATTATTTAAAAAAGAATAAATTTTTTCCATTTTTTTCTCTCCTTAAGATCTCAAAATAAGATCTACCACTAAAGAACAAAATAAAAGAGATCTTGAGAGATCTTAAATCCTACTTGATACTATAAGATCTACTAAAAAGTGATCTAAGATCTCAATTTAGGATCTATCACTAAAGATATTATTAGAAATAATACTAGATAAGAAATTATTAAAATATATCTTTTATTTTTATAAATATCAAAATATTTAAATTTATCCCTATAAAAAATTTGGTATTTATCTGGTCTGAACGTAAGTTGAGATAAACTATATCTTAGTTTTTTTAACTTCTTGCATCGGTTATACGTATAATTGATGTAGAATATCGGTCCGATGTAAAAATTCCTCAATAAGGCAATTAGCAAATGTTCTTTCTCCTCCTTTTGATGACGACGTCCCACCACGGGTACGGCTAAACAACCAAAATCAAACAAAGTCACATGATTATGACACACAACCATCAAATCTGTGAGCTAAACAATAAGATTCAACACCGAAACATACAAAAACCCAAAAATCTCTTCCAATTAATAGGTTCAAAAACTAAAAGAATCCACAAAAACAAAGCCAACAAGGGAGGAGAGGCGGTCTTCGAGGTCTTCTTCGCGGCCATGGAAGGAGGTGGACGAACGCTCTCAGATATTCACCAATCCATGAAGAAGCTCTTGCTTAGGTAATCGATTCAAATCTGGATCTCTAGAGAGGCGGTCCTTTTCGAGAAGCTTCTCGCGGGGGCGAGAGAAGAGACACGGAAGGTGATGGCCATGGAGGTTAACTTTGGACAAGCTACCGGTATGGGTCTATTGGTATCATCAACAGAATCTCGTCGGGGGGGTCAAAATCCACCACTGAACCTGTGCCCTTCGCCACAAGACTCATCCATGGTCAAGAGAGAGAAAGGGTTGGGCCATTGACACGTGTTGATGTTCAGTTGATTAATAGATTGACTTATTTGTATACTCATTACCTGGTTTCAATATAATCAAACCAAACTTTATGACCAAAAATTAATATATTTCAAATTTTTAGGATGAAAAATATATAAAAAAAATTTATAGAGATAAATTCTAAATATTTTAATAATTTTAGAGAAGAAAAATATATTTTAACCTTAAAAATTTAAAAAGAAAAAATATTTAGTGAAAAAATTATAGGAAAACGTAAAAAAGATTATTGAACAACTTAATTTAATTATTGAATGATGGAAATATAAATTAATAGAAAAATAAGTTTTTTAATAATTTGGTTGAGTAATTATATTTTCATGTGTTTTTGTTGTCGGTGTTATATTTTCATGTGTATCAAAGATATTTTTCAACTAGCGGCCAAAATGTAATTTCTTTTGAGATAAAAATATCATTGAAATGGAAACTAATTCTATACTTGTAACAACATTTTGACGCTAAAATCAATTATTTCCTCAAATATAGTAAATAAGAGTAGTAAATGAAAATAAACATCATGCTACTTCAAGAATCTCACCCCTTATTCACATATTTATGGGTCTAGGATCCATGGTCTTGCATGTGAGATTAGTGGGAATGCTAATTCGTAGTCACATGTTAATAAGGTCTTGATGATTATTACTTTTACAAACTTCCTCTCTAAATTTTTTGTAGGGTTGATTTCTATCTCATCATATATATAAGTGGTATCTGGCTATGGTCACAAGGGGTATTTGGCTATGGCTAAAGGGGATTAGCTAAGAACGAGTGTTGACCATAGCTAACAAGGTACCCGACCATGGTCAAGAAATGTCTAGCTTATGATTTGAGGATATCAATTATGCTTAAGAAGTGTCTGGTCACGACCAAAGAGTGTCCAACTATGATCAAGGGGTATCCGACTGGTTGAGGGGTGTCATCCATAGTTAAGAGGTGTGACTAAGGCGTAGGGTTGTTCAACCATGTTTGAAGGGGTATCCGACTAGGGACATGAGGTGTCAACCATAGTTAAGAGGTGCGACTATGGCCTAAGGGATGTTTGGCCATGTCTGAGGGGTATTTGACCATGGTCAGGATATTAAGTCTTGGGTGCTAATTTACAATATAGTCAAGGGATATCCATCCATATGACTACACAAGCTCCCCAAGCCTTGAGTCCTATAAAGTATGAAGAGGGTTATCTTTGCATCAAGAAGTCAAATGTTTTAAAGCAATGTTTTATGATTGATGAGTATTAGGTTTGATCATTAGATATTCATCATTATCATTTGAATTTTGAAATATTTTCATCAATTACTTTGAATCTTGCACCTTCTATCAGGAGTTACTTCTCACCTTCAATATACCTTGCTTTGATCATTAAATGTGTTATGTTTAGGCATGACTGATGAATGTTTAGTCAATTTATCATATGATCTAGGATGTCTGATCATACGAGTATAAATTCTTTTAATATGATTTTTTTCTTTCATATTCACGACAAAGAATCAAACTTCTCTTAAGATATTCAAATAATTCAAGTATCTATTAAGTGCATCAAGCTTTGTTAGTGATGATTTGATATCTCAAAGAACAAAGTGGATTTATAAGCAAATTTTGGCATGAGAAGACAAATGAGACAGAACACTATTGGATGCATTCCTTTGCTAGCAGGGCTTCAGTTCTATTATTTTATTATAACAATTTAAAGGAAAAGAGATTATATTGCAATCCAAGGCAATGAAAACTTTTAAATTTAAATTGTACTTAGAGAAGTACATTTACATGTATCAAAACTTTGTTAGTAATGATTCTATTTTTTTATTATAACAATTTAGAGAAAAAGATATGATATTACAATCTAAGGATATGAAATCTTCTAAATTTAAATTGCTCTTACAGAAAATATGAATTTGTCTCAAGAGACTTATAGAGCAATTAAATACTATATATGTAAAAAAATTATACATGTAAAATTTTATTTTTCAAAAAAAAAAAAACTCCATTATTCTAAGAATGACATACATGAATTTAAAACTCTAATTAAAATACTTACTTATTGAAGACATATTAAAGATACTGAAAAATTCCTATGTATTGGACAATTTTTGGAAATCAAGAAGCTAAACCTTTATTTATTTATTTATTTATTTTGTCTTAATCCTAATTAATATGGAGTTCGCTAAAGAGATAAATAAAGTCTGAATAATTTACATATTCATATTATATCTCTATTATTCTTTGAAGTACTATTTTATGTTACTTTCACGTTTTCATTAATATTGTATTGTATAATAGTTACTAGTAGTATACTTAATTTAATAAGGTCATTCATACTCAATTTTTCACCAATAGTATTGTGAATAATTTTAATTAGAGAAATTAGCATGTAAGGCATGGTTTTAAAGCCAAATCAATCATACGATTAAGACATTATATTACTGAATTAATGATAGGTCATTAATTGACTTGTATGATCTAATTTCTACTTAAAAAATAAAAAATAACTTAAATACAATTTTGATTTCTTATTTTTAAAATCTATAATTTTAATTTTTTTATTTTAAATAATTAGTATCATATTTGTCAGAATATGCAATTTGACAAAAAAAAAAACAGAAGAATCAAAATTTCATTTAATCCAATAAAAAATCCGACTTCTGTGCCAGAATTTCGGACTTCCAATTTTATTTTATTTTCTTCACCCACATGGCCCTTTATAATGTAAAAGTTAATCACTTTAATTCCTAATTTTACAAAAGTTGTTTACTTTAATATTTAATATCAGTATGCCGCCAAAAAAATATATTTAATATCAGTAATTAATGAGATGAAAAAAGAATAAAGCACATTTATTTAAGGATTAAATGAAGACATAGAAAAGCACATTCAGGAATTGAAGAAGTTAAACAATATGACAAAAGAAGACGAGAAAATATCTTCCAGTTGTTTTTGTTTCTTGATTTTTAAAACACTTACTTCAAAAACAATTTTCAAAACTTAATACATTTTATAAGAAATTAATTAATTGCTCAATAACAGAGAATTATATTCAAAAAACAGCTTTTGAAACCAAAAGTGAAAAGGGACTCAAAGAGGCCCTTATAATCGTAGAGATTCTCTTGGGGGGGGAAAAAAATCTACAACAGCACGCATATAACAGATTCAGAAAACTTGCATCAAAATTTATAACTTTCAGGTATTTAATCAAGCAAGAGAACATATTCACCAGTAGGTTGATTCAATATATTTCTAACTTTTTATGGATTGGTGCAGCTATTAACTTACAAAACTATAGTACAAATGGAGTTTCCAAAGGACTAGATTTGATCCATGCTAAAGAATTGCAACAACTAATGGAATTGCATTTAGCATAGATATTATATAAAAAAAATTGGAAAAAAAGGAAACCAAAAAGGATAGTTGATAGTTCACAAAGTAGACCCCACTCTCTCCCTAATACAAGAACCTAGTCTTTTCACAGATTTATCATCAAAGGAGATATCAATCTCCTTAATCTTAGACACAAAGTCCATGGCTTCTTCATACTTCCCTGCTTTACAGTAACCATCAACTAGAATCTTGTAAGTTAGTTCACTTGGCCTGCTATTGTGCTCAATCATAAATCTAATGACTTCATTTGCTTCTTCAAACAACTCCATCCCCGCATAGCCTGACAAGAAAGTATTGTATGTAACTATAGTTGGTGGAATCCCCTTAGTGGTCATTTCTGAGAGAACTCTAATAGCCTCCTGCATGAGCCCTTTTCTGCAAAATCCCTTGATAACAGTATTGTAAGACACAACATCTGGCTCTGGACCAGAGTTTTGAATTCCCTTGAGCACTTCTTCTGCTTTCCAACACTCGCCCTCTCGGACATACAAATCCATCAAGCAATTGTAGGTGAAAAGATTTGGCTGCAATCCACATTCATGAATGAAATGCAGCATTTCGCAGGCCTTCGAAAACATCTTGTTTCGGGCAAACATCGAAAGCATGGAGTTGATGACAACCAAATCAGGTTTGTATCCATACTTTTGCAGTTGATCAAATGCCCTTTCCATTCCCCTAAGGTGTCTGCACTTGTGGTTTGAAAGGACAAGGGTTCTCAAAAGTATCCAGCTAGGAAAGACATGACCATCATAAATTTCTTTCTCGACCTTCTCTATCCCCTTGACATTCCCAGCCTTGGAATAACAATGGAGCAACAGTGAGTATGAATTTTCGTTAGGCTTAAAGCCTTTGGTCCGCATGTCCTGAATGACAGATTCTGCCGCTTTCCAATCACCTTGCCGAGCCAGGGCATTTAGAAGAGCATTATAAGTTGTTACACATGGAGTAAAGCCTGATTTAACCATTTCCCCATACATTTTTGCAGAATCAACTTCAGATCCGCACCGAGCATATGCACTAATCAATGTATTGAATGTGTCTTTATCAGGCTCAAATCCACAGTTTTTCATTTCCCTCAAGACCTTGTTAACATAATTGTGCTTACCCTCCTCACTACATACAGCAAGCATGGTGTTCCACGTAGCACAATTAGGAGCACATCCATTCAATTTCATCTCACAGAGAACCTTAATAACATCTTCTGTTCTAGACTTCTTGCCTAGCATGGCAAGAACAGAGTTGTATGTGTATATATTGGGAGCACAACCCAAGTCCTTCATCTGGCGGAACAACCTTAACGCATCATCCTCCCTTCCCGCCTTACCATAGGCGTCTATTACAGTGGTATAAGTAATAGCATTTGGCATTACCCCTTTGCTTGTCATTGTATCTATGACAGCCATCCCTTCGTCCAGAAACCCAGCTCTTACATACGTTGCCGCGAGCTCATTGTAAGTAACAGAATCAGGAGGGCAATTATTATCCTCCATTTCTTTCAAGATGCTCAAGGCCTCAGTGTAAATTCCAGCCTTTCCAAAAACCTGCAACATAGAATTATACGTAACAGTTCCCGGTTTATAGCCATTCAATTTCAATTCAGCCAAAAACTTCCTCGCTTCATCCAGCATATCCTCTCTCCCACAAGCAGAAATCACAGTGCTACAGGTAAACTCATCAAACGCAAGCCCTTTACTCCTCATCTCATCCAACAACTCCACGATTCTACCCCAAGAACGACCCATCTTGCCGTAAACATCAAGCATAACATTGTAAGTGACCAAAGTTGGATCAAGACCAATCTCCTTCATCTTCCCAAACAAGTCAATAGCCCGTTTATACTTGCCAGTGCGAGCATACGAATGAAGAATGGTGGTGTAAGCCCGGACATCAAGCGAGTATTTTTCCACAGGAATTAAATCAAACAACTTGGATGCAATTGAATGCTGTGACTCCCTCCCCAATATCCTAACCATCAATTCAACAACCTGGTTGTCCAACCTCAAATTCTGATCACTCCCAAAATGCAACCAACCCCATTCAAACAGCAAGAGTGCCCTTTCCCAGTTCCCAGAAAGGTCCAAAGCCTTCAACAAGCTGGGAAAATCAGCCTCAAGCAACTCAAACTTAACAGAGTTGAAAAAGTCATTCAATTCATGCAAAGGTGACCCAACAATTGAACTGAACAGCAACTTACCCTTGTCTGATAAAAATCCAAACTTTGCATCATCAAACTGGTCCTCATCAATTATGGAGCCAGAACCTAAAGTGGGATGCTTTGAATGAACTGAATTATTAAAATCTTTGGTGTTATCATGAGAAGGAGGCACAATTGTGAGAGTGTGAGTGGTGATGGGAACTGAAGAGAGATGCTGAAGGTGTTGGAGAAGGGAATCTAACTGAAAAGAAGGAGGTGGTGGTGGTGGAGACTGTGGAGGCAAAAAAGTTGGCTTGAATTTCAGAGGTTGTTGTGTTGGTTTGTGTGAAGTAGCAGGCAAAACTGGCCTATTGGGGAAAAGGGTACCCTCCATTGCAACAGTCAAGTGCAAGGGCAACAGAAAAAGAGAGTTTTATGATGGGTTCAGGGTTTGAACATAAGGATGAGATTGAAAGCAATTGGATTGAAGGGTGGATTGGTTGATGGAGTGAACCAAAAAGGGAAAGGAATGGAATGTATGGAGACAAAACAGATAGAGAGAATGACCCATTGACCCGCAGTGAAAGTAGTGACTGACTCCTATTGAAAATGTTGTAACCTCGTTTCAAAACACTAAACACTCGTGTGAGGAACACTATTCTTGAATCTTGAGCATTGATCAGAAAATGTAGTTGATAGTTAAATTGATAAAATAATCTGAAAAAAAAAATATTTGAAAAAATAAAAAATGGAAGAATTTTATTATTTTATTGAATTTGATTTTCTTTCAAATTTCAAAATCCAATTGAATAATAAATATACTACTGTTGAACGCGTGAATCAACCTACGTAAATTTATATATATATATATATATATATATATATATATATATATATTATCATAGGAATCCTAGCTGTTCTAATGATTTATTCTTAAAAAATTGAAATTATTTTTTTTACTACTTGTGGTTTTCTAATTTACATTAACTTTAATTTTTATTATGCATTCTTTTTTATTTAAGAAATATTATTTTTTTAATAAAAAAATTATCTTTAAGATATTCATGTAATAATTTGAGACTTTATTGAGAATATTTTTTTATTTTGATAGTTTGCATTTTTACTTGATGTTATTACAACTTCACTCACCTTCAAGTGTGAATCCTCCTCCACCACCACCACAAATTTAGGATACGTTTAAAGTGATTGTGAGTTTCTTATTTTTTATTTTTAGATATAATTTTTTAAATAAAACTTGTTTCACTGGAAACTAAATGATATTTAGTTCAATTTTAAAATATTTTTATATTATATTCAAAATTTTATTTTTAGCTTTAAAAAACACGTTTTTATTCTATTTAATAATGATATTTTCTATAGTCATTGTTATTATTATTGTCACCACCATTATTATTGACAATGTCTGTGTTGCCATTGCACAAACATTCCCTTGAACTGGTTTTCAACTAATTTTAATATGATAAGAACATTTTTTAAAAAGAGTTTATT
The DNA here is from genome assembly GCA_013407115.1 of Glycine latifolia. Taxonomy (NCBI): domain Eukaryota; kingdom Viridiplantae; phylum Streptophyta; class Magnoliopsida; order Fabales; family Fabaceae; genus Glycine; species Glycine latifolia. The sequence continues at coordinate 15,857,881 of CM023955.1, forward strand.
TTGATACCACAAGTTAAAATTGAAAATAGTTGTAATTTTGAAACTTATAACTAATAATCAACCAAACAACTCCTTAGCTTTTTTTCCCAATTTTTCTTCTCTAAGTCTAATTTCTCTTGTTTTTACTGACATGATGGCACTCTATCTTTTTTTGTCAGATGACAAGATGAAGAACATTGTGGGATTAAAATGTTTCATTACATATTAGTTTTCTTAATACATATCAATTTTCATGCATATTTCTATCACAATTAAAGCTCTTGATCGATATATAATTGATATGTTTTTGCTAAGATAAACATTTTTGGAAACCATTTGCTTTCATAAAATCTCTTTTACTCTTATGAAATTTTGTTTGTTATGATATATCTTGTCTGATTACACATATTTTACTCTAATACATATATTGTATGTGTTTATTTTATGCTCTAATAGGCTTAGAGGTCAAGGAGATTTATTGTGAGTTATCTTTATCAATACAGTTGGTTACTCCTTCTTCTTTAGCTGAGACAACTTGCACACAATTTAAATTCAAAATTCTAGGCATTGGTGCTTGTTATTAGTGACTCATGACTTCTCCTTTCTCCAACCTAGTCAGAAGATTTGCTACTTCAGAAAAATGAGTCTTTTGTAGGTAAGTCATCTCTCTTCTTTGAACTGTAGCATATTTCTTGAGACTTTCTTTTTTTATTATTGGTTGCATTGCTTGTATAGGACTTGTAGTACGTGAATAACTCTGACTTCTTCAAGATGCTTCATGTCTTTAGAAGAGTTTGTCACTTCGGATGATAGTGTCTCAATACATTGTTGCATGGTGTCTTTATCATTGATGTTGGTCTGTGTTTTTCAATTGTGTAGACACATATGCCTACATTGTTCTCTTTTACAATGCATCTTTTGATGATCCTTATGTCACATGTAGCTTCTGATATCTACCCCTTAACTCAAGTTACCTCCAAAATTATGCTTCTAGTCATATGTAACTTCTGATATCTACACTTTGATATAGAATGCATGGATGTCCTTTGTAACAGTCTGTATGCATCCGAATTGTTAACATTCAATTAGGATCGTTAAGCACAACAATTAATTAAAGATAATTAATTAGGAAACAACTAATAAATACGACGTCATCATACATCCATGATAACAACATCTATGCATTATGTATGGTAAACGCTCATGAAATATACAACATATAAGTATCAAATGTATGTCCTCCCCCTCAGGATCGGGGTACAAAGTATTTACGGACATAACAAAATAATGAGCCAACATGCTCTTAGAAACAAAACTAAGTCTAAGGTTCACTCAGAATCACATCCCGGCTCGATCTCTTATACTGGGTCCATCGAACTACATCCCTACCCGAGCCTCTTGCCTCGGGATCCACCATCCTCTCTTCGATCATCACCTGCAAAGACACATAATCCCCAACCGGGGTGAGATACAATCTTAGTAAACTCTGGGTTCTTGGAGGCTTCTCCTCCCCCTGGTTCACTTTTCACGATACATAACATTAAAACAGGCATCACGCAATCTAGTCATCCCGGCTGTCAAAAAAATGCATCACATGTATATAACAACACAGATATAGCAAGAGAAGATCATCCACTTAAGGGCACATTCTCTGTATATCGTTGCCTAAGGAAGATCATCCACTTAAGACACATTCTCTTAGGACTTTCCGCAGACCTGGTCTGAGGAAGATCATCCACTTAAGGGCACATTCTCTCAGGGGTTTGCTTCGACGTATATGGCACTTCAAAGAGAAGATCATCCACTTAAGGGCACATTCTCTCTGGGTTTTTATATATATAATTGACCACTTAGAGTTGTTCCACATTACTTTGGCTCCAAGGGAAGTCCATATTTAGTCCATTCTACTGACCAGAGAATCTCATCAATCATACAACATATTATCACCCTGTACATCATATACATGTTCTCAATTAAAAGGTAGTAACATACAATTTCAATACCACATGCATCATGACATACAATAACCATTACTCCCTTGGAATATGGTGGAACGCAGTCAAGGGAAAAAACTCCCAAGAACAAAGAGTTTACCTGCTCCAAGTGCTACATTGGCTAGCCTGGCCTCGTGGTCACAATCACCTATATCCCCGGTGTCAAGTTCTGCAAAAGCATGCAAGAAGACAAAACGGTCATCATCCGTCGCATGCAAGTAGTCCAGCTCCGGCTCACATGGGTCTCTATACATCTCAAACACAGTCTCAAAATAATCGGTAAGACATGAGTGTCTTACCTCTACAACTTCCAGGAAGGCTAGAGGACAGCGTCTCCAAGCTTGAACGTCCTTAAAATTCCTTCTTTCCCTCAAAGTCGAAACTCTGCGAGAGTTCTTGGAGAAGACGATCTCTCCGTTTGATGGTTTTCCGAAGAAACCAAGGCTGGAATCTAGCTGTGGGTGGTTCCTTTCAACTTTCCAGTTGCATGCAAAGGTTTTAGGTTAGGGGTGAGTGGTTATGAAGTTTCTCTCACTTGGGAATGGAGGAAACGGAGACAGGAAGAAGACGATAGTGTTAGTGTTGAAAAGTAGAGAAGTGGTCTATTTAAATGGCCCTGGGGCATGTGTCACACACCAATAGTGCCAGATGTCAAAATCAGCTTAGTCATCATACACACTCGCTGCCGGGTTCAGATTACCCATCAAAAGTCTACCTTGTATAGCTTGGCATTCACAACCCGGACAACCTTGTGTAGGTTCATGGTATTAATGCAATTGAAAGTCTTACCTGTTGTATCAAGTAAGTGTTGTGTGTTTTAATCGATTACAAACGCTTATGTAATCGATTGCATAGTGTTGGGTCCGTCCTCGGCACTTTATAAACTCCAATGTTCCGCCCTTGTCCGACCTTGTTCAGGGTCTACCTCGACACTTTATTAAATCCAAGGTTCCGCCCTTATACGACCTTATCCGACCTTGTCTGATCTTGTTTGGAGTTTACCTCGACACTTTATCGAATCCAAGGTTCCACCCTTATCCAACCTTGTCCGAGCTTATCCGACCTTGTTCGGAGTCTACCTCGACACTTCAGCACTACCCGTAAAGGTGCTATATACACTCCAAAGTGACAACTCGGTCACACAAATCCGGTTCCCTCATTAACACTCACTTTAAGAAATGCGAACTCTGATCTATTACAAGATCTTTATAATCATAATTACCTCCTAAGCATAATATAAAATTTTAAAGTGCCCATCTGGACACCCAAATCCTTACATCCTTCTGATTCTGGTTTCTTGCTTCTGAAGTTTGGGCACTTTTCTACATGCTTCTTGATTAAGACTTGTCTTTCAAAGGCACTCAAGGCAAACCATTAGTCGCACAAGTCTAAAGGACTTAGAATTTGTTATTTCATTCTTCCCCCTTCCTTCATCTCTTATTTTTTTTCATGTGATTTGTTCTTTCATTCTTTTTCTCCCTCTTTTCTCTTTCCTTTGTTACTTCACTATGAGAATCTCTGTTGTGCAACATTTTGATGGGAAAAAAAAATTCTTGTGACAGACAAGTAAGTCCTAATGAGAATCAGTTCCATATAAGTCGAGTTATTTGTGGCACTTCAATTCTTGCATTTGATCAATGGCACAAGCAACAATTCATAAGTATATCCAAGCTAATATCTTAATTGGATTGCTCATAGCACTGATTTTCGATCAGATCGGTTGAATCGACCAATCTGATTCAAGTTTAATAACACTAAATGAAATTGAGATGTGAAAATCCATGTTAGGGAAATACATAATAAATTTACCTTCTTCATTGTTTGGAACAAATTTTGTTCTTTCTGCTGGAAATGGAAATAGTTACTATATTTGGTGATCTTTGCAAAATAAGTAAAGAGATTCTAATACTTTCATTTTATATTTATGTACTAGTCAACATTTTTCTGTTGCAATTTAAGATAGAAAATGGTTGCATTCAATGTTGAATATTCATCGGTGTAAATGGTTAGCAATTGTTTCCTTTTCTTAGTTTCTTTCTCCATGACTCGGTCTTCAAAGGTGTACGTTTTTTTTATTATCCAAATACAACACTAATAGAAACAAATCAAGGCAATTGAGTTTTCAAGAGATTAATATTAGGATTAGGATTATTGTATAACCGTATTCAATTTCTATTCCTATATTGGATTTACATTGATCACTTTATGTATTATAATTATGTTGCTAATGTCAGGTGTATTTTATTGAGCATTAAGCATTTTGGGGCACTACCTAAAACCAAAGTCCTAAAAACTAATGTTCTTAGATGTTATCTTTTCTGGTGCGGTTTCTTTTCCATTTTCTGAAGCAAAGGGTTATATATATATATATATTTGTTCTTTTTGGGTCTGTAAGTTGTTGAGACAAGTCACTGAAAGTTTTGGATGGTGACAGATTTTGGGTTATATTATATGACCACTTCATACTGCATTGACTACCTTGTTTCTTTTAAATTTTCTTTCACTTACAAAAAAGTTTTCTTAACAATAATAGGAAGCAATAGAAATGAAAAGAAAACTTCTTTATATGAGGGAAAGAAAAATTTAAAGAAAGAAAATAGTCAATGCAATATCAAGTGGTCATTTTACCTTATTATTAATTTGTCTCAACAACTTACATACCTAAAATGAACAAAAAGTATAACCCTCTGCATATAAAAGTACCAAATAAAACCCCACTAAAATTGACAATATGAAGAACATTAGGGTCTATTTGTGGTTGTTGCGTGGTTGCAAGTTTTTGGTTTTTAGTTTGCAAATGAAATTTCAAAAACAAGATGGAGCTGAATTGTGTTTTAAATCACTTTTGAAACACTTTTATACTCATTTTCAAAACCAAGAAAAAAGATTTTGTGAATTTTATTTAGTTTTAAAAAAAATACACATTTTTCACATTTTGATAATAACAGTTTTTGCTGCTATCACCACCATTGCTATTGCCAATGCCACTATCACTGCTACTACTGTTGCCACCACTATTGATATCACCTCTGTCATCGCCACCACAACCATTACCATTGTCTTTGCAACCACCACCACCACTGGCTATTAACACCACCACAGTCACCACTACCACCATCGCCACCACCGACCTTACTACTACCAATAGCACTACCAATATCATCTTTGTTTTATTTTATTTTATCTAGGCTGAAATGCAGATGGCTAATGAGGATGATATGGACCCAACGGTATGGCATTGAATTACATTTTTGTCACTGAAGTGGAATATTTGATGAATGATGAACTACATTTTTTGTTTTTTGGTGATTGATGGGGTGACATTTCATGGCAGCTATACCTTGAGAATAGGCTGAAGTATCTTTCAGTTCAAAAGGCAGAAGGGAAGAATCCATATCCACACAAATTCTTTGTGACTATGTCTATTGAAGAATACATTAAGGAATATGAAGGTTTAAGCGAAGTGCAGCACATCGAGGATGTATCTGTGTATTTGACTGGTAGTCATCAGTTACCGAGTTGATAGTTAATTTCTTTGGTTATTGCTTCTGTGGCTATATGTTGAGTCTAATAATGTTTCTGCATTTTAGGTCGAATCATGCACAAGCGCGCCTCTGGTTCTAAGCTTGTCTTTTATGACCTGCATGGTGGCGGTTACAAGGTCCAGGTTATGGCTGATGCCAGGTACCCAAAGTTGTTGTTCTACTTTGCACTCGTTGGGATGATGGTGATGCTATGTATCAAATTCAAATTAATATAGACTTCCTGCACATATAGGGATGTATTGAATTAGGTGGAAAAGCCTATTAGTATAAGCCATGATTGGATATTTTTGTTAAATGGCTAAATTAGAGGAACAATCTGCAAAAAGATATGCATGTCATATAATCTGAACTGAAATATTTCATGGAAATCTAGTCATGCAATTTTTTTACACTATTATAATATTATTACCACAGGCTAAATATGCGATGAAGGGAAGTCTTTTGATATTGTACCATTGATTCTGCGTAATGTTCTTTATACTAGAGTTATAAAGGACAAATATTTAATAATTCAAGTACGGAATATGTAACTGTAAGAGGTCGTTCCTTTATAATGCCACATTCAATGGTTGTTCGTTTATAAATTGAAAATAAAAGCTGTTTTTATTTTCAATTTATTATACAGGTAGTTTTTTTAGTATTTTGAATTATTTCAAAATGGTCTCTTTTACTTGTTGCAATATATTTTCTTTTCCTTTATCATGTTTGAGTTTAGTAGGACAGATGAAACAACTGATATCTCTACAATGCAGTAAATCGAACTTGGATCAGGCTGAATTTTCCAAATTCCATTCTAGTGTGAAGCGTGGTGACATAGTTGGTGTCACTGAATTTCCAGGTCCGTGATGCTATAAACCTTCAGTTATCTATCTTTTTTTATTCTGTTATTCATGATTCAGGTACATAAGGTTTGTCTCTAATTCTATGATCTTGACAATAAATGCATGCAATTATGATAATAAGTGTTTTTCTTTTTAAATGAATTAGGTCTATGTAAATAGGAATAAGTAAAGATATAAGTTGTGTTTCGATTACTTGCATATTATTAGATGATTTTTGTCTGAAAGTGGTGTCTCTTTGTGAGCAATTGGGGAACATTACTCTGTAAATACTAGCTAATTTCCAAAATTTAAAACCATATTTTTTGTACACTTGTACTTTTTCTTCATTATAAAGTGCTAAGTCCTGCTAATCAAGCTTACATTCTTCTATTCTGATTTTCCATACTTAGGATGCGTTCTACAGTATTATATTGTGAATTATAAGTTTGATTAAATCTATAAAAACCAACCTTTTTCAGTTTTCCCTTGTTTAATTATCTAGGAAAAAGTAAGAAGGGTGAACTTAGTATTTTCCTCAAGACTTTTGTGGTGCTGACTCATTGTTTGCATATGATGCCTGATGCCAAGGCAGAAGTCTGCTGCTGCAGCTGACAATGCAAATTTGAAGGTCAGGAATTTTTATTTTATTTTTCAATGCTGTTTGATGACCATATGCAATGACATAGTTAATTGTTTAATGGTCTACAGAGAAATCCATGGGTACCAGGAAGTACCAGGAGTCCTGAAACATATATTTTGAAAGATCAGGTATTATGGGCATGAAATGTGTACTTTTTATAGATACTTTCATTGTTTTTAGTTGGAACCAATTTGGGACAGAGGTAATGGAATGGATGCAAATATATAATTGAGAAAATATTGAAAATGTGATTTACCCCTACTCTATTGTGGTGTTAGGGTTAAGGTTAGAAATTGAAATGAGTTAGATGGATGCTTGTCATTATTCAGTGTGTTTGTTGTGTCTTTTCTTTTTTGAAATGTATAGTTGTTGTTAAGTATACTCTGTATTTCTTTGATTCTTCTGATAAATGGATTATTCCATTTCTCTCTCTCTCTCTCTCTTTTTTTTTATGATTCTCCTTATGAATTAACTTGGTTGCAACTTGCAAAGACCCTTGATCACAAGTGGATTGATTTTCTTGATTTTTGTGGCTATATTGATTGGCAAGCAGTTTTCTAACTACCTTGCAAAAATGAAAATTTTCATTTCATGTTGATTTAAGGATTTAACTTTTAAGGTAGAGTTCTAATGTAATGCAAACCTTTTCCTTTTCATATTGATTTCAAAATTCCAACTTGAAGTCAAACAAAAATTTCCTAACTATTGCCCCCATGAGAGTAAAGTAAATCATATTTTTGATAGAACCACTAATCAATAGCTAAGGCGCATGTGATTGCAGGATCCAACTCCTCTAAAGTGAGTAATCTCACTTTACAATGTAAAGTAAGGCAATCTTAGCCATTACCAATATGAATGGTTTAGACTATTACACATCATTATAATTTTTTATTAAAAATCTTTTGAACTAAAAATTGAAGATTTTAAGTTCAAGCTCAATCTGTTCCTGAAAAATTGACTGACAGGTCTTTTGATATTTATGACTGAATCTCTATGGGAGATTTATCTCTTTTGGTCTAGATGACCTCATGAATATGTCTGAGGGTGATGTAGCTGCTAAAAACAGGCAAAAAAGGAAAGGGTAGTTCATGGACTTAAAAAATCCCACGTTGCGTCAAAGAAAATATTTTTTGCTTAAGAGGGTCTATGACGAGTTTCTTTTACTTGAGAGGGAGAATAATTTTTTCTCCTTTTAGATTTTGAATTTTTAATAAAATATAACATATATATGTAATAATCTGAACTATTCATCTATTCAATGATTAAAATTTCCTCTCATTTTAGAAGAGCCAGGTCCATGATTGTACAAGTACACGGTAAATTGCAATTTTGAAGCTTGCATTTTTTTAATGTTCTATCATGTGTATTTTCTGCTTGGCATAATAACCATGCGTATTTTCTGCTTGGTATAAGAAGCATGTTTTTATGACTTATCTGCAGAAGCTGAAGAGAAAATTTTCTTTTGCATTATTTCCTGTTTGCTTCATCACTCTCCCAATAACCATGTACTGACCATATGTTTTAATTGTCATTTTTTAGGAAACTAGATATCCGTTACGCCATTTGGATTTGATGCTTAATCCAGAGGTTCAAGAAATATTTAAGACCAGGTCTAAAATCATTTCTTACATTAAGAGGTTCCTTGATGACCTTGATTGGAGCTGCAGCCCGTCCATTTGTAACCTATCACAATGAGTTTAACATGAGGTTATTCATGAGGATTGCATCTTAAGCAGTTAGTTGTTGGTGGGCTGGATCGTGTTTATGAAATTGGCAAACAATTTAGGAATGAGGGCATAGATTTGACTCGTAATCCTGAGTTTACTACCTGTGAGTTCTACATGGCTTATAAGGACTACAACAACTTAATGGATATAACGGAGCAAATGTTGAGCGGTAAGAATCTATTAAGTGTTTTGATTGTTATATTGATATTGATTCTCTATATATCTTATCATCGGGTCACCTGCTTAATTTCATGTGCAAACCATTAAACAGGTATGGTTAAAGAACTTACAAAGGGAAGCTATAAAATAAAGTATCGTGCGAATGGGCTTGACAAGGAACCTATTGAAATTGACTTTACTCCACCTTTCAGGTGCGTGGTGTACATTATCTAGTCATTGATGGTCATTATAATTCTATTTTTGAATGATAGGTTTGGATTTTTAATTGTTACAGAAGGATTGACATGATTGAAGAATTAGAGAAGATGGCAGGCCTCAGTATTCCCAAAGACTTGTCGAGTGAGGAAGCTAATCAATATCTGAAGGATGCGTGCTTGAAGTATGAGATCAAATTTCCTCCCCCTGAGACAACTGCATGCTTGTTGGATAAAGTAATATCCTTTTTCCTGTCAAAATGGATAATAAAATTTAATGTCCCTGTTTTTTCAGCAATAAAATGTCCCTGAGACACTGTAGTCTTTGTAGAACTGTTTTCTGCTATTGTAGTTCCAGTAAAGAGCTGCAACATTTCTATTTAGTGAATTATAACATTAATCCTATGTGGTTGCAGGTTTAGTGAGGCTTGGTTACTATTAGGGTCTACTGCTATTTTTACCATTTTATATTTTACCTCTACTTTTGCTACTTAATAATAAGAAAATTTTCAGTTTTAATCAATTATAATTAGTGCACTTTGTTCATGTATAATTCTTTATTCCTTATTTTGAGCCTCTCTGAGCTGTCTGCAGGAAATATAATATATTCTTTTCATATTGCAGCTTGTTGGTCACTTTTTGGAAGAAACTTAACGTGTGTAAATCCTACATTCATCATGAACCATCCTGAGATAATAAGCCCTTTAGCAAAGTGGCACAAATCAAAGCCAGGCCTGACTGAATGTTTTAAATTATGTGTAAATAAACATGAAGTAAGATCATGACATTCAAGTGATGATTATTTCAGAAAAAATATGTAATCATGTTTCTTACTTTTCAGCTTTGCGATGCATATACTGAATTGAACGACCCTGTAGTACAGCGACAGAGATTTGCCGAACAGCTTTCAAGGTAATGAAATTCAATACAAATGTAATATTTACTGTGCTCTAATTGATGAGATTTTTTTCTTTAGAAAATAATAGTAGTAATTGTTTGTTATTTGTTTTGTACGTCAGGATCGGCAATCAGGAGATGATGAAGCAATGGCCTTATATGAAACATTTATTACGGCTCTGGAGTATGGTTTGCCACCTACTGGTGGTTGGGGTTTGGGTATTGATCGCTTGGCCATGTTACTGACGGATTCACATAATATTAAGGTTATTACCCTTTCTCTACTTGCTTGCATGCTTACTTTCTTTTCACAGGTTCTTACCATATTCTATTCTTTTGGTGACAGGAGGTTATGCTCTTCCCTGCTATGAAACCTCAAGATTAAGCCTTCAACCAAAGCTGTGTTTTAATCATCATACACAGGGTATGTTCTGCCTCAAGCTGTTAAATATATAGTCCGCATAACTACCTAGGATTTCTGAGTAAAGTGTGAGCACGGTACTGCATAATTTGTAGCCAGTACTGAAATAGTTAAATCTTGTGTAGTGGAGTGAATGCCCAACCCCAATAATGCTAGCAGTTTAGAGCATGTTTGGAAATCCGTTGCAAAATTATGTTTGAGGCAAAAGTAATTTTGTCAACGGATAAGGGCCCTTGCTTTTGCGTTCATTTTGTTTTTTCCATTAAATTTGCATTGGAACATGTTGACTCAACATTTTTAATTTAGTATTTTCTATTCTTTTGAGTTTATTTGACTTCTCTTGAATTCTTATTTTCTCACTTTAACTCAATTTTGGTCTTAGGCAAATAATTGGACTTAATTGATAATTGTTGTTTATTTTCAGATTTTGTGCTTACTTGACCTATCTTCCTTGTGCATGACCTAGAAAATTTTACAGAACTTCAAATGGAACATATGAGTAGTCCCTAAAAAGATAAGAAAAAGAGCTACAGTTTTGTCAAAGATAAATGTGGGTCAATTCTGCCGATTTGAGGGTCAAATTAGGTTTGGAAGTCAGAACATCTATATTTGAGTTTTGAGCTGCAAATTTGGATTTTTATTGGTGTAATTACCATAATTAGTTAGTTTAGATGGGCTTAATCAGAGCTCATCCTTCATTCTGTTTAGTTACTGTATATTAGTGTAACTAGGGGGATAAAAAATAGAATTTCTCGTTTATGGTGTAAGTTTTCAGAATTCAAATATTTTCTCTTTTTAAAAAAAAATGAAAAAAAAATTGTACCTATACTATTATTTAATATCAATAGACAAATGCAATTATACTATACTAATATTATAATATTTGTTGAAATGATATACAAAAATGCAATTATACTATAATATACTCTTATCTCTCTTTTTCTAAAAAAAAAAAAAATGCACTTAGTGGATCATGGAACAGCTCATAGTAGATAGAAATCATATAATTCCTAATATACACAGGATAAATGATAAATACTCAAAGCACAAAAATACCAAAAAAAAACCCTTAAGACATTCATCATTACTACTTAATCTTGAAGACACAATCATCATTAATACAATGAATAACTAATAAAATCTAGTCAAACAGTGGCTGGGTAGGAACTGGGTGGGGAGGACCTACATACAACTCTGGTGCCAACAGAAGCAACAAAAAAGGGTTGCCTTTGTTGGAAAATGGGTGGCTGATATGCGCCTAGCATATGGTTCTTTCCAAGCCACTAAAAGCAAGGAATCACCCATAAATGATCTAAATTTGCTTATAATTGTGATAAATGTTGATTAAGCATCTCCTGCCATGAGTTATGTTAATTTGGACAATTTTATAGCAGGGAAACCAATTTTTACACAAGAACAGTTGGACAAAGCTGCCACGCCACCAGCGTGAGAGCCACGCTATCAGCGTGGGAAGCATCCTCTAACTCCAATCCTCACTGGAAGTCCACGCCATCAGCGTGGACAGCCACGCCACTAGCGTGGGACATGAAGAATAGAGCCACGCCACCAGCGTGGGATCCCACGCTACCAGCGTGGAACTCTGCTGACTGTGTAAACTTAAATGCTGCTGAGGGCAAAGCTGGATTTTCACCTTTGACTTATAAATACCTTAACCTCAGTATTGAAGGACGTTCCTACACTTCAGAAATCACAATTTCTAGGGTTTTAGAAGCTTGGGAAGCTCTTGCTAAGGCTTGGGAGTTGAAGGTCCAAGTGGAGGGTCTTCTCCCTCTTCTTCTCCTTGTTTTCAGCTGGGCATGTCTCTTTTTGATGTAACACAACCAACCATTATGAGGTTTGGCTAGTTTTATTTTGTAGCTAGGGCCAAGCACTTAATGTAACTTCCATTGGAATGTATTGAATGTTATTATTCATTTATCAAAAGTTATTTTACTGTACTTTGCTTGGATTGTTTTACTCTTCTTTGGATTTGATCACTCTAATGAAGGATTAAGAGCTAGGGTTCACAATAGGGATATTGGGACACTAGTCTTGGACTTAAGTGAAGTAACTTGCTTGCATTACCTAGGGATAGGAATGTATGTTTGCAGCCTTTGAATGTGTTGCTTAATGCTTAACCTTAGGAAGGTCACTAAGGGATTAGGGCTTGCTAAGGGGTTAAAGGGTTGTTTCTCTAAGGAATTAGGAAATAGCTAATAGTTATTTAAAAACATTGCTGAGTAATTTAGATACTTAAATGTAGTGAACAATACAATTCCATTGGGAGGAAGCATTGAGTGTGGGTTGCCCTAGCTACTATCGTCACATATCGTATTAGATCAATTTACTTGTTCATATACTTTTAATGTTCATAGCTTAGTTTAATTTCAATCATTACACACACACACAACCAAACTTTCTTTAAATATTTGTCATCCAACTTATTGATACGAATTACAATTCAATTGGTCAAGAATCCTCGTGGGAACGATACATTTCTTATCATTATATTACTTGGAACGATCGGTATACTTGCCGAATCCGCAACAAGTTTTTGGCGCCGTTGCCGGGGATTGCTTTAGCCAATTTTATTATAATTCTTATTCTTTAAGGTTGGAATTCTTTTGTTACTCATCTGCTTCTAGAGTTTATGCGAGGTACAGTTGACCCTGCAACTCTCCAGTTCGACCCAGAGGTATACAGAACTGCTAAGAGGAACAGGAAGTTAGCTAAACAAAGGAAAGAAGCAGAGACATCTAGCTCTAGACCAACACAAGAAGAAGAAGAAGAAGAGGAAGAGCTAGATATGGCAGGGAGAAACAATGATCGGCCAAGACCTGAAGATGAACTTATGGAGGATATTCTTGCTCCTTTGTTAACTAGACCCACCTCCAGCATAGTCAGACCGCCGATACAAGCGAACAACTTTGATATCCACCTTTCTCTTATCAGTTTGGTGGAAAGGAGTCAGTTCGGTGGTGAGGATGATGAGGACCCTCACGACTTTGCTGACAGATTCTTGCGGATCTGTGACACTATCCGTCACCAAGGGGTGACAGACGATGCTATAAGGTTACGGCTCTTCCCTTTTGCTGTGAAAGGAAAGACTCTCAGGTGGTTGGATCGTCAAGCCTCTAATAGTATCACCACTTGGGAGGAGCTAATGGCCAAGTTCTTTGCCCAATATTTCTCCATGGAGAAGTATAATCGATTGGTGAATGAGATCACCAACTTCACCCAACAACTAGGGGAGACTCTATGTGCGGCATGGAACAGATTTCAAGAGCTCATCCGGCGATGTCCTCAGTATGACATGACAGTAGGCAAGAAGGTGCGCATCTTCTTCAACGGGATGACACCTGAGTCTAGATTGGTGGTGAATGGAGCAGCCGGAGGCTCTATAAGGTCCAAAACTGCAGCTCAAACCTTTGATTTGATTGACTCTTTAGCCAGAAATGAAAATGAGAGTATAGTAGCACAGGCCAAAAGAGAAGTAATTCATTTGCGCAGCGGTGACGCAATGATGGGGGAGCAGAAACTCTTATCACAACAACTAGCTATCCTCATTGCTAAGATTGATAAGCTTGAAATTGCCAAAGCTCAAGCTTCTTCAATCAAGGCAAATGTGGTTGTTTGTGAATATTGCCAAGGGGACCATGAGTCCAATGTTTGTCCAAGTTTGGTAGGGGCTGATCCAATTCAAGTAAATGGTGTATGGTATGACCAAAGACCGCCACAAGGTTATCAGAGGAACCCTAACCAAGCTTCAGGGAGTAATTATCAGAGAAGAATACAAGGAGGAGGGTTGGACTACAAGTCTAACCATTACTTGCAACCTCCTCCCATCCCTCCAAAGGAGCCATCGGAGTTAGAAAAAGCAATGGCACAACTGGCCAGAACCACAAATGATCACATCCAAGCCACCGATGCATTTATGAATGAGACGAGAGCCCACCATAAAAACCAAGATGCATCTATTCGGAACTTGGAAATTCAAATTGGCCAGTTATCTAAGCAGCTAGCAGAGAGGCCACAAGGCCAATTCCCTAGTGATACAGTAGTTAATCCTAGGGAACATGCGAAGGCCATCACCACTCGGAGTGGAATTGTGATTACTCCCCATGAGAAGCCCAAGACAAACCAAAGGGAGGATGAAGAGGAAACTACCCCAGTTGCTACGGAACCAAGGGTAGAAACACCTTCAAGCACTCCCAAGAAAAAGGAGGAAGTTGCCCCAAATCCAAAGCAAACCATGGATTTTTCCAGGTTTGAAAAGCCACCATACCCTGTGAAATTGAAACAAAAAGCTCAGAAGCAACAATTTGTCAAATTCCTTGAGATGTTTAAGAAGCTACAAGTGAACATTCCATTCGCAGAGGCTTTGGCAAATATGCCCAATTATGCCAAGTTCATGAAGGAGATTTTGTCCAAAAAGCACAAATTACAAGAGTGTGACACAGTGGTATTGACAGAGGAGTGCAGTGCCATTATTCAAAAGAAAATGCCTCCGAAGCTTCGTGATCCCGGAAGCTTTAACATTCCAATTGCCATTGGGAATGTTAATGTAGGGCGAGCCTTGTGTGACCTTGGTGCTAGCATTAATCTGATGCCATTGACAATGTGTAAATCTTTGGGCATATCTGAATTGAAGCCCACCATGGTGTCCCTCCAATTAGCCAATCGATCATTGAGAAGGCCAAGTGGAGTCTTAGAGGATGTCCTTGTCAAAGTTGACAAATTCATCTTTCCAGCTGACTTCATTGTTCTAGATATGGCAGAGGAGAGTGACAGTTGTCCAGAATGACAACAATGATCTCATCCCTACTAGGACCATCACCGGGTGGCGAATGTGTGTTGACTACCGGCGGCTGAATGATGCGACAAGGAAGGACCACTTCCCACTCCCGTTTATTGACCAGATGTTGGAGAGGTTGGCTGGCCACGATTACTACTGCTTCTTAGATGGATATTCCGGCTACAACCAGATTCCTGTAGCACCCGAGGACCAAGAGAAGACGTCGTTCACTTGTCCCTTTGGAGTCTTCGCATATAGGCGGATGCCCTTCGGTCTCTGCAATGCTCCTGCGACTTTCCAAAGGTGTATGCTTTCCATCTTCTCCGATATGGTAGAAAAATTTCTAGAGGTGTTTATGGATGACTTCTCTGTATTTGGTTCTAGCTTTGATGCATGCTTGTTTAATTTGTCCAAAGTTTTAAAAAGGTGTCAAGACACCAACCTTGTTCTTAATTGGGAAAAGTGCCATTTTATGGTACGAAATGGCATTGTCTTAGGCCATAAAATCTCCTCCAAGGGGATTGAGGTTGATGAGGCTAAGCTTTTATTGATTGAAAAATTGCCTCCACCCGCTAATGTTAATGGTGTTCGTAGCTTTCTAGGCCATGCGGGGTTTTATAGGTGTTTTATAAAGGATTTTTCCAAAATAGCTAGGCCTCTTAGCCAATTGTTGGTCAAGGACTCTGAATTTAACTTTGATGATAATTGTTTCCATGCTTTTAATGTTTTAAAAGAAAAGCTTACCACTGCACCTGTCTTAATTGCACTTGATTGGAGCTTACCATTTGAGTTAATGTGTGATGCTAGTGCTTATGCTATAGGGGATGTGTTGGGTCAACGTAAGGAAAAACTTTTGCATGTAATTTATTATGCTAGCAAGATCCTAAATGAGGCACAAGTAAATTATGCCACAACTGAAAAAGAGATGTTAGCAGTAGTATATGCATTGGATAAGTTTAGACCTTATTTGATTGGATCCAAAGTTATTGTTTTTACTGATCATGCTGCCCTTAAGTATTTGCTAACTAAGCAGGATGCCAAGCCCCGCTTGTTGAGGTGGATGCTCTTATTTCAGGAGTTTGATTTACAAATTAAAGACAAGGCAGGTGTAAAAAATAAAGTGGCTGACCATCTATCTAGAATCCAAGAGGAAGCTCTTCAAGATGGTCCTGAGCTGGAGTTAAATGAGTCATTCCCTGATGAGCAGATAATGGCAATTACGAGTGGACCATGGTTTGCAGACATGGCAAACTTCAAGGCAGCAGGGGTGATACCAGAGGACCTCACATGGCAGCAGAAGAATAAATTCTTCCATGACGCTAGAAGGTATCATTGGGATAACCCTTTCTTATATTTTCAATGTGCTGACGGTGTAATTCGTAGGTGCATAACTGAATTCGAAGTGCCCAAAGTCTTGTGGCATTGCCATGCCTCAGACTATGGAGGTCACTTCGGAGGGAACAGAACTACCCACAAGGTCTTACAGAGTGGATATTATTGGCCCACTATCTTTAAAGATGCTAAGGAGTTTGTTGAGAGCTCTGACAGATGTCAAAGAACGGGTAACATATCCCGTAAGGATGAAATGCCTCTCAACAACATCTTAGAAGTGGAGTTATTTGACGTGTGGGGGATTGACTTCATGGGACCATTTCCCAAGTCATATTCCAACCAGTACATATTGGTGGCAGTTGACTATGTCTCCAAGTGGGTTGAAGCAGTGCAACGATGCAAGAGTGGTGGTTTCCTTCCTAAGAAAGAATATTTTCACACGCTTTGGGGTCCCCAGGGCAATCATTAGTGATGGAGGAACCCACTTCTGCAACAAACAGATTGAGAGCTTGCTCACCAAATATGGCGTCACCCATAAAGTAGTCACTCCTTACCATCCGCAGACCAGTGACCAAGTAGAAATCTCCAACAGAGAATTGAAGAGGATATTGGAAAAGACTGTTGGAAACTCAAGGAAGGACTGGTCAAGGAAGTTGGATGATGCACTTTGGGCCTATAGGACTGCATTCAAAACACCAATAGGTATGTCGCCATTCCAGTTAGTTTATGGTAAGTCTTGTCATCTCCCGGTTGAGCTTGAGCATAAGGCCCTGTGGGCCACTAAATTTCTGAATTTCGAACTCACCAAGGCTAATGAGAAACGCTTGTTACAATTAAATGAACTTGATGAGTTTAGAATTGCAGCCTATGAGAATGCCAGGCTTTACAAGGAGAAAACCAAAAGATGGCATGACAAGAAGATTCATCCGAAAGAGTTTGAACCTGGGCAACAGGTATTACTGTATAATTTCAGATTGCGGTTGTTTCCAGGTATGGTCTGGAACCTTTGTGGTTGTGAAGGTGTTTCCTCATGGGGCAATTGAAATTTCTCCCTTGGATGCCAATAGACCTTTCAAGGTTAATGGCTGGAGGCTTAAGCTTTATCATGGTGGGCAATTTGAAAGGGATGCAGTATCGGTCCCTTTGGATGCCCCTGAATCTTAATTGATTCCCGTCAGGCTCGTGACGTTAAACAAGCGCTTATTGAGAGGCAACTCAATTGTGTTTGCTTGGTTTATATGATTTTCCTTCTTTAGGTTAGATTAATTTAGTTTCACTTATTATTTGTTAAATTGAGGTAATGCATAGTCAATCATGCTTGTGTGCTTGTTTATTCTCATTTTCATTCAAGTATGAAACATATCATCATGGGTAAGCAGGGTATTGGGTCAAGAATAGCAAATTTCAAGGCAGGAGAAGTGTAAAACCTCTCCCTGGGGTCCCACGCTGGTAGCGTGGGAAGCCACGCTGACAGCGTGGGTACCTCCCTGGAACCCCAATGTCCACTGGAATCCCACGCTGGTAGCGTGGGATGCCACGCTGGTGGCGTGGGAGTTTCTAAACAGCTTTTAAAATTCGAAATTTGAATCCCTCTCTTGCCATTTTCAAAACCTCTAACCATAACCCCTCACCTTCTCAACTCCCCATTCCCAATAACTGCCATTAACTCCCTATAATTTCCTTTAATCCCTCATTTACCATCCATTTCCAAACTTCTATCTCCATTTCTCTCTCCCATTTCTCCATTTCTGTTCTCCCTCTTATTCTCGTGGACATTCATCTCATTTTGTGCATTTCCATTTCTCTCAACTCAGACACAATGACTCGTGATAAGGTAAGCATTCATGCATTTGGTGTTGCTTTAATGTTTGACACAGCCATGGGAAAAACCAACCTTGGACTCCATTGATAAAGCTTGAGGTTCTGTTTTCCCAGCCCACGCTGGCAGCGTGGGAAGCCACGCTGGTGGCGTATTGCTTTTATTCCCTTAACTATAACCCTATTTGTTGAATGCTTCTTCCTTCTACTTGTTCTGGTTGAGTTATTGCCTGATTGCTCCCAAAAGCTTGCATGGTGTTTACTCATAAAAGGGGTTTGTCTAGTAATGCTCTGAATTTTGCTTCAATTGCTCAATGGCTTTCTTTCATTGGGTTATATGTCTTGGGGGTAAGTGGTTGAGGCATTATTCAGTGGGTCTAGGTTTTTCTAAGGACTTAAGGATTATTTAATTGTTGGCATGCTGGTCTGATTTGTGAATGAAACCCTAGAACTATGAAATGACAAGCAATGATTAGGCAATAGTTGTTGAGATGGGCTGTTGAAAAACAGAATACATTGACATTGCACATGTAACCATTGATTTGATTTTCATATTGAAGCAATTTGTATGAGATATAGTGTGAATCAAATCTGGGAATTATGTTTCAAAGAAAGCTTTTGCATTGTCTGTGTTCTATGACTATAATGGATGGCATTCTGAGTTGGAATGGTTTTTAATTTTAATGACATGTGTTGATATGGATTTAATTCACCATAGGGCTGGCATGATTCAGTTTTGATTTCCATTATTGGACATGAGCGTTCTCTAAATTGGATACATTTATAGTGGACCCTATGTTGAAATCAAATCTGGGAATTCTTTACAAACCCTATGCATGCATCTTTCTTGTTCACTTCACTCCAAGCTTTTAATCTGTAGTTATTTTATTTTCATGGTGATTGGTTTGTTGTGAAATGCTTATAAGATTCTGAACACTGTATGCTTGTTTTGAGATGTTCTGAATGTGGGAATTCCTCTAATGCATATCTTTCTGCCTTCCTTGCGACCATATGTGCTGATTGTGAAGATGCTTGCCCAATATATGGTGTTGATTAAATCTGGGAATTAGAGATATCCAAGGCCTGCATTATGGTTTATATTGGAACAAATTAATGGAAATCATGTTGTGTATTGGATTTCTTTCTGAATTTCAGGGTAAGCAAGTTGAAAAGGGCAAGAAGAAAGTCACCTCAGGGGCCAGCAGTAAGCGTCCAAGAACTTCCGATTTTGATGATGGTCGCTTCCGTTCCCGTGAGCACCAAGACAGATTTGACAAGTGGTATCTTCCCAAGAAGATAATCCCAGAAAAACACATCGCTTGGGAGGACTTTCTACTACAGCATCAATGATATCAAGAAGAAAAATAGAATGCTCCTCTACAGGATGTCTCATGGCCTCAAAAATGTTAAACTGGACAATGTCATCACCAAATTCCATAGAAAGAGTTCCTGCATGTACATCAATTTTAGTCCTAGTTGTCATCAAGAATAGTCTTCCTAAGATTAATGTGGAACCATGACTAGAAGACTCATTCTCCATGTCCAAGATATAAAAATCCGTAGGAAAAATCAAATTATTAACTCGTACCAACACATCTTTAATAAGTCCAAGTGGAAGCGCAGCACTCCTGTTGGCCAAGTGAATGACAACACCAGTGGGTTTCAACTCACCCAGGTGTAGTGATCTGTAAACTGATGTGGGCATGACATTAATGGAGGCTCCAAGATCACACATGGCATCTGCAAAAGTAATACCTCCAATGGTGCATGGAACAGCGAAAGTGCCAGGATCCTTGCACTTATGTGGCAAGGTGAATAGTGGCATGGAATCAACAGTCTTGCCCTGTATGAGTGCAGATACATTCATGCCCATCTTCACTTGCTCATCTCCCTTCAGCTTCCTCTTATAAGTACACAAATCCTTCAAAAACTTTGCATATTTTGGAATCTGTTTGATGGCATCCAATAGGGGAATGTTGATTTCAACCCTCCTGAAAATATCAAGTAAATCAGAATCAAATTCCACTTTCTTTACAGAAATGGATCTAGAAGGAAAAGGTAGAGGAATTAGAGGAGTAGGCTGCTTTGGTGTAGAATCTGATTTAGCACCAACAACTGTTGACTCTGAAAGCTCCTTGCCACTCCTCAAGGTAATGGCATTCACACTTTTTGGATTAATCACTGGTTGTGCTGGAATGCTGCCAGAACCTTGCTGCTGCATCTGGTTGACAATTGTAGCTAACTGTCCAATCTGAGTCTGGAGGTCTTGGATGGTTGACAGTTTTGATAAGCGTTTGTCGTGTGGCTTCAAAACAATTTAACTAAGCTAATTCTGCAGCACAGGGTTAACCTAGGTCGACTCAGAGACACGATCAATATGGTTCTAGCTTCAAATCATTGGTAATAATAAGGGGGAATTTTGTCAAACAGTTAGTATGCGCAAGGTAAAACATGCAAGAACACAAACTAAAATTAAAGAACAATGCAGAAATTAACAAGGTTATCAAGGAGTAAAGTAAAACAGATTAGAAAGCATCAATCCAATTCACCAACCCAAGCTATTCGAATCATCATCATTCTCATAAGTTGATTCTATCATGAACCTTCATTCAATCTCAATAGAAGCAGTTCAATCGATTCTACTCCTAAATTAATTGAAACCACAAACCCTAATTGAAATATCATCCAATTAATCTGTGATTTATATTCGAAATTAGGCAATGAATCCATAACCTAATCCGCTTTCAATTCTAAACGCATTCATAATCATGAAAATAGAATAGCAATTGAAGAAGAAAGTGAACATTCACACAGAATTCAAAATGCTAAACCAGAACTCAAATTCTCCTCTTGCTCGGATTGGATCCTTAGATTGAGTGATTATTTATCCTTCCATGATGATCACCAAGGAAAGCCCCATGAAGTAAGTGCAGAAAAATGGAAGAATAGCAAAATGGAAATGAAGAAGATGAAGAACAATGAAGAACAAATGAGAGAAAATGAAGAACAAGCTTTTGATTCTAAAAACTAAAGAAAAGAAATAATAAACTTGTTTGTGCAAAATGTAAAGTGCTGTCCAAGTTTCACTAAAGTCACTAATATGTAGTGAGAAGGTCTGGAGTTTAAAATGGGCCATAAACAAACCCAACAATTCTAGGTATTTGCTATTTACAACCATAAAATCAAATTCCCAGCCCAAAATTGCAAGTGCAGAGGTTCCAATTTAGAAGCTTAAAATGACCCTCCAAATGACAGAATTGGCCTCGGGCTATTTCTAGCAAACTTGTAGATCTTTTTATTATCTTTCCAGGGACTCCTAGAACACTCCATTCGGAGTTCCGTAGAGCTATGTAGGTCCTGTACAATCCAGATACATCAAGTGAGCTTAAAATCCAAAAATACGCAACAATTAACAATTAAGCCCACTAATTTGCCTAAGACAAAAACTGAATTAGAATGGGAAAATAAAAGTCCAAGAGAATTCAAATAAGCTAAGAATGATAGAAAAATATTTAACTAAAGGCACTCCATCAAGGACTTTCCAGCGGACTCGCCTATTGTGGAAGTGATTACCAGGCGACAATGGCAAACTTTAGTCAGCTTTCCAGAGCCCAGCTCCAGCTCGATATTGAAGGAGTTCCTAGCCAACATGGACAGGGACACAGTTGAGGAGACGAGGAGGAGTTGGGTGCGAGGAGTCTGAGTGCCATTTGACCCAGCTTTCATTGAAAGCTTCCTCCAGACGTCATTTGATCGTCACTATGGATGCGGTTTCGCATACAGGTATGACAGGATGCAACCCATTCTGGGTACCGGCAAAGCTCTCTACAGAGATGACATGCCTCAGTTAGCTGATGAGCTTCGCCGAGGCATCACGGGCAGATACTCTTCTTGGAGGATGAAGGCTGGTTCCGAGGGCATTCCAGAAAAGTTGAGAAGACAAGAGCTGAACCCGGAAGCTAATTTTTGGCATCAGTTTGTCAACCATACCATCATCCCTTCCAACAACATGACATATGTCAATGTGGAGAGGACATGTCTGCTGTATGTCTTGCTAAGAGAGCAGAATTTCAACGTTGTTGCAGTCTTATCCAACCGGATCCTGCACATGGCCCTCGACAACAGTAGTCGCTTCCACCTAGCCCATTCTTCACTTATCTCTCATCTTTATGTGCATGCAGGTTTAGAAATTCCAGAGGATGAGCACATGGATGTGAAGCCTGCCCCCACCATGACCATGAGGCACTATCTAGACTCGGTGAAGCACATGCTACAAGAGCAGCTCATCCGCACATCCCAGCTTACTCAAGAAGAAATGGATGCTAGGAGCTCTCGCCATGCACCCCGGGATGATTTGGAGGAACCCCAGCATGAAATTCCAAGACCTCCACCACCAGCTGCTTCTCCTCCACCAAGGGTCCCACCTAGAGCACCTGCCTCATCTTCTCGCCGTCCAGCATCGCAGTGTGAGCATCTCTATGAGGATTCTGCAAGTTACCTGCAACTACACGAGAAGCTGTACAGCCAAAACGAGAAGCTGGACCTCCAACACCGGATGCTGGAAGCCATCTGTCGCCGCTTGTCGATTGATCCCTCTGAGTTCCAGCCACAGCCTCCTGCACTTGCCTTCGCCTATCCTTCACCACCCCCAGATGAAGCTGATACCATGGAGGATGACCAGCCCCGCTGACCTGGATTACCTCCTCTATCTCTATCTTTATTTATGCTTATGTTTAGTTTCTGTTTTATGGTTTAAACTCTTTTACAGTTTTAGACATTATGCACACTTTTTGGTGATATGATGGTGCATTAGCATGGACATCATAAACATTTCTGCCATGTTTTATGAATGCGTATGATTTGAATTCTGTTTCCTCTAGTAACGCGTTTCATTTTGTTTGATCCCTATGCGTTCTTGAATTGCGTCGTTGCTGTGGGCAGCAACTGATTTTAAATCTGGGAATAGGTCGCGTTAGTCGAGGAAACAAACGTTAGTCAAGAAAATTCTTTTTGTGAATGATGATTCTTTTTGATGAACAATTTTCTTTTTGTGAATGATGAATAGTTATAGGCAGATATTTTGAAAATTTTTGTGGTCAATGAGTATAGTTTCTACAAGGATTGACCTTAAGTCTAATCTTAACCTAACATTAGGTGTATATATTGGACATTTTTGTTACCAAAAGCATGCATATCTTGGATTTAGAATTGCTCAATCAGCCATGTTTGAATTGGATTTTGGAAGCATGGGTGATATTAATTCCAGTATGATGTTGTTTGATTCATGAACTGAGCAAATGCTTGTATGGCTGAATTTCAATTCAAAATAGAATACAATGTTTGATTTGATATCATCATGAGTCTAGCTTGGTACCATAGCCGGTGAGGATTGTGCCTATACAGTTATTTATTTAGAGAGAAACCTCACCGCAATAGTATTCTAGAACTTGCTCTGTTTCTCTCTGACGCATGCACGATTGATGTGATAAAGGCATTTTGTTCTATTAAGTTTGGGCCAAATAGCCTTCCTTGAAAAATTTTACCATTGCTAACCCCTTTGAGCTTGAAACTTTTTTGTTCAATAACCCAATAGAATATCTTAAACCACACTTGTTATTTTACCTTAGTTGAGATTGAATTGCTAATTGGTCTGTGGTTTCGAAAGAAAAAGAAGATAAATATCAAGGTATATCTCAAAAAGATAAAAAGGGTTGAAAAACAAAGTATGACATTCAATAGAAGCCAATTAATGAATGAAAAAGAAAGCAATGTGAAAGAAAAGAAAAGGTTGAAAGGAGTAATAGATTGAAAAAGGAGATTCGAATATAGAGCTGAATGTTTTCCAATAGTTTAGTAAAGTTCAATCTCAATGCTTAATTTAGCCACTTTCCAAATACTCCTACCCTTAAGCCAGGCCACATTACAACCTTGTTAAGACCTTTTGATCAATCATGCATGTGTTGTGTTTCTTATTTTTAGAAACTTGAGAATAAGATCAAGCTTATGGCAATGCTATAGCTGTGGTGGATTGAGAGATTATTATGATACCCAAACACCTGAGTGATGAGTGAATATTTACCATGGTGAGGGGTATCCAAGCTAGACTTCTATGTTTGATGGATATGAACAACCTTGTGTGAATTTTTGATGCGATTTAGCCATTTGTAGCATTTTAAGCTTAAGAATTGTGTTGCTCAATGTTATTATTGGGAAATTGATCATTGCTTCCTACTGAAAACTTTTGTCATTGCTGAGGACAGCAATATCTAAATCTGGAAATTATTTGATCTAAATGATCTAAATTTGCTTATAATTGTGATAAATGTTGATTACGCATCTCCTGCCATGAGTTATGTTAATTTGGACAATTTTATAGCAGGGAAACCAATTTTTACACAAGAACAGTTGGACAAAGCTGCCACGCCACCAGCGTGAGAGCCACGCTATCAGCGTGGGAAGCATCCTCTAACTCCAATCCTCACTGGAAGTCCACGCCATCAGCGTGGATGGCCACGCCACCAGCGTGGAAACTAGCCTCCAACTGCATTATTCACTGGAATGCCACGCCATCAGCGTGGACAGCCACGCCACCAGCGTTGGACATGAAGAATAGAGCCACGCCACCAGCGTGGGATCCCACACTACCAGCGTGGGACTCTGCTGACTGTGTAAACTTAAATGCTGCTGAGGGCAAAGCTGGGTTTTCACCTTTGACTTATAAATACCTTAACCTCAGCATTGAAGGACGTTCCTACACTTTACAAATCACAATTTTTAGGGTTTTAGAAGCTTGGGAAGCTCTTGCTAAGGCTTGGGAGTTGAAGGTCCAAGTGGAGGGTCTTCTCCCTCTTCTTCTCCTTGTTTTCAGCTGGGCATGTCTCTTTTTGATGTAACACAGCCAACCATTATGAGGTTTGGCTAGTTTTATTTTGTAGTTAGGGCCAAACACTTAATGTAACTTCCATTGGAATGTATTGAATGCTATTATTTATTTATCAAAAGTTATTTTACTGCACTTTGCTTGGATTGTTTTACTCTTCTTTGGATTTGATCACTCTAATGAAGGATTAAGAGCTAGGGTTCACAATAGGGATATTGGGACACTAGTCTTGGACTTAAGTGAAGTAACTTGCTTGCATTACCTAGGGATAGGAAT
>CM023955.1:15883779-16008330 GCA_013407115.1 Glycine latifolia
ATCAATTTACTTGTTCATATACTTTTAATGTTCATAGCTTAGTTTAAATTCAATCATTACACACACACAGAACCAAACTTTCTTTAAATATTTGTCATCCAACTTATTGATACGAATTACAATTCAATTGGTCAACAATCCTCGTGGGAACGATACATTTCTTATCATTATATTACTTGGAACGATCGGTATACTTGCCGAATCCGCAACAGTGGCCAACAGAATAGAGGCAAGAGAGTAGTTGTTCTTTGTGTAATTTTGCTACAAACAAAGAATTAAAAATTAAAATGCTGCAGATTTTATGCATGGGTGAGGGAACAACAATGAAGGATGGACTAATTTAAAATGCATATATACTACTTGTATAAATAGCAATGTTGCCTGTTGGTATTGTGTTTGATATATGCTTTTTTCAGTTATGTTGCTGATGTTTGTGATAACTTACAATCTTTTTTAAGTTAGAGTTGAAGTCTTTTTTTTTTTCTTTATTGATTTCAGGAACATATGAGAAAATGCAAGATGGGATCTCAGTTTTGATTTGTGTGTTTGATTGGTAGACTTGCCATTCACTGGTCATGCATCATTAACACGTACTTACTAATCTATCCTTCAAGAGCTGTTGGGAAAGTCGTTATTTTATAAATTGGAGTATTATATTATTTGTTGATTGGATTGATGGTTGTCATATACTAGCCTTTTTAGTTCTCACTAATTTTCGTTTGTTTTAGTATTGTATTTTTCTTCTTCAAAACTTTGGCTGTCTTAAAATTACAATATATAATTGTGCATTTTTTTCCTTTCAATTATACCCTTACATATATGAAATAATTAAAATTACTTATCAACGAAGTATTAATAACCTTGATTTTTACAATCTAATTTTCAAAGTAGAGGTAGGAATATATGGGTTACTCTGCCTTGGAATGTACGTATAGGTCCACATAATGAGAAACAGGGTATAATTGGCAATGAAAAATATAAAGAGAAGGGAATGGGTGTACTTAACAAACAAGGAGTGTTAATAGCAACAACCATAAGTTTAAGCAATAAAAAAAGCATACCAATTAATAATTAAATGACAAAAAAAATAATCTCAATTTAAAAAAAAATGTCGTCTTAGCTTATTTTACATAGACAAAAAAAAAACTAATAAAAAGATAAAAAAAAGTGTGATAATTTTACAAACTAACCTTATTAAATAGATGATAGAAGATAATATTAATATTAAATTCAAAAACTAAAGTAACATTTATTATGGATATATTATTTTTAAGACTAAAATACATTTTTTGTCTAGTAAATATGAAAATGATTGAAATTTGTGCTTATAAAATTTTGCGCTCACAATTTAAATGTGTCATTTTTTTTGTCTAAAGCAAAGGTTTAGACATAATGTCTCACTCTTTTAAGTTTCCTTATTTTTAGGGAACAGTCTCACTCTTTTAAGTTTCCTTATTTTTAGGGAACAGGTGTCGTTGGAGCATGTAGTCTTGTTATGGAAGATGTAGTCTAGTTATGTTTCATATTTATATGTAATTCATTTTATATGATGTATGAGACTCTTGTTGCAAGTGAGGAATTGTATTTATCAATATTGTAATTATGTTGTAATTTGTATATTTATTTGTTAGCTTCTGGATGATAACATTGTGTAAATATTTTCTTGATTTTCACTACCTGGAAAAATTAACGTAGTTATGGAAATACCTTTAGGGTGTTACATTTAGTGGTATCTCTTCCCTTCTTTCCACCCGCAATTGTGTTGATGACATGCCTTGACTAGTCATGGGGTGTATCTTACCCTCCTTCCTTAGACCTACTCGTGTGCCTCTCCATTCAAGAATGGTTATCATGGTCTTGGTCTTTGTTTTTGTCAGAATTTTGCCGATGAGAATTGTGTCTGGTGAGATTGTGGTTTGTGGATGAAGCCTTTCAAGGGTCCCAACTTGATAAGATCTTCAATCTAATCTTTGAGGACCTCACATTCCTTAGTAGAATGGCCTCAATTCATATGGTATTGGCATTGTTTAGAGAAATCTGTAGGGTGTTAGCTCTTTTTGGCATTGCTAAGATTTTGGTAGCCAAAGCTTGCTTCAAGATCTTGGACCTACTTGCATTGAGGGGAGTATAATTCCCATATTGAGGTTCACAAGGTGGCTGATTCCTACTCCTACCATCCCTTGCTTTGGTAAATTTCGTTCTTTTCGAATCCTTTTTGGTTATTGTCTCTTCAGCCCTGGCTTGTTTTTGCGTTTGGCCAATTCTTCCATCTACATGTATTATGCTACTTTTCGATGAAGGTCATCCATGTCAAATGCAGTTTTTTTGCACAGACTGTTGACAAAAGGGCCCGACTGAAGGCAGTTATCAAATGATGCATGGCGACCACGAGATCAAGGTTTTGGATGTTCAAAGCTATTTTGGCGAAACGTTCCATGAAAGTTCAAAGGAGTTCCTTTTTCTCTTGCTGAATATTTACCAGAGCTACTGATGTAAAATGGTGTGGCCGACTAGTTGTGAATTGAGTGCTGAAACGATTAACCAACGTCTCAAAAGAATCAGTGGTGTTTGGTGGTAATCGAGTTAACCAATGGAGTGCCTACTCGTTATTGAAGTAGGCAAGGCTTAGCATAAGATAGCGTCATATATCTGTAGTGTACATACTAACCTGAGTGACATAAACGTCAATAGGCTCATTCGGGTCAGTAGTACCATTGTACGTTACGATGGTTAGGCTTTTCCATTAAATGACAATGTGACCTCTACAATGCCAAGGACAAAAGGATTCTTGTATTGCTGCAACTGTTTTAATAACGTATTGATTGTTAGGCGTTGTGCATCTTGTTTATCGCAGACAATTGTGGGTTGAGGCATCTCATAGGCCACAGAGTCCCCTTTGGTGCTTATCTATACCTCGTCCTCCGGCCGCCATGTTCTGTTGAGACTCTGCAGTTGTGCATTTTCTTGTTGAAGGGCACTTGCACCTGCACCCGTTTCACCACTGATGATAAGTTGATCTGATCTTCAACTTATACCTCTTACTCACGATGTTGTTATCCTGGTTGTATTGTTGTTGTCATGTCCATCCTTATTCGAGTAATTGCCATATGACTTGGGGTCGGGATACTATTTTACTTCGACCTCACGGTAGGTGCCAAAACATTTTTGTCGAATAGTGGTTAGACACTATAATCCTCTTGGCTACGCTTTCTACTCCAATTCATCCTTCAGTGCTTGGTATGAGATTTATCCAAATGAAGTTAATTGTAAAAGACACTCTGACCTTTAAATAAGGTCTTGACTTTGAGCAATAAATAAGATACTAGATGGGCAAAATGAATAGTGGTCATTATCTTGAGGACATTAATTAATACTATTTATACAAACCTTCTTGAACCTTGGATCTTCGTGAGCATATTACCATCTAGGTAAGATGTCTCTTAAACTAGATTATTATGCAACCTAGTCCCATGATTGCCTTTGATTACGATAATTTTAGTCTTATAAAAGGGCCAAATAAGTATTCAATACCGAATGTCTATTCGATATACAAAGAAAATTTGAGAATTTCTTTGATCCATTACTTACCTAAGTATCACAATCAAACTTGATCGTATTTTATGCAAAGCTATTTTGGTTTTATTTGTCAGTATATTTATTTATTTCAATTGATTTTATGTATCTTAAGAATTATCAGAGGTAGTAGTCAGAGGTAGTAGTGGAATATCCAAATGACAATGACATGGGGCGAAAATAAAACAAAAGGGTAAAGTGCACATGTTCTTTTAACATATATTCCCCTAAGTATCCGACAATAAATAAAAGGTGTCTGCGAGTTAGAACAGCCTATAAATATATAGTTCAAGACCGATGAACTTCGATCAACAGCTCCATTATATGCTTTTAACCTCGATTTCTTTTTCTCAACAGTAAATTACTATTTTCGTACATAGATCCAACCACAAATGTAGTAATCTTCCAAACTATAAGAGTAAAGAAATATGAGGTCGAGAAGAGCAATACAGAAATAAGTGGGTACACACAATCACTAAAATTTCATATTTGAAGTGCTTTGCTTTTTAGAGCCAATAATTCCAAACAGCTTTCATTTTTATGCCATTCTTATTAGTGCTTTGGATCTTAGCTAGCCTTATGCTATGTTTGCAATGCCAGAGTGGCAGAGATACTTAGCCTTATGGAGATATCCTCACGTCCAAAGACTAGTTGAATAAGTACGAGAGGAAAAAAATTATATACGGATTGAGTCTGTACAATAATCTTCTTGGTGTGTTTTTGCTGGGTCCCAACATGCTATTGATGTTCTATCACTTTTATTAAAAAAATGTTGGAGTAATTCTTGTTCAATACTAGCGAATCACATGAATTATAATATTAAAATTATGATTAAAGTGTACAGTAATTATTGAATTGGCATATTAATAACACAAAATAAGAAATTTTTTGCGCTGAATTTCCACGTTTAGCATGACAATTATATTGTTGTATACCATTGACTTGACTATATGTGTATTACCTTAATTAGTAAAATGAATCATTATTATTTTTGTTTACTTTATCTTTTATTTTGAATGTTTTAACTAACATGTATATTCAGGCTAAAGTTGCACAAAAATGCTTTACTTCCCAGAACATACAAGAATTTATCCCGATAAAGAAACTAGAAGTTAAACTAAACACTTGCTAGACAGTTGAGTGAATCCATTGCAAAAGCAAAAATAACTTGAAAGAGTGAACGCGTACACTACAAATAAGCATATAGCATTTGCATTTTGTTCTGAACAATAAGGGCTACGTACCCCAATGTGTGAGAAGTGTGTGCGGTGTGCTCTTTCATGTCCCCACGGGATAATTGGCTAATTTCCCGAGTTGACTTTTTTTATTTTTTTATTTTCTGAGTTTGTGTGTGTCATGGGAAAAGGATGATAGAAAGTGTGTTGGTTTCCCATGAATAAATTTACAAGAGTTGACTATAATTTGAGAGATTTGAGATTAGGGTCTGACCAAAAGACACCCTATTTATTCTCTCAAGTTCATGAGGGAATTTGAGTTTATTTGAACCAGGTAAATACCGCCCTTTTGTGTAGCCCAAAAGGGAAAAAAAGAGTTTATTTTCTTTTAATATAGAAATCTATTTTCTTTTTATTAGGAGAATCCCATCTGTGCTTTTTCTTTTCTTTCACTTTTAAAATATTTATTTTAATGATAAAACAACGTATCATTGAATTTTAATATTTCTTTTGTCTTTTGTATTGTGATTAGAAAGAGAAACTATTAAAATGAGTTGAAGTGATGAACTGAACTTAAATTCTTAAACTGAATTATATTATTAATAATTTCAGTTATGGAAATGTGTAATTCTATTTAATTATGTTGATCAATTTATTTGGCGTGTACTTTTCTTCTATCTCAAAACTCTATGGACCAAAAAAACAAGCCTTTGGATTTGATCACGGTTATCCCACCTGTGACTTCAATTGTTCAGCTTTTTTTTTTTTTAAAGAACCTTTTTTCTCCGATGAAGGTTTGTTGTTCGTTTGTTAGTTTTTTCGTTTGTTCTTTTGTTAGTTAGGATTGGTGTTTTGTGTTTGTTTTGTTCAATTTTCAGTTGTCTGGTATTCAGTGATGATATTTTGAAACAAAGATTAAGAAAGATTCCTAACTTTGCAATAGTTTAAGCACTACTTGAGTGAAACAACCACATTTGGCTTTTCTTTATTGTGTAAGTGCTCTGCACAATCAAACGTTTGGATTATGGAATTAATCAATGAAAGATATGACTCGTGAACTAGTACATTTATAATTTTCAGTGTCAACAATTGTAAGTTGAAAATTTGTACTCCGTACGTTTATAATTTGTCCTAAAATATTTATTGTTTAAAAAAAATAAAAGAGCATTAATTTTTTCCAGTTATACTCTATTTCTTACTATTTTACCTAAATAATTAAATATTTTATAAATAAATAAAAAATGATTAAAAAAGTGACGATTCAGTTTCACCAATAAAGATTAGACATGACATCTGGAAGGAGTGAGGGTAGGTTAGTCTCCTACCCCTCGTCCCCGACTCCCAAAGTCTTTCTTGCCCCCGTCTTTGATCTTCGTTGGGATTTAAAAATTAGACTCATTCCTATCCTATTTGGGGATCTGACGAATAAGTTTCGCGAAAAGAGATTAGACATGACAACGGGAAGAGGTGAGGGTAGGTTAGTCTCCCACCCCCGACTCCCCAAGTCTTCCTTGCCCCCATCTATGATATTTGTGATCTAAAAATTAGACTCGTTCCTATCCTGTTTGGGGATCGGGTCATCCCACCTTGATCTTAACTTTTTTTTTATTCATAAAAAATAGAGAAAACATGACAAATATTTTTTATAATTGGATTGAATCTATTAGAACATGCTAAATTAACATTTCAAGTAAAAATTGTTTGATCTCATTTATTTTTGGATAACTTAAAGAAATAGTAATAATGACACCTTGTTTAACAATGTTGAAATTTCAAGTGTTTAGCAACAGATTAAGTAAAAATTATTTGCTCTCGTTTATTTTTTGTGCTCAACATGAAATTAAGTAAAAATTTTGTACAAAATTATAAGAAAAACAATAATTTCATGCATAAAATAACCATCAATCCATTAAAATTGATAATAGAAACTAAGGTATTGAAGGTTATAATAGTAATTTAAAATATTTATTATATAAAAATTGCAATGGGACGGGGGCAGGGATTAGCATACCTAATCCTATCTCTGAACCCGACTTTCTCAATTGGAGAAAACTCAATCCCAAAAATAATCTCAACCCCAATTAATTTAGATTTTTCTGTCAAAGTCAATGTGAATGTGAGTTGATCCCCACGAGAGAGCGGGTACACTTATCATACCTCATAAAGATTCATCAATAATCTGATAGATATTTTACACCAACAATACAATAACTAAAAACTAAGAGTCTTGCTAATTAATAACATAGGGAAACAATACACATATTTTTACACCAACAATACAATAACTAAAAACTAAGAGTCTTGTTTATATTTATTATAAATTTATTGAATTTTATAAAAATAAATATATATTAATAATGATATTTTTATTGGTTAAAATGCATCTACTTTTTACTAGCTTATCACTTAAGAATTCTACAATTAAGTGTGTTTGATTTGAAGTAGTTATGAAATAGGTGAACTTCTAGAAAAATTTTCGGAAAGCATGAGTGAAGACAAAATATGTTGAAACAGATTGTATTGATTTGTGGAGATAATCATTGATCCTGAAAATAACTGAAACAGATTGTCAAAGTACTGGAAATGACTACTACTTATGCAGAATTTTGACTGATAAAAGATTTTAATCAATAAAGATATTGAGTGAAATATTATCATATAAAGTATCTTAGAGTATGAGTAACCGATAGTTGGATAATCAAAAATATTATAGTTGCAGTTTTTTTAATTATTTTTATTTTAAATGACTAAAAACTCAAGTGCATAACAACCATTTTTAAGAATCTTCTGAGTACGAATATACTTTGCCTTCGTAGCTTCGTTACTTTCTAATAAAAAAAATATTTAAATCATGTATATTTTCTTCACTTTATTTTATTCTCCATTTATTTGTGACTTACTATTAAAATTGGGTCCATAAGCAAGATTGTACTCATAGTAGTCTAGTAGAGGCAAATACAGAGGAAAAATGTCTAACACATACCTACCCTATAGCCCCAAAAGAATGGAAGGTCATCCATGGATCTTGCCACTAAATTTTACTTTGGAATAAAATAAAGGGTTCAATATATAAGGAATACTTTTATTAGAAATTACGCATTAAAAACTATATTGAGATACATTAATAACAATAGTATTTTAATAAAAAGAAGTTGTGTCACATTGATTAGCATTTGTGTGAAATAGATTATGACACCAAAGTATACCTGTCAACAAATAATAAGCTTCTTGTTTATCAATCATTCAATGTCCAATATCACTTCACATGCTCGCATGTTAGGTTGTAGGGATATCCATATAATATACATATAATTTAAATTAAATTATTTGTTATGGTACTGGAGCGTATCTACTTGCGTGATACCCAGAGAGGTAGCAAGAGGCTTTTTTATCTTCTCAGATACCCACAAATTTATCTGCGTAATATATATATATATATATATATATATATATATATATATATATATATAATTGTGAGTCAATTTTAACTTTCAAATTAATCATATAAATTTTCAAGAATCATTGTTAAAGAAAAGAATAAACTAATACAAAATATATTATTTTTTTAACATACTTTTAACTGAAATTTATTAAAATTAAGAAAATTATGAGTTTAATAGACACGTTTTTTGTTAGTAGAAAAAAAATATTGATATAGTGTGATAGTTTTATATAATTGAAAAATAATCTTATCTCTTAAGTACATAGTCACGAATTTTATGTTTGACGTTTTAGGTATAAAAGATATTTTATTTGGATTTTCATTTTTCAATATCAATGAAACATTAGTATTTTTTTAATTATATCTTTAACTTTTTTTATCATGGAGTAAGAAGAATACATAAATAAGAGAAATTTAATACTATAAAAGATATTAAAAATTATGTATTTTTATAATATTATTACATTTCTTAATATGACAAAACCTTAAACCTTAAAATAAATGAGACGGAGCAACTAGAGACTAATATAGAATACATTAAAGTCAGCATTTTTCAATTCAAGAAAAGGTATTATTGGGCACTGACATGAGTGGCCATCCTCAATTTCACAGTTACACGATTGCTCTTTGTGAACATTCACATATGATATAGCCAAACATATAAAACTTATAATAAGCTTTTGTTTGATTCGGAAGTAGTATAATATAAAGGCCTTCATAATTTCGTTAATTTTAAACCACTAAAATGCTGATTAATTTTATTGGTCCTCTCATACTCAGGTTAAATAGCTGCAGCCATGTTGGAACAAATAATTAACCCCTCCTTGCTTCTACATGCTTTGGAGGTGGGAACCTTCTTGGTCTTCGTTGCTATCTCTTCTTTTTTTATTTTATCTTTTAAGGAGAAATAATTCTAATATATATAGTCTAAAAGTCATTGAAATGTTTTCGTTTAGACCGCACAAGTAAGAAGTTTATAAGCTTTGTTGACTTTTAAAAAATTATCAAAAAGAAAACATATACGGCGTTGCTAACTTATTCATAGCAAAGAAAAATAACCAATAAGTGGGTTGGTGAAATAATAATTTATTTAAACATATATGTGTGCGTGAGACTGTGAGAGTGTAGAAGTTGTCCATGTGACCGTAATCGTATGGAAATTTTTCTTAAAATGGCCAAGACAACAACAAATTAAATAAATATTTTCTTCATTAAAAACAACAAATTAAATAAATAAAGTAAATTGCATTAAACTCAGAACATAAACCCTTTTCTTCATATTAATCGTAACAATGAAGCAAACGCCTAGAAAGTAGAGAGGCCCCAAATATTGAATGGTTAAACGTAATCGTGGTTTTGATTGAGAGCTTGTGAAGGAAAAATATTCAATTATTTAGCATAAGAATTTTTAAAAAATTATAAGCGTGCCGGGTGATTCATGTCATCATGCATGTATTCTTTTTATTTTTTATTTGCATTGTTAAAATAAATGCACATATTTCTATATATAAAAATGTCAGAAATGTTTGTCTCTTTTGTTAGCAAACACTAACAATAGCCTATATATATCCATAGTTGACCATTAAAATGGATGTGAAACATGACACAAGACAACAATAGAGCCTATAGGAATCGAAATTCTTGCCCCGTTTACAAGTATGCGTGGACAAGGGTTCCTTGAAAGAGAAATATCGGGTTAATGTTTAGCAAAGGAGCATGCACGTAGTATATATTCATCTGAAAATGATTGATTGCAATTTAGTGCGTAAGATGTGACTTATTCAGTAGTTGATGATAAATTATTATTCAAGTAGTTGACACAAATATGTAAAAAAGTTAATAGTATAAGAATAAAAGCGTAATATATAACTCTTGATGTAAGTAAATGGAGGTCGACTCTCTGGTATAGTTACTATTTTGTAGAATAGTTTCTTCACGCAATAAATAAATAAATTATAGAATAGCGACGTCTCTTAAATAATAAAATTGAAGTTGACATGAAATAGTATATGACATAAGGTTATGCTTCAAATACATCCCATTTGTAAGGATGCACGCGTGGACAATTAATATTTCATTGAAAATTTTAGCAGCTAAAAAACTTCCTGCTTTGTTTATCAACTTGCGTGGAGTGACAATATTAATTGAGTTAATATTTATCGGAAGAGTTATGCATTATGCATAGTATTTATCTGAAAGTATTCACGTTGAGTAATTTTGTTCTAAAAGTAATTTAATCTTTTAATATACTAACATGTGTCATTTTCATCTTATATTCTCTTAAATTTTATTTTATAAATTAATTATATATTTTAATATTTATATTTTAAATGTTTTATCTTTTAATTTATATTCTTAAATTTTATCTAAATTTAAAATTATATGTGTACTGCACAAAAAATTGCAATTAATATACTACAACAAAACAAAGAATTAACAATGACTACTAGCTAGCAACAACCATGAGATCGCCACAATTAGTGACAGCTTAATTATCACTAAATTGACTTTTTTTTTAAAAGTAAGTAATTAAATATAAGCAATGGCCTAGCCATCTCTACAAAATAAACAAACTTTGTGTTTCTAATAAAATAATGTCTTTCATTAAAAAATGAATGTCTTTATATTATATCAAGGAAATATTTACTCTTTAAAATTTTGTGAATTAATCCTTAATGTTAACAAAATAGTTAAAATTAATATAAATTTTCATTTAACAATAGAAATTATTAAAATTAATATAAGAATGACAGAGT
Organism: Glycine latifolia; assembly: GCA_013407115.1. Lineage (NCBI taxonomy): Eukaryota > Viridiplantae > Streptophyta > Magnoliopsida > Fabales > Fabaceae > Glycine > Glycine latifolia. The sequence goes on from CM023955.1 coordinate 15,894,726, forward strand.
AATTAACTGAAATAATATAGGGGCTTATAAAAAAACTGAAATAATATAGCTAGGGAAATTATTAAATAAGTAATTTTATTGTGCCCGTTGATTTACGTCAAATTCTTTTATGTAAACTGTAGACCAAACACATTCCAAAATCCAAGGAAGAACAAAGCTTTCACTGAAATTATAAAATGAAATATTAGTAGCAATCGTGTGAACTTCTCACTTATCTTTTATTTGTTATTATAGACTATAAATATAGCAAGCTAGCAATGAATCTCAACCTTCCAAATATTCTTTTGCCACACTTGTCTGGCCAAAATAAAGGAAAATGAAGATGCCCATTTCTCTTAGAAATGGAGCGGATATGCACTTGTGGGTGTGATTTGTTTTGGTACATCAAGACACATAACCCTAAGTTTATAATAGCGCCAATACATAGGACATGGTGTCTCCGTACATAAAAGATCACTTTAACTGAGTTATTTTTTATCCAATAATAATATTACTTTGGTTTCAAATATAAGAAACGAAAATTAATTCACATTAACTAAAAAAATTAATTAACTATATTTAATTATATCAATCTTAATTAAAAATTATTTTTTCAACCTATCTTTCATTAGAATTTGGTATTAAAAATAAAAGAGTCATTAGTATAAAAATCTTAATTAAATGAATGCTTAATTTTACTTTTCATCCTTAATTTTTTAATTTTTGACGAATTTTATCTCTAACAAATTAATTTGACACATTTTACTCTCAATTTTTAAAAAATTTGCATATTTTATCTTATGACATTTTACTCCAAACATAATTATACTTTTTCCCAACTTTTTATTTTTTTAAAAAAATTTACACCCAACTTTTTTACTTTTTTGACAAATTTTACCTCTAGTTTTTTAGCAAATTTTATCTTCAATTTTGTGCTTATTAAGAGATAAATGAATGAGGGTAGAATTCACAAGTTTTTTAAAAGTTGAAAGTAAATGTATCAAATTAAAAAGTTGGGGTGAAATTCACCAAAATAAAAAGTTGGAATAAAAAGACAATTAAATCTTAAATGAATGATATTTTAAAAATAATAGCGTTAAATAAAATAAAATTATTTTAAAAAATTATATTTAAGATCAAGAATTTTCTCTCTCTCTTATATATCTGACACTAGAGAGAATAACAATAATAATCTCACAGACGTATATGGTTGATGTCATATGTTTGTAGAAAAGCACGTACAATTAATATTAAAGTGAAAATAACTAAACAATTAATATTAAGTTATATAAAGTTAACTGGCTTCTTATTTAAGAAGTCATGCGATTTTTCTGTTTAATTTTGACTGTCATAATAAAATTTATAATTTAATATTTACGGCTTCATATTTTTGCATAAATGTATATAAGATTGGACACCAAATGTAAGTGTCTCTGCACGTACGAGGATTTGAATCATGTTTTGTCATGACCAAACTCTTGGTTAATATATTTAATATACATTTTGTTGATTAATTTAGATGTAATGAGTCAAACGTAAATAAAGTGGCAACGCTTGCTATTCAAACAAGCCATCGTGTTATTATGAATTGAAGAAGGGCTTTTAACTGATTAATATAAACGCTTTTCTTTTACGTACTTGACATGTCAGATTTGGTATATGGGACTTCTACTTAGAAGGATTTTAAATTATTTTCCTTTGTATTCTTATGTGCTCTAATATGACTTTTGTGGAGTAATCAAGTAATTTAACACAAATAATTAATATCTTAAAGTTAAAATTAAATTCAAATAACATTTAAGTTCAATTCTTAATAAAATTTTATTTACCTTCTAATTGAATTTTAGATCATAATATTTTTTTCCACGTAAGACCCAAAAATATAACTATTATGGAGTTAATTACTTTCCTTTGTCAACAATTACGGTTTTGACCGTGGAAGTCATGTTCCCACTTTTGAACCGACTTTCATGCAATTACTCCTGACAAATAATTAACAATGTCTTGCTGGTTTAAATTTAATCACCTTTTTCGGGACGATAAATTGATTATTTTGTTTTATGGTGATATGTACTCCATATAAGAGCTTGCCTTGATGAAAAGGAATATTAAATCAGCGAGGAGTTCTATGCAAAGTACAATAAAATATAAAATAAATATTAATAGGTGCTCTTGATGTATTTGTTAACAAATTAAAAAAAATATTTTTATTAAGATATGTAATATTATATTATTCATAACTTTTTTATTCTATCTCTTATAATCTCTACGTTAAATACTTTCTCTTTTTAATTTTTTAACCAATATTTTTACATAACACTAATTAGTAGCACTGAACAATTTGATAAGCTAGGTCTCTTGTTGTTTTTACCGCGTTATACAGAAAGTGTATGCGTGCATGGAGCAGGAAGCATGCCAAGAGAATCATTAGGTGGCGACTAACATAATTAATATACAATAATTTAAGAAATCAATATTAAAATGAGAGCCACATGAAAGATTAAGGAAAAGTGGGAAGGGACTGAAAAATGTGTAATAACAATTATGAATTTAGATATGTCGAAATGAGTAACAATTATTGTGATCCAATTCAATTCATCGTTAATGTAATTGACTAGAGTAAATGACTTGTTTTTAAAAATAGATTTTATAACAACACCTTTATAGATAACTCGAATTTGGTATGCTTGAATTGGGTTATTAGTGAATTGAGAGATTTTTTTTCCTTTCATTCTCATAATCTCATTTTATTTGTCTCTAAGCGTGAACACACTAGACCAGCGCAATCCCTAATCCTAACCCTAACCCCTCGTCCTTAATAGTCAAACCTAATATAAAACATCCACAATTTCAATTTTAGTGTCCATGGTGACTCAACAACTCAACATCAATTTCAAATATTACCCATGGATCCAAATTTAAGATGATAAAAAGAAATTAGACTTCAAACTATATCGTCTAGAGATTAATTTCTTTGGCTACGAGGAAAATTATAATTTCTTCATTTTCAAGCAACTTCAAGACTTCGTTTAGTTATCTCTATAATAATGTTGTTATGGTGTTGTTTGAAATTTTGAAGAAACTGGGTTCACCAAACACATATTCCAGAAGAAGTTTTCTCTGTGTGAAAGTTCTAATTAATTTCTTCAAAATACAATGGTGGAAGTTTTGTTCCATAATAGCCCATTTTGATGAGCAGATGAATTTTCTTCACAAATGAAAGTTCTTCACTTTTTCAAATGTAGACTTGGGTCCATTGTCTTCCTTGTCCTTACATTTTCTTTCTTTTATTTTGAACTCAGGTGAGCGAACCCATTTAACCTAGCTGGGGAGAGTTGGATTAGGTTGATTATTTTCTAGCTCACTTTCAAAGTAAGTTGGACTAAGTTAGCTTGCTTTGAGTTGGGTTATCCTAAATGAGACAAGTGAACTCATTTTTATAACTTTACTAATGATGTATCTTGTTAGATATATCAATAATCACGTCATCATTTTGGTTTTCTCAATGTGTATAAAGAAATGTTAAAAATAGGGAATATGTTTGATTTTGGGACGATGTTTTGATTGGTAATGCTAGCATGAAGCACTTCCTCGCTTATACCAACTCCACACTACAATTTAGGGTTTTTTTACATCGGCTAAAATAGGCTTTATGTGTTGATTCTCGACATGATATAGATTCAAATGATATAAAAAATGAAAACTTTTTACATGAATCAATGTAGTGACTAACATGTTGTATCAATACGTACGCACAATGTCGTTGTTGCATTTCGATTGAGATTGTAATTGGGAACCCATAAATGGGTCGGGGGCATAAAGGAGCAAGATCGTACTTGCAAGTGGTGCAAAAGCATGTTGTAATTTTATCGTTGGTCTCTCTCGATCTAAAAAGGGTTTAAGAGATTTGGACGCAACATATTCGTGGATGGCTTCATATTTATCGTAGATTTGAAAAAATAGAAACAAACATATATGGAAAAAAGATCTCAACCAATGCTTCCATCTTAATCGTGACAACTTCAACGATGGATTCCATTAAAGGTGCTTGTAGAAGGATTGATGTTAGGAAACAAGGTTTGAGTTCGAAGTGGAGGCGCCAATAATACAGAGGTTAACTAAGGAGATAGCTTGATTGATTGGTCTGTATAAGGGCTTATTTTGTGATAGTTTAACAATAAATTAGAGTTTAAAATATACTTTCTCTAGCTCGTATATAAACAAAAAAGTATGTTTAAGGACTTAACTTAAATATAAACAAATTTAACTAATTTTATCCTTATTTAATAATATTATTCCTAATTCATTCTTCATTTAATTGTAACTCTATTTTTAATGATTTTATTTTATTCTTAATATTAAATTCCAATAAAGAATATTTTAGAAATAATTTTATATTTTACTTGAAATTTATAAAATTAAATAATTTCAACTAATTTTCTTAATTTGTGTAAAAGTAGTTTTTTTTTTATATATCATTTTCATAAAGAGTATATGTCAGGCTTTGAAAGAACAAAGCTTTAACTTTTACTAGTTTTTGACATTATTTTTATAATAAAACATAAAGAAAATTTTCAACTAGTAAGTATAGTAACTATGTATTCTGTTATAAATTTTCTCATATATATACGGAAAAGATTAGAGAACTGGATAATCTTCTAGAGAACCACTAATTACGTGTGATAAATTCTGAGGCGATATCCCCTGCCCATCTTGAAAGAAGAACAAAAAAAAATGAATATAAGAAAACAACATAATTAAAATGATGAATGGCATTAATTTGCCCTGGTAAAGGTGTAGAGGAGACGTGACTTGCTGCGGGAGGCATGTTGCCACTTTCTCCCTTGTCATGGATTTGCAAATTATAAAAATCCAATTAAATATAAGTAACTAGCTTATGTGCTATTTTATAATTAATTCTCTGTATGTCAGATATTTAGAAAAGTAATTTGGTTATCAAGTTGGAAGGAAAAGAACAACAATCAAGCTATTAGAAAATAGAAATTTCACGGAACTATGTAGAATCTCTTTCTAGCACGCATGCATATAATTTCATATTCTATACTATTGAGGCATGCATGCCCAATGGATGAGGCGTGCATTTTATGTACGTATAATGCACGATTCATATGTTGAATAGATTTTTAATATATATTTTTTTAATGAAAATGTATTAAAATTATTTGTCAATGTTAACACATAATTAATTTTTGAAAGAATGCTAGTAATACATTCTCTATTACTCTCATTTCATTATATTTTCTATTTTTACTTGAAATTCGAGTGTTCCATTAATTTGAGAATAATCAAATAAGAAAAAAATGACAGTCACATATTAGCGAAACCTACAAAAGTTTTACCATATTATAAAGAATATGTCAGAAAGAAAGTATTAAAAAGTATATAGTTGACATTTCTCTTATTCTAAAAAATAATATTAGCAATGCACTATTAGACTCTTTTTAACACATTTTATTATTAACTAAATTTTATTTAAATTGGAAAAAACACATGCAAAACATATTACAATGAGAAAAAAATCCATATGATTTTCTAAATAAATTTAAGTTCCTAATAAATCGTTCCTTAGAAAAATTATGTCCAAGAAAATGCTTTTAAAACTTTATACCATTTTTTTCTTCTAAATATATTTTCTCAACGAACAAGAAACTAAACTATCCAGATATAATTAATTGGCATACAAGTAAAAATAATTGTCTTATATATAATGTCAAAATTTGTAATTAAAGTGGCATATTTATTTCCTTTTACAGAAAAGTATATTTCATTTACCTAACCATATCTAGTCGATCATGTGATGTTATATTGATGATTATGCATAGAAATTCTAAATATTTTTGACATTCATAAATATGTAATTTAATTAAAATAAATTATTCATTTATAGTTTAAATAGTATAACACATTTAAATAAAAACCTGTGATAAATATTAATTAAATTTTAAACTATGCAAAATTTTGTATGCTTATTTACTTTATAGTAACTTTGGTATTAACAATTGAATGGTAAAGGCAATATTTCACAAAGTTTAACACGTGGTATCAATGTATATGTGTATGATAAATCTACATTACATCTAAATTAGTGACAGTAAAAGGTAACCTGTGTAAAAATTAACAGGAAACCGAAAAAGTTAGGCACAAAATTATTAGTTGGTAAGTAAATAGCATAAGTGTTAATTACAAGCATTTGAATTTTGAAGTCTATAAAAAAAATACTTATTAGCTACATGTTCCGGTTTGGAGACGGTTGGATACATTTTCTTTGTTGTGTCCTTTGCTCCAATGCTTTCTTCTATGTGTTAGCCTTTTGATTCTTTGGAGGGTGGAGTATTTATAAAAAATAATCCAACCTTTAAGTAAGATTTTGATTTAGAGTAATAAATAATATTTTTATCTCGAAAATCTTACACTTATTTATAGTTTTATACATATTCTAATGAATTTTGAAGACTTATATGAACTATGTGTATGATTACCCTTTTAGGTAATTCAGTCTTAATCACGATTAAGATGTTTAATGATTCTCCCAATGCTAATTAGGACGTACGTCTCAAATATTCGACTAGTCGAATGCTAAGTATAGCATTCTCAAAATAAACATGATATGCTAAGTTCTCGTACTTTTTAGTTAAGTATCCGGTCATTTGGCTAGCAGGATACCTATCTAAATATACATGTCTTCCAAGGCTCAAGGAATTTCTGTTGATGCCCTAGGATGTACTGCCTGGCAAATTGTTTCAAAATTTTGTCATTTTGAATTTAGTTCCCGGGTGCCCATCCGGTATAGAGACCACAATTTTATTCCAGGAGGTGATCCTATTTTTTTTTCTCAATTTAATTATTTGTTCACGTGAAATTTAAGAATTAGGTTTTAACCAGTGCAGTTTCATATGATACCATGGTGAATTTTAATTGAAGTAGCCATTTCTCTTCCAATCTTTCAACGCAGACACCACACCCGAAATGAAAAAGAAACGAGCTAGGAAGAAATTAAGCAGACACCCAAAGAAATTTGACAGTTAAAATAATGAAACAAAACTAACAAAAAGTGATTTCCAAGTCAAATATAATCAAATTACCAATGTTCTAAGGACTGAGACAGTGGAAGGCGCACAAGTTCAATCTCTATTTCTGATCTCCTTTACTACTACAAGAAAGAATATTAATTTATAAAATTTACTTTCCCTTTATCATATGCTAATACTAAAAAGAAATTAAAAATTAGAAGAAACTAAAAAGTTTTGATGAGCTAAAGGACCCACACCCACTTATGTTAAGGGCTGAAGCCGCCGAACGAAGGTGACAACTTAGGATTATGATTGGCTTGACATATCATCTTATCAGAACATATAGATGTTTTATTTTGTTGCATCGAGAATTTTAAGATTTGGAAATTGGAGTCTTCCTCCAATTAGCCAATATTACTACTGTTTAAGAGTTGATTATTTTTTACTTTTAACCCAAAGTGAGTTGATTTGATAATAACATGAGTAATGTTATATTTTTTCATTATTTTTCCTCTAAATCTTTCTTTTACTTTATAAAACAAATACTAAATAGAAAAGTGAAACATTTAATGTTCTGAAAATATACTTATCATCTCCTAAAAAAGAGAAAATATACTTATAAAAAAATATTATAGAAAGAATGATAATTATTTTAATAGTATAGAGTGTGGCAGAAAGTGGGATGGGGTCCATACCATGCATTATTGTTCATTAAAAAAACACTGTATTCATTTCAATTTGCGTCTTAGACGAGTTTCTATTATTGTGGTCCCCATGTAAAAGTCAATCCATTACATTATATACTGTCGTGTTAATTATTACCTTAAAATCATGTTTACAAAATTTAAAATTATTAAAAGTATAACAATTTTTTCTCAATTTTATTTTAAGTATTTATTATTTTTAAATTTAATTGTTTCTATAAAAAAATATATGCTACCAATTTCCATATCGTTTGATGCAGGCTTCCGAGGCTCGAGTTTCCTTAGTAGTGTAGTTTCTTAAGAATTCAAAGTGTCTCATTTATCTAGATGAATAACAAGAAATTAAAATGATAAAATTATATATCATTGTCAAGCTTTTAAATTAAACAATGATGTATCAATATTTGTTTTAAAATTCCTTAATTTATTTTTCATGAAAATTATTTTTCTTTTGAAAACTTCAAGTGTCACTGTTTGATTTAAAAAATTAATTAATTAATTAATTTTTGTTCTTAAAAACCTAATGCTTAAAATTATGAAAATTATACATATACATAATAAGTAACAAAATATGAACATTCATGATCAACAACGATATTAATAACATGTTTGGTTTTCCATTAAGTCGCACAAAATCCACATTGAATTCTCCAGTTAATGAAAAGTTACTCTATAACTTTAGATTTTCAAGTTACGAATCCACATATTTTGTTTTTGACGCTGAAGCAAACACATACTAAAGCAATAGACAATGCATATTTTCTCTTTTAGTTTTAAGAAGAAATTATGCATGTTGGCTCCATCACTTTATATTAAAATCATCTACCTTTTTCCACTTCACCAAATAACTTAAGTTCACTCACTTTCTTTTTCTTTTCCAGCCTATCTATTACTTATCAAAGAAAGTGTTAGTTAAGGTGTATTGGAAAACCAATTTCGTACTTTTGTAGTCACTAAATTAAATTTTAATCAAATATATACAGCTTTGATTTTAAGATTAAAAATTCAAATTTGTAAACTAAAGATAAATTAATCTCTCATCATTCTAAATTTAATTTCAGTTATCAATTAAATTAGGAAAAAATTCATAGTCATTGTTAAAATATTTTCAAATTTCAACCATATCATTTATTTCTCTACCTCTTCCTATCGTATCACTAATTTCATCTTAGTTTTTTTCCTCATCTCTTTCTATCTTTCCTTTAATTATATAAAAAAAAACATATAAATAGAATTTCTGTGGCATTAATGTGCCAAGTAGCCAAGTAATGTATAGATACTCAGATACTCAGATACCTGATGTCTGCAGGCCACCTCTCAACATGGCTAGTACATAGGCGTTGGGACCCCCAAATTGGGTAACATGCGCAGTTGCTCTTAACAAAATTTATTATTAATATATTATATACAATATTTTAAAGCTTGTAAATTAAACGCTATTATTTCTTTAACTGGTATAATAATATTCCAAAATTTTCAACTCAAAGACATCACCATCAGCAGCAAGAACCGACAATTCACCGGGAATAGGAGAGAGAAAGTGTGTATGAGGGGAGGTGTATTTACATAGTCTTCTTAATTGAGTTTGACGCCTCATTCATACACTTGTGAAAGAGGGTATATAAAGAGAGGCATAGGGAGTGAGCTCATACCCTTCTTCTATCTCTCCTTTCATTCATTCACTTTCTTTTCTTGGGATACAGAATTCTCATTCAATGGCCCTTTAATCTTTTCTACCCCTTTCTGCCTTGAAAACTTATTGTTTTTTGCAGTACCTCTTTTGTCTTTGCTGAACAAGAAAACATGGCTGGGGACAAGGGAACCATCACTCTTGAAGAGATCAAGAACGAGACTGTTGATCTGGTATATGCATACACTTCCCTTCCAACCCTTTTGTTTTCTCTTATTTTTTTCTTCATTTTGTGTGTGGATAGAGTGTTGAAGTGCTGTTCAATGAAAGACTCATACGAAGTTTCTTTCTTTCTTTTTTTGGTTTACTTTGATGGGTAGGTAGGATGATAGCATAGCATCATGGCTGTTTGATTTTGGTTGGCTTCAAAGTTTTGTGCTTCCAACTCAAAAAAGTTTTGAGATTAGTTTTCTTATAATTTAACTTTCATTTGTTGAATCTCTTGATGCATGTTTGGATTTCATGCTGAGAGTTGAAAAGTATTTTTACTTTAAAATAATAAATTCTTTCGTCTTCATTTTGTAAATTAGAATTCACAAAAATATTTTTCTAACTTTTAGCCAAACATATAACCATTTTAATTGTTTATTTCTTTAGAATTTGTCTTTTAGTAATAATGACACTAGGATAATGAAGTTTTAACTTAGAATCTTATACAAATTATCTAAACTTTCACCGTTATATCAAAGTTTTAACTCAGTATCTCATACAAATTATGTGAACTTTTACCATTAAGTCGATTTTAGTGAATTTATTTAGAATTGATCTAGATAACAAAAGTTACATTTTTTCAACATATAGGATGTAATTTTCTCCACCTAACTTTTTATCGTTGAGAAAATTAGAATAAAAATTGAAAGTCAATTAGAGGGCAGTTCTGGGGAAGGTAACATGCAAGTGAGAGTTTTAATTTGAATATTAGAACCGTTACGTTAAAGGAAACTATACTCAATTACCACATAATTTTTTTGGTCAAAAGCCAAATTAAAAATGCATGGAAATAAGAGAGTTACAGATTCGTTTCTTAATTTTTTTCACTTTCTGGTCGACAATACGTGTTAATTGTCCCTAGTGACACCTTAATTGCGGATCAAAACGTGAAATACAGGTAAGACATAGAGTTCAACACGTCTCAAGAAAATAAAAAACTTCACCCCATTTATTAAGCTTTTTGTGTTCATATTAGTGTTTTCTCAAGTGAGTGTGATCCATCCATCCATCATGTGTGTGTCTCTCTCTGTCTGCACCTTGTTTGGTGGGAAGGAATTTTAAGTACTTTTCCGTGGTACCTTGACCCTTTTTAAAAATATTGTGTGGATCGTGGCCCTTGGGATTAACCGCTTTCATAGTAAGTCTCACATTCAACGGTCCTGACACTAGGGAGGATCCACGCTTGTTTGGATCCATGAATGGGTTGTGTCGTGATTCGACGGTTTTGCCCTCGCTCTGCGGTTCCAACTTGTCAATTGTCCACTATAAAATAGCAGTAATAATAATAATAGAATAAAGAAAGAAAGTGTGTTGTTATTAATTAAAATGTGACCAAACGGGACCCCAAGTTGTCGAAGCTGTGGAAGAAGTGAAAGCTGTTAAAACGCGCCAATCACATGGAGAGATAGCTGTTCTGTCCACTCTGACACTCAATACTTTCCTTATTATTATTATTATTTAAAATGTTGATTAAATACTATAAAAAATGTAAATTAATTGATACACAGGTCATTAAAGTTTAATGAGTAGTTTGGAGTTTTGGTTTATTGATGTGTTAAATATACATAAATTTCTTTTGTTGTTTATAATAATTTTATTTAATTTGAGTAGATTGTTTCGATTGAAAAATGTATGTGATTTATGAAAAAAATGATTAAAAAACTTTTTTATATAATGATTTTTAATAAAAAATTTATTTGCGAGTTTTTTTTCTAACATCTTTAAGACTTTTGTTCATTAGAATTTCTATTAATTGTTTTGCGGAAAAAGTTGTCCAGAAGTGGGATTTTATTTTATATATTTTCAACGAATAGGATTAGGATTCTTGGTTAGTAGTCAAAGGAAGTTGATTCATACTCAGAGCACTGTGTCCTTGTTGAGGCATGTGCAGTATTTGGCTATAATTGGGCATACAGTAGGGTGAAAAAGTTAATTTGTAGATAACTTTTTTAAAGATAAAATAAGACAAAAGTAGCTGATAGTAGCAAAAAAATACTACTAGCCTAATATTATTTATAATATAATTATCGTATCTTTAAAACTATTATCGTAAGATAATTTATGTTAAACATTTCCCTATTGAAAATGAAATTTTAACCGAAGAGGTTAATTTGAAGATTTAAAATTGGTAATTCTTACAGTAAAAAAATGGTAATTCTTAGAAAATCGGCCGAGAATTGAAAAGGGTTTGTGCTAGTTGCTTTACTATCCTATAAAAATATATAAAACTAAAATTTCAATTTTGAATTGCACTTTAAACATTAAAATTGAAATTAAGAAATTTAATTTAATTTTTGTACATTAATTCAATATTCAATGCAAATTGCACAAAAGTATTTCAATAATGTAAAGTATTTTATTTTATTTTATTTTTGTAGTGTAGATAATGTATGTCAAATCAAATTTAATTTTTCTCTTATCAAATACTGGTAGTCATACTGACCTGCACTATCACCGTCATAGATATCTCTTCACGTCTTATCATTTATGATTGTTACATGATTGTACTTGTGTGCATGTGTGTGGTTATCAAGTTTTGGAAACATATGATTGAAATCCAACTCAACCAAAATTCACGTGTCAACCACAACATGGCTGATTCCTCTGGCACAAATATTGAATGCAATTGATTCATAATAATCTGCACTTCAACAGTTACTATAGGCAGTAAAGGTGGACAAAAGAACTCAACTTATGTAGAACAATAAGACAATAATTAATCCTATACCAAAGAAAGCAAATGAAGAAAAACTTGTATTGCATTAATAAAGAAACTTTGAAAGCAAAAGCATAGTTACATAATAAGAGCAATGTGAAGGAGTGCAGTTTTTTCTAACATCACTGTGTTTATAGGAACGTATTCCAATTGAGGAAGTGTTCGAGCAGCTGAAATGTACCAGGGAAGGTTTGTCCTCCACGGAAGGAGAAAACCGGCTTCAAATATTTGGACCCAACAAATTAGAAGAGAAGAAGGTTACTATACCTTTAATTATGATAGGGTCTCTAATATTTTCCTAAAGATGTAATGACAAAGTGCAATTTCTGATTGATAATGATTGTAATTGTAATAATAAACAGGAAAGCAAGTTTCTCAAGTTTCTTGGGTTCATGTGGAATCCACTTTCATGGGTCATGGAGGCTGCAGCTATAATGGCCATTGCTCTTGCAAACGGTGAAGGGAAGCCTCCGGATTGGCAAGATTTCGTTGGTATTGTTTGCTTGTTGCTGATCAACTCCACTATCAGTTTCATTGAAGAAAACAATGCTGGAAATGCTGCTGCTGCTCTTATGGCCGGTCTTGCTCCTAAGACAAAGGTAATATGCCATTGAAATTTGTGTGTCTTTTCTGCATTTAGTAGTTGTGGATGATTTTGATGCAAAAATATGAGAGATCTTTGATGTCTTTTGTACAAAAAGGGTGAATAGTTTAAGAGAAAATAGTATATGCATTAGACATTGTAAAGATTTTTTAACATTGTCATTCAGTCACAAACTTTCAATATGATAAGTATATTGAATTTTATAATAACTACCTTCAAAGTCATACTAAGGATGGTTTCTGATTGGTTGACAATAGAGCATGTCTAAGCACTTATTCATACTTTTGATTGGGAAACTTGCTGGAATAAGATAAAGAGTTTATGAGAAGGTCATAAGTCACATTCATAAATGGTTAACTCTAGGCATTATACTATAACATGGCATTAAGATGGGACTAGTTTAAGCATGTTTTCATGACTTACAAAATGTTCATCATGGCTTTGCAGGTTCTTAGAGATGGTAAATGGAGTGAGCAGGAAGCTGCAATTCTAGTCCCTGGAGACATCATAAGCATCAAGCTAGGTGACATTATTCCTGCTGATGCTCGGCTTCTTGAGGGTGATCCACTGATGGTTGATCAAGCAGCTCTGACTGGAGAATCACTTCCTGTGACCAAGCACCCAGGGCAAGAAGTTTTCTCTGGCTCAACTTGCAAACAAGGAGAAATCGAAGCCGTTGTGATTGCGACTGGTGTGCACACATTCTTTGGAAAGGCAGCACACTTGGTTGATAGCACCAACCAAGTTGGACATTTCCAGAAGGTTCTTACAGCAATTGGGAACTTCTGTATTTGCTCCATTGCAGTCGGTATGCTAGCTGAGATTATAGTGATGTACCCGATTCAGCACCGCAAGTACAGGGATGGAATTGACAACCTGTTGGTGCTCTTGATTGGAGGGATTCCCATTGCTATGCCTACCGTGTTGTCTGTGACAATGGCCATTGGTTCTCACAAACTCTCGCAGCAGGGCGCCATCACCAAGAGAATGACTGCCATTGAAGAAATGGCAGGCATGGATGTCCTTTGCAGTGACAAGACAGGAACACTCACCCTCAACAAACTCACTGTTGACAAGAACTTGGTTGAGGTCTTTGCAAAGGGTGTGGACAAGGATCATGTGATCCTTCTTGCTGCCAGGGCTGCCAGGACTGAAAACCAGGATGCCATTGATGCTGCCATTGTGGGAATGCTTGCTGATCCTAAAGAGGTTTGACCCCACTTGCTTATGCTTGAAAAAAGAAAGTGATTTTAAGAATGAGAAAATTAGTGAAATCTTATATTTTAAAAAAGACTTAAGGCCAGTTTGGATAAAAGTTTTCCATAAACACTTATAGGTGAAGAAAATAAAAAAGGTAAAATATACTGAATTCTCCATTATATAAAATCAACTTATGCAACTTAACTTTTAGAGAAGTTAACTGAAACGAACTATAAAAGTTTTGTGCATAAGTTGATTTTAGCTTATCTGAGAGCGTAATTCATTTTACCTTCTTATTTTGTTATCCCGCGTTTATGGAGAAGTTTATCCTGACAAAGCCTTAACCAAACATGCTAACATATTTTAGAGGTGATTTCCTTAGCATTTGTTTTGGAAATTATCTTAAACAAACAGACCTATACTTCTCTTCAATTTCCACATTTACTGTCCTTGAGTTCATTATTAGAAAAATTATGGTCTGAATTATTGAACATATCTATGTATGTCTTGTGCAGGCAAGGGCTGGGATAAGAGAGGTGCATTTTCTACCATTCAATCCTGTTGACAAGAGAACTGCTTTGACTTACATTGATGCTAATGGAAATTGGCACAGGGCAAGCAAAGGTGCTCCTGAGCAGGTAACCAGGTTCGGTTTGTTTATAATTTTTTTAGATTTATAGTTCTTGCATTGGTGCTAATGTATTTATTTTGGTGAACAGATCATGTCCCTGTGCAACCTCAGGGATGATGCTAAGAAGAAGGTTCATGCTATTATTGACAAGTTTGCTGAAAGAGGGCTTCGTTCACTTGCTGTTGCTAGACAGGTTTTTATAGCTAACTAGTCTTCATGTTTCAAGTATTTTTTCTTTCCCTCCACAAACATAAGCCCTCATGGTTCCTCACTGCCACTTCTGCAGGAAGTTCCTGAGAAAACAAAAGAAAGTGCTGGTGCTCCATGGCAGTTTGTTGGTTTGTTGTCACTGTTTGATCCCCCAAGGCATGACAGTGCTGAAACCATTCGCCGAGCTCTTAACCTTGGTGTAAATGTTAAGATGATTACAGGTAACTAATCTCCTTCATTCCATTATCTAAAGGAAGGCTATATTTGTTATAAAATAGCATTTATTATCAAAGTCCAACATCCTTAATTTAATATTATGTACTTCTGTTCTACTCCCTAGGTGATCAACTTGCCATAGCTAAGGAAACAGGAAGGAGACTTGGAATGGGAACAAATATGTATCCATCTGCTTCATTGCTTGGTCAAGACAAAGATGCAAGTATTGCCGCACTTCCCGTTGAAGAGCTGATTGAGAAGGCTGATGGATTTGCTGGAGTTTTTCCAGGTTCATACTCTCGTACCAGCTCACTATTATCTTCTTATTATAATTTTTTTGCCTCTCCTTATGTTCTTTGAAAATTTGTAGTTGCCAATCATGTCCTTATTATATTCTGTTATTTATACTATAGAGCACAAGTATGAAATTGTAAAGAAGTTGCAAGAGAGGAAGCACATTTGTGGAATGACTGGAGATGGTGTCAACGACGCTCCTGCATTGAAGAAGGCTGATATTGGAATTGCTGTTGCTGATGCTACTGATGCTGCTAGAAGTGCTTCTGACATTGTCTTGACAGAACCTGGATTGAGCGTTATTATTAGTGCTGTCTTAACTAGCAGAGCTATTTTCCAAAGAATGAAGAACTACACGGTATGTTATTTTTGCTTTCTTGATATACATGTTCTTTTTTACTCAGCATGTTGAAAATTAACTCTTGGCACCATTTTCTTTGCATTTCAGATCTATGCAGTATCTATCACAATCCGTATAGTGGTAAGTAGAGTGTTGCTTGCTGTCATTATGTAAGCAATTTGTTGTGACAATGAATGAATATTGATCAGTTTGGTTTTTGTGTTTCTGAATGCAGTTTGGCTTCATGTTTATTGCACTGATCTGGAAATTTGACTTCTCACCCTTCATGGTTTTGATTATTGCCATTCTGAATGATGGTAAAATTCTTATTTCTCTGAAATATACCATGAAATCTCTTTATATGCCGAAAAACAACGGTGATCTAAAACAATATTTGTCATACCATCAGGAACAATCATGACAATTTCAAAGGACAGGGTCAAGCCATCTCCCTTGCCTGATAGCTGGAAACTGAACGAAATATTTGCTACTGGGGTTGTGCTTGGAGGTTACTTGGCACTGATGACTGTTATTTTCTTCTGGGCAATGAAAGAGACGACGTTCTTCCCCGTAAGAAATTTTTACCCTTCATTGCTTCCATATTGCATTTTAATGTTCCTTGTTTCAGTTAAAAATTTCTGACACCGTTCCCTTGTTTGTCACTGAAGGACAAATTTGGAGTTAGACCAATTCATGACAGCCAAGATGAATTGACTGCTGCTTTGTATCTACAAGTCAGTATAGTCAGCCAGGCTTTGATATTTGTCACCCGTTCGCGCAGCTGGTCCTTCATTGAACGCCCCGGAATGCTGTTAGTGACTGCTTTCATTATTGCTCAGCTGGTAAGAATGACGACATTCCAGCATATATGCTAGAATTGGATTTCTATGCAACTGAAATGTGATCAACTTAGGATGTTACTAGTTTCATTATAAGAACTATCATAGAAGGGTGGAGTGATATTTTTGAGCTTATGTTCATGCAGATTGCTACAGTAATAGCAGTGTATGCCAACTGGGGCTTTGCAAGGATCCAAGGAATTGGTTGGGGTTGGGCAGGAGTGATTTGGCTCTACAGTGTTGTCTTCTATTTCCCGCTTGACCTCATGAAGTTCGCCATCCGCTACATCTTGAGTGGCAAGGCTTGGAACAATCTCCTAGAAAACAAGGTATTTGCATAATTTATTCACTGTTACTTGTTCTGGAATGGCGAAGTTTCGATGAATAGGTTTCGGATTTGTGATTGTTTCAAAATTAATGTTGGTTACAGACTGCCTTCACCACCAAGAAAGACTATGGTAAAGAGGAGAGGGAAGCTCAATGGGCTCATGCTCAGAGGACCCTGCATGGACTTCAACCACCAGAAACTTCTAACATCTTCAATGAAAAGAGCAGTTATAGAGAACTGACCGAGATTGCTGAGCAGGCCAAGAGAAGAGCTGAAGTTGCAAGGTAAGCAACCAAATTTCCTAGCTTCTAAAATTATCATGACAATTAGATGGTGCAAGTTCTCAAAAATGAGAAACTCATGTTAGAAGGTGAAGTAAATAATATCTGTCATTGATGAAAAATCAATGGTTAATATTACATGCACATGCATAAAGAATTATGCGCGTGTTGAAATATCAACCGTGTTAGTTTTTATTTATTTATTTATTTTTATCATGACTAAGATTACTTACTTTACCTTTACTTCAGACTAGCCAAATCCTCACAACTATTACAATATTAATAATTACACAATTGATTCATTATTTTTTAGATTCTGAGAAAGTCTTGTAGTGGAACTAATACATGAAATTTCTTTCTTTTTTGCCTACTCTTACAGGCTTCGTGAGCTTCACACACTTAAGGGACATGTTGAGTCTGTGGTGAAGCTGAAGGGTCTGGACATTGACACAATCCAGCAGCATTACACCGTGTAATAAAACAGCACAAGAACGTTGTAGATAGTAAAAGGGCCAAAATTCAATGTTTTAAATGATCGAAGAGACAAGGAGAGGCCTAACTCTATTTATGCTTACTAGGTAGAGAGAGGAAGCCTGTGATTTGTCTCTCTCTCTCTCAGTCTGTTTATCTTTTTTTTTTCATGTATTTTCAGAAGTTTTAGTGAGATAAGGCAATGGTGAGAAGTCTATGCTGTTCCCAAAAGAGAACATAAATCATGGATAATTTGTTCCCAAAAGAAGTCAATGCTAAATCCCTATAAGGCTTCATAGTCATCACATTTTAAAAAAAAAAATATAGGACAGAAATTCAAATAAAATGAAATTCAAAACCTGAGTGGATAACTAATTGCGTAGTAAACCTTATGCTCTGTTTCACCAAAAAAAACCTAATGCTCTGTACTAGAATTACAGACTTCTATATTTAGCATCCAAATCCCATCACTAATCACTTTTTAGCTATGTTCTACCGAATAAAATATAAGTGCTCGCTTTTTAACAGTTTCCAAATATCATGATTTTTATTGGATAAAGATTAATACATCTCATTTATTAGATTACATATAGATAGTTTTGGGTAGAAGAAGGGAGTGTTGGAGTTGCTTTCGACTTTCTTGTTTTTAGGTCCTTCATATCCTTTGATCTAGGCTATTGTGGGGTTACCTGGAAGAGGAGGAATTTCATAATCCTGCTAGATGAAAAGGTGATTTTTCACTTGATAATAAGAAATGAAAACTGTTAAATAGATGCGTTTGAACGCCTCAAATAAGTCTCCTGCTAGATCTTTATACTAGCCCATATCACATGGTCTACTTTTACAAGTAATTCCCAGATTTAGATATTGATGTCCTCAATAATAAACAAAATTTCACAATGGAAAACAAGGATCAATTAATCAACCATAATATTACACAAATAATCTCAGAATTAACATGTTAAACATGAATGAAGTCCATATCAAAACTTCAACCATACTTTTCAATTCCATCAAGTATGAGAATCTAACTTGAATACCCCTCACCAAGATATATCATTCACTCACCACTCAAGTGTTTAAGGTATTATCATAACCTCTCAATCCATCACAATCATAGTACTACCATAGGCTTGATAATATTCTCAGGTTCCTAAAAATGAGAAACATGAATGCATGCATAAACTGATCAAAAGGTCTTTATGGGCTTGTAACTTGGCCTGGCTTAGGGTTAGGAATATTTGGAAAGTATCTAACAGTTATTGAGACTAGAACACTGATATTCTTTAATTTCCTTCAATTGCACTTGGATTTTTGCTCCACTACTTTATTTGTAGTCATACTTTCAGTTCATTTCTCCTCTTCTCTTCTTATTGTAATTCTTTCTTTTTCTTTTCCCTTTTTTTTCTTTCATTGCATTTCTTTCTTTTTCTTTTCCTCTTTTGAACTTACTTTTAAATCATTCTTTTCTTTCCTTCAACTTTTAATGGAGCTCACCTTAATCTATTCTTCTTTTCTGTCACCACATAGTCATTCTAATCTCAATTAAGGTAAGTCAATGGATATGGATAAACAATTCATCAGGTAGTTGAATGAAAAAGTCTCAAGCTCAAAGGGGTTAGCAATGAGAAATTTTCAGGTAATTTGGCCATGGCTAAATAAAAAAAATTGCCTTTATCATGTCAACATAAGCATGCATTATAGAGAAACAAATCAAGTTATAGAGTACTACCACCATGAGATCTCTCTCAATAAATTTTCTGTATAGACTCAATCCTCACAAGTTATGGTACCAAGCTAGACTCTTTTGATTTCATATCAAGCATAGTTTCTGTTTCATTATGTAATTCAGACACAAAAACAATCTTAATTTTCAATCATGTTCTACACAATATTATGCTTTAATTTCTATCACACAAGCTTCCTAAAATTTCAATCTAATTTATTATTAAGTTAACAACTCTAAATCTGAGACATGACATGTTCTAGAATTTTATTGCACCTAATCACTAAGACTGAAATATTAAATTCACAAATAAACCTAACACTTAAACACTAATTTAATTTAAATGTTCTATTAGACTTCATGTGTTTCTCTGAATGTGATTATTCAAATAACGCGTATGCGTCCTATAATTCTCAGATTTAGAATATTGTTGTCCCCAGCAATAAACTAAAATAACACACATGTGTGCATTATTTGAGGAATTACAGTCACAAACAGTGAACATCAATCTAAACAGAACCAAAACAAATAAACTTTAAACCAAACCAAATTAACCACAAACCAAACTAAATGTACCATAGATTAAACAAAGCAATAAATTGTTCAGCTTGCAATAACATAAAATAATTGAAAGATAAAAATAAAAGTAAACTAATTGAATTAAAATAAAAGAAAATTAAAACTTAAAATGCTTGGATTGCCTTCCAATTAGCGCTTGTTTAACGTCACTTAGCTTGACGCACAATCCTCATGTATCAGGTGAAATTAGTGGCATAGAAATAATGTTCCTATCCACTTGCCCCCCATAATATAATTTTAACCTCCACCCATTAACATTAAAAGGTCTCTCAGAATCTAGAGGGGAAATCTCAACAGTCCCATAAGGAAACACCTTCTTTACTGTTAGTATATGGATGTCCTAGAGATAATCTTTTCATTAGATTAGGACATACATGTACTTTTCAATATTGTCATAAATAAATTATAAGCGCTCTTTATCTTGTTTCATATTCTATCTCGATATCATTATTAATATATGAATAACTGGATAAAACCCTTGGAATAGAATAGGTATCTCTTGAGTATCAGTGATGAGATCACAATCATGAGGATTCAAGGATACCAGATGTTTACTCCTAAATTTTAAGTTCCTAGTCTAGAGACACTGAGAATGGGGATCAGTGATCTCAGATAAGACTAGCACGGCTTATCTACTTGTATGCAGATACAAGGTAAAGACCTCATGAGCTACAAACATGAAGATGTCTTAGCTAAAGTCGTGGGTGGACCTATAAGGGTATAGCTCGCACTAAACGGACCCACAAGGAGACTCTATGAGGAAATCTCACAGATAGTATCATTAGAAGTAGTCTCTTATTATTTGGGTGTGTTTTTCCTTAGACCAGAAGTTTTCACCTAGACTGTATTCTAGAAGACATGCTTTGATTGTATAACTCGCCTGCCTGAAACATGGAGACACATAGGTATACCTTTGGAAATGTCCTGAAAGAACACGAGTCTAGGGTGACTAGCTGAAGGAATTCGTCAAATCTCTATGAGAGATTAGGTTATCTGTAAATCGGAGAAATCAGGATGACATTTACGGGACTCGGGAATCTATGCATAGTAAAAGGAATCATGAGATGATTTGCCTTTAGAGTCAGTAAAATTGGAGACTCCCTATTTCGTATTAAAGCTTACCCTAGACTGCAAGGGCTGATACGTTTCCTTACCCTAGGTTTTATGGGAAGGTAACTGAGACGAAAGGAAATACATATGGAAACCAAATAGATTTAATAGGATGATCTTATTATTTACCTAACTAGTTCTGGGGCAACAAGCATTGCTAGTGCTCTGTGTTGTCATTAAATGGGTAGTGGCCTTGTTAGGCCCAAACTCATTTATGTCAGTATCTATGTTAGGCCTAATGGGTCACACACTAAAACTTTATTGTCATGACATTATAGCATTAAAGGTTTTGGGCCTAATAATGGTTGTTGGCCCAAGAAAGAGTTTGGATACCTATCTTAAAGAGAGAGGGGCGCATGAATGGAGTTAATGGGCTTGGATAGTCCAAGATATTTATTAATTAATTTAAATAGTTAAATTAATTATCTAATATTTAAATTTGATAATTTAAATTTTGAATTTAAATATTTGAATTAACTATAGTAGTTAGTTTCATATCAAAAGGAGAATATAAGAGCTAGATTTGAATTTGAATTCAACTAGCATCTTATCATGATCATGTCCTAGATTTTAGGAAGAAGTTTGAGTGCTGATTATGGGGCTTACATACGACTGACATATGATTATCATTTGGCAAAAATAAATCTCAAGTAATTGACTTGGTCTTAGGAGGATATGATAGGAGGTTGTTGGCAATTTTTGAAATGCAACAACTCTATCTTTTCTTCACATGTGGGATGCTTCATAATCAAATTTTTTGGTTAAAAAAATCTGACTCAAACTCTTCTATAAAGTGTGCTATTGTGATCATAGTTCTCTAATTGTTTTTTTGAGAAAAAAAAACCTATCTACCTTCCTCCACTTTCACGTGCCCTTGTGTGAGTTTTGACAGAAAATTCAGCCACCAATATCATCTATTGGTGAGTTTCTTAGATAACTAAAAACACTTTGAAACCTAACCTGCTTCCTCTCCATTGGTGTGCCTAGCCTGCCTCCTTTGGTGTTTGTTGGTGGTCTTCAAGAAGTGTTCTTGAGTCTTGACAAGAAGTGGTGTGGATCAACATTAGAGGGCTTGTATCTTCAAGCCTATCCTTGATCATCAAGTTACGAATATAAACAAGGTAACATCTATGTCCTAAAGAATGATTCTTGTGTGGTATGTGTGTTTCCGCTTGAAAATTTGTTTTTTTGTTTTTCTCACATGCCTTTGGGCTTCATGGTCCTATCTTACATTTACCACAAAAGGACCAAACCAATGCGATTTGAGTTTACCTGGAAACAACCTCAATCGAGAATTGTACAATAATACCTGTTGTCCTGGCTTAAACTCCTTTGGATAGATCTTTTTATCATGCCATCTCTTGGTCTTTTCCTTGTAAATTCTAGCATTCTCATAAGCTGCACATCTAAACTCATCAAGCTCATTCAATTGTAATAATCGCTTTTCTCTAGCTTTAGAGATTTCAAAATTTAAAAACTTAGTAGCCCACAAGGCTTTATGTTCTAACTCAACAGGAAAATGACAAGACTTACCGTACACCAGTTGGAATGGTGACATACCTATTGGAGTTTTGAAAGTTGTTCTGTATGCCCAAAGTGCATCATGAAGCTTCAATGCCCAATCCTTCCTAGCATTCCCCACTGTTTTCTCCAATATTCTCTTCAGCTCTCTGTTGGAAATCTCCACTTGCCCACACATTTGAGGATGATAAGGTGTAGCTATTCTGTGTCTAACTCCATATTTACTAAGCAAGGTTTCAAACTGCTTGTTGCAAAAATGCGTGCCTCCATCACTGATGATAGCTCGAGGAACTCCAAATCGGGTGAATATATTCTTTCTCAAGAAAGAAACAACCACCTTTGCATCATTGGTAGGCAAGGCAATAGCTTCCATCCACTTAGACACATAATCCACAACAACCAAGATGTATTGGTTAGAATATGACTTAGGAAAGGGTCCCATAAAGTCAATTCCCCAAACATCAAATAACTCCACCTCTTGGATAGTATTGAGTGGCCTTTCATCCTTATGAGATATGTTTCTAGTCCTTTGACATTTATCACACTTCTCCACAAAGTCTCGTGCATCTTTGAAGATTGTAGGCCGGTAATAACCACTTTGCAATACTTTATGTGTTGTCCTGTTACCTCCAAAATGTCCTCCATAATCAGAAGAATGACAATGCCAAAGAATGTTAGGCACTTCAGTTTCAGCTGCACATCTGCGAATAACACTGTCAGTACATTGAAAATAAAGGAATGGGTTATTCCAGTAATACCTCCTTGCATCATGGAAAAATTTCTTTTTCTGCTGCCAAGTAAGATCTTCAGGCATTACTCCCACAGGCTTATAATTTTCCATTTCTGCAAACCATGGGCCAAGCTGAACTGCCATCACTCGCTCATCAGGAAAGAATTCATTAATTTCTTTTTCTGGTCCATCTTGTAATTCCTTTTCTTGAATATTAGACAAGTCATCAGCTACTCCGTTTTCCACTCCAGTTTTATCCTTGATCTCCAAATCAAATTCCTGAAATAAAAGCATCCAACATAGCAAATGGGGCTTTGCATCCTGCTTAGTCATCAAATACTTAAGAGTAGCATGGTCAGTAAAAACAATAACTTTAGAACCTATCAAATAAGATCTAAATTTATCTAATGCATATACTACTGCTAACATTTCTTTTCAGTTGTGGCATAATTAACTTGTGCCTCATTTAAGACTTTACTAGCATAATATATCACATGTAACAGTTTATTCTTACGCTGACCAAGAACAACTCCAATAGCATAAGCACTTGCATCACACATAAGCTCAAAAGGTAAACTCTAATCAAGTGCTGTCAAAAAAGGTGCAGTGGTGAGAGGTTTTGCAATTCAAACAAGTTGCATTAAATACGAATTCTGCTTCCTTCACTAGCAATTGACTGAGAGGCTTTGCAATTTTTTAGAAGTCTTTAATAAACCTCCTATAAAAACCTGCATGACCTAAGAAACTTCGCAGACCATAAACATTAGCGGGAGGGGGAAGTTTTTCAATCAATAATAATTTAGCTCCATCCACTTCAATGCCTTTTCCAGAAATTTGATGTCCTAATACAATACCATACCATAAAATGACACTTTTCCCAATTTAAAACAAGATTGGTTTCTTGGCATCTTTTCAAAACTTTGGCTAAATTACCTAAGCATGAATCAAAACAAGAACCAAAAACAGAAAAATCATCCATAAACACCTCTAAACATTTTTCTACCATATCAGAAAAAATAGAAAGCATACACCTTTGAAATGTCGCTGGTGCATTGCAGAGGCCAAATGGCATTCTTCTGTATGCGAATATTCTGAAGGGACATGTGAAAGCGGTCTTCTCCTGATCTTTCGGTGCTACTAGAATCTGATTGTAGCCAGAGTATCCATCTAAGAAACAATAATAGTCATGACCGGCTAATCTATCCAGCATCTGATCAATAAATGGAAGTGGGAAGTGATCTTTCCTGGTAGCATCATTAAGCCGCTTGTAGTCCACACACATTCTCCATCCAGTAATAGTCCTAGTGGGAATTAATTCATTTTTATCATTCTGAACTACAGTCATCCCACCTTTCTTTGGGACAGTCTGAACTTGACTTACCCATGCAGTGTCTGAAATTGGATAAATCATTCCAGCATCCAACAGCTTCACCACTTCTTTTCTAACCACCTCTTTCATAGTAGGATTAAGTCTTCTCTGAGGCTGCCTCACTGGTTTTATATCATCTTCCATCAAGATTTTGTGAGTGCAAAAAGAAGGATTAATGCCCTTCAAATCAGAGATAGACCATCCAATAGCAATCTTGTGTTCCTTGAGTACCTTGAGTAATTTCTCTTCTTCAGCTTTAGACAATTCCTTATTGATAATAACAAGATATGTCTTTTCTCCCCCCAGGAACACATACTTTAAATTCTCAGGCAGTTCTTTCAGCTCTAATTTTGGTGCTCCACTTGTGATATCTGTTTCTTTCTTCTCCAGCACCTCCATTACAACTTCCAGCTCTTCTGGTGAAGTGTCCTTGTCTTTAATCTCCATCTCCTCTGCAAGCTCTTGATCAATGGACTTCTCTATATGTACTACAGTATCTAATACATCAATTCTGAAACAATCATTTTTGTCAATAGGATTTTTCATAACATCAAAAACATTAAAAATTATTGACTCATCAAAAATCCTAAGTTCTAACTTCCCTTGTACTACATCAATTATAGCTCTAGCCATAGCAAAAAATGGCCTACCTAAGAGAACAGGTATTTCAGTCTCCTTCATATCTAAAACTATAAAATCAACTAGAAAAATAAATTTGTCAACCTTAACCAAAATGTCTTTAATGACTCCACTCGGCTTCCTCAATGATCGATCAACAAGTTGAAGAAACACCATGGTAGGCTTTAACTCCATAATTCCTAAGGACTTGCATACTGATAAAGACATTAGGTTGATGCTCGCTCCAAGGTCACATAGCGCTCTCCCAATGTTGATATTACCTATTGCAATGGGAATGTTGAAACTCCCTGGACCTCGAAGCTTAGGTGGAACTCTCTTTTGAATTATAGCGCTGCACTCTTCAGTAAGTACAGTTGTTTCACATTCCTGCAACTTATGCTTTCTAGACAACAAATCCTTCATAAATTTAGCATAGTTAGGCATGTTAGCTAAAGCTTCTGCAAAAGGAATGTTAATATGCAACTTTTTAAACATAACTAAAAATTTAGCATATTGTTTCTTTTGAGCTTGTTGCTTAAGCTTCATTGGATACGGTGGTTTCCCAAAGCGAGAGAAATCCATTACCTTCTTAGGATTTGCAACAGCTGGTTCCTTTTCCTTAATTACTTGTGCCTTCACTTCTGCTTCCTGCTCACCATTTTGATTTGTTTCAGCTTTATCTCCAGCCTTTTTCTGTACCACCTTGGTCTTCTCTCGAGGTGTGATCACAGTTCCGCTCCTTGTAGTGATTGCTTTAGCCTGATCTCTTGCATTGACCACTGTGTCACTAGGAAACTGCCCTTGCTGTCTTTCGGCAAGCTGCTTTGACAACTGGCCAATCTGATTTTCCAAGTTGCGAATAGAAGCATCTTGATTTTTATGATGAGCTTTGGTCTCATTAATGAATGCATTTGTAGCTTGAATATGCTTATTAGTGGTCCTTGACAGCTGTAACATGGCTTTCTCCAACTCAGATGGCTCTTTAGGTGGAATAAGTGGAGGTTGCAAATAATTATTAGATTTGTAGTCTAACCCTCCTTCTTGAATCCTCCTTTGATAATTGTTCCCCGAATTATTATTCTGATTTCTTTGAAAATTATATTGGGGCCTTTGTTCATACCAAACACCATTCACTTGAACTGGATCAGCTCCTATCAATGTAGGACATTCATTATATTCATGGTCTCCTTGGCAGTACTCACAGACAATGGAGTGTGCTTTCATCGATGAAGCTTGGGCTGCAAAAACTTGAAGCTTGTCAATTCTCTAATTAAGCTTGGCTAACTGCTGTGCCAAGAGTTTTTTCTCAGCTAGCATGGCATCGCTGCTTCCCAACTAAATAACCTCTCGTTTAGGCTGAATTGCAATGCTTTCATTTTCATTCGTGGCTAAGGAATCGATCAACTCATAAGTTTGAGCTGCTGTTTTAGATCTGATTGAACCTCCAGCTGCAACATTTACAATCATTCTTAATTCAGGTGTCATTCCATTGAAGAAAATTTGCACCTTCTTCCCAACTGGCATATCATACTGAGGACACTTTCTGATCAATTCTTGAAATCTGTTCCAGGTTGCACACAATGTTTCTCTTCCATGTTGAGTGAAATTAGTGATCTCATTCACCAATTTGTTGTATTTCTCCATAGAGAAGTATTGAGCAAAGAATTTAGCAGCCAACTCTTCCCAAGTGGTGATGCTATTAGAAGCCTGTCTATCTAACCATCTGAGAGCTTTTCCTTTAACAGCAAAAGGAAACAATCGCAGTCTAATCACATCATCTGTAACTCCTTGATGTCTGATCGTGTCACACATCCTCAAAAATCTGTCCACAAAATCATGTGGATCTTCATCATCTTCTCCACCGAACTGGCTTCGCTCCACCAAAGTGATTAATGATGGATGAATATAAAAATTGTTAGCTTGAATTGGTGGTCTGACAATGCTAGAATTTGGTCTGGTGAACAATGGAGCTAGAATATCCTCCATTAATTCATCCTCTAGTCTCGGCTGATTGTTGTTTCTTTCAGCCATCTCTAGTTCTCTCTCAGGTTGTGAACTAGAAGTTTATGCTTCCTTCCTTTGTTTGGCTAACTTCCTGTTTCTCCTGGCAGTCTTTTCTATCATAGGATCGTACTGCAGAGTTACAAGTTCAATTATACATCGCATACAACTCAAAAAAGCATATTAGTAACACAAAAATTCCAATCTTAAAGATCAAAAGTTACTATAAAATTAGCGTTTTCAATCTCCGACAATGACGCCAAAAACTTGTTGCAGATTCGGCAAGTACACCGATCGTTCCAAGTAATAAAGTGATAAGAAAAGTATCGTCTCTATGAGGATTGAGACACCAAATTTATTGTGACTGTTCTCTTTAAATTGGATAAAATAAAGTTTGAATTGAATTGTGAATTGTATTGTAAATTGAGGAAAATAAATAACGGAATTAAAATTCAATAAGAATTTAAAAACAAAGTTAATTAGATTTGAAGAATTGATTAAGAAGAATTGTAGTCAAAGCACATTCACCTTTTGATCCCTACCTTCTTTACTTGAATTAATTACTAAATTTAATTATGCTAATTGTTCAGATAATGTATCCTTACTTTAAACTTGTTAAATCCTAATTCCTTAGTGACTTTAACCCTTTAATTCAATCAAGACCCTAATTCCTTAGTGATCTCTCTTAAATTAAGCATTAAGAAAATACATATATTTATCTGCAATCACACATCCCTATTCCTAGGTAATGTAACAATTGTTATTTTACTCTTGTCAGAAATTAAAATTCCAATATTCCTATTGTAAACCCTAACTCTCAGAACTTTTCCAAAATGATCAGTCCTAATAAAGATATAATTAATGCAAAACAAAGTAAAATAAAACAACTTAGCATAAAAGAATAATAGAAATTAATCCAATTACAAAGGAGTTCACATAAGGTTCATGACCCTAACTACAATAAAGAGAATTAGCCAGACATTGTCATGTCTAACTTTAATAAAAATAAGGGAATTGAATCAAGAAGATTAAAATAAGAAGAAGAAGAATTAACCCCTTCAATCTTGAATATTAATCTTCTTGCCTTAACGTAAATCCCTCCAAGATATCTTCTCTTCCTCTTGTTCTCCCTTCCTCCGTATGTATGTATGTATCTCCCTCTGTATGTGGCAGCCTCCAAGTCTATGTCAGTGTGTGTAGCAGTTCAGAGGTCTGTAGAAGTGTCTCCGTGTGTTTCTTTTAGCCTCCTAAGTCCCTATTTATAATTAGGGTGTGAAAATCTTCTCTTATCTTTTATCTTTGTGAAATTTTTAATCAAAATCTTCTCTTATCTTTTAATCTTTGTGAAATCTTTAATCAAAATCTTGAAATCCAAAGGCTTCTTGATTTTGCTTTCTTTTCTTCTTTTCTTGGTTTCCTACTATAAAAATTCAAAGAATAAGTGATAAAGATAAAATAATGAAAACTTTCACTCATAGTAGCATGTATTGCTCAATTATTATTAATTTCTTGATTCTTTTAGCTTGAAAAACACTATATGCTAGAAGCATATCAACAAGCCAACCTCAAAAATACTACATTGGTAATATGAACAAGTAAGCCAACATATTTAGGAATGAAATTTAATTTTATATTCAAAATTTATACTATACTATTGATTTTCTCTTCTACTAGCAACATAGGAGAGATAAAGACAATAAAAGAGTATAGTGAGTTGCAATATCACGCCAATGCTAGAAAAACAAAATTAGACAAGTAGTGTAGAAGTTTATACATATGTTGAATTATTTTAAATATGTAGTCCACATTTATCATCATATTTTTTGGATACATTTTTCTAAATGCATAAGAGACAAAGATAGTTTTCCTAAAATCAAAACTCGAAAGGATAAATTATCTCTCAGCAGCAGCATCATGCCACTTCTGAAACCAATTATTAGATTTTCGTTTCTGTTTGTAGTGGTATTGAGAAAGTCAAGGTAGGACTATCCATGGTCCCAATCAATGTTTACATCACATTCAAATTTTATAATTTACAATAAGAAATTAATCAAGCAACGATTAATAGGGACTATGGTGGTCTAAGACTACCTAATAATTTCTCCAAGGTAAGGCAACAATTGTCTCTCCTAGACATTTTTACAACTTATATGCACTACAACAAAATTGACTTATACCTACAAACAAAATTCATCACTATAAGTCAATAATCTGTAGGTAAAAGTATAATTGACATTTACTTACGGACACTTCCCTCGTCAACTTTGTGGGGGCATATTGTGACAGTTTAATGTTTGTATGTACAAGTTTTACCTACGGACATAACTTTACATATGATTATATTTGTCTGTAGGTAAAAGTCATTAATGTATACCTACAACCTCCAACTGTAGGTAAAAGTCATTAACATATACCTACAACCTCTCTAACTGTAGGTAAAAGTTATTAACGTATACCTACAACCTTTGACTGTAGGTAAAAATTATTAACATATACCTACAACATCCAATTGTAGGTAAAAGTCATATAATAATGAAAATTAAACTAAATATATTTTATTTTCTTATTATTAAATTGTATGAAAAAACAATATAATTGAATGAAAGATTATTGAATAATATACAAAATAGAACAATCTTGATATTTTGAACCAAGCCAAGTAAATTCATAATCTAGGAATCCACAAAATAATATCTAAATACCAATTATTAAAAGTGATAACAAGCAATTGAAAAAAAAAATTTATTCAAAGAGTTGTCTCAACATATACATGTTTAAGGAACAAAGGGGTGTGCTAGAAGAGGTGTAGCTAGTAGCTATAGGCTACAAGGTTACAAAGGGCCAAAATGAATATTTTACAGGAGATATCCACATTACAATGATTGCATTAATGGAGATCGCTGCAGCTTTTAAGGTATACATGCACATGGACATCTAGCACTTGGAATATACAAGGATTACAACATGTTACAGTCCAGTAGATGCAGAAGAATAAATAGTTGTTGAAACCATGTGAATAGATACTGTTAAAAGCATTTCCGGTGAACAATGGAAGGTCCGGTTTCATCATAGTTTGCCTTAGTTATATGCTGATTTTGAGGGGAAACCACTTTGGCAAGTATGGCACCTCCCACCCATGCAGAATACATGGTTAAATTTTCTGGCATATACTCTGGAGGCTGCAGTAGACATGGCTGGAATA
Organism: Glycine latifolia; assembly: GCA_013407115.1. Taxonomy (NCBI): domain Eukaryota; kingdom Viridiplantae; phylum Streptophyta; class Magnoliopsida; order Fabales; family Fabaceae; genus Glycine; species Glycine latifolia. Next base: position 15,925,326 of record CM023955.1, read on the forward strand.
AAGCTTCCGCAACAGTATATCTTTCTCTCCCAATTGTTATTACCTACAAGATAATTCAACTTTCAGATGAAGTCAAAAATTCAAGTCATAAATTATTGAATTTTCTGGCATATACATTATGTTACACTGCCCCTCCTAATGGAATATTGAAGTTACTGATACAACATTTAACAGTTTGAGCTTGCAGATAACTTGCAAAGGGTTTCCTCAAAAAGCTAATTAAAATATATAACACAATAAAAGAAATCTACATTTTTTTTTATCAGCAAATCTACATGATAAGCTAGAAAGATCAAATTTTAGTTTCTAATCATAGAAAGTTGAAAATAGAATGTATTCCAGAGTAACAAACATCAGCCACCTCCTCTTTCGCTCATAAGTTTTGCTTAAATCAATCAATCATAATAATCCAAAGAAAGCCTTGTTTTCTCTCCTTACTGATTCTTCATTCCCATATTTCCTTTCATTTTCATTTCCTTCCCCCTCTATCAATTAGTATCACTAGTCAAACCTATCTTTGAAATTCAGAAAAAAGACTTGTCCATCAGGAAGGGTGTGCTTCTCCACAGGACAAGAATATCCAATCTTCTGATAAGCTAATTCATCTTCAGCACAACATGAGTACAGCTCTTTTATTTTCTCCACATCAGACATGCTGATATTTACTTATGGATTGGACTTGCCAAGTTCTTGAGCCAGGAAATTAGTTAGATCAGTACCTCCAAACTCAAATCTTCTTGAGGCAATGTGGTGAACAGTACCCTCAATTACCGGTGCAACATCTAGTTATAAAACCAAAAAGATCAAAATGCAAATAACAACTAGTTAGCTAAAGAACATGTTTCATATTTGAAGATACTCAGACATCTATTTATTTACCCCAATTGAGAATAAAATATTTACTCGAACACAATTAGAATGGCCATCTCAAACCATGATTGAAGATAAAAAACAATGCTAATTTTCTAGAAACTAGAAATATACCATAAATGAAATATCATTCTCCAAGTTGGCAACAAATTTGGAACAAGATCAACATTGGGAAAACTTAACTATGGGATCAAGCAAACATATAAACTATGAAGCAAACCATGAATTTCCTTGTTGTCCCCAGCTTGTAGTTCCTTACCTTTTTCCCAAACAAATTTTGGTGAATTTACATCTCACTTTCAAATTTGGTAATAAGTAGGGTGGAGGCAAACCTGAATCTCGGGCAGGTCGACCCTCATAAATGGGTTGGTTTCCATTTCTTCCGCAATGGTGGATGGAATTGTAGATTGGCCAACGACAAATCTCCAAGGCACCTGCTGACTTAAATTAAATAAAGCAGTAATTCTTTTGTCAAACCTGAAAAATGAGCAAAAGAATGAAAACGTAAGCAGTAATTCTTTTGTCAAAAAAATGAACATAAGAATGAAAACATCTAAGCTCATAGTACGTTCTCTTTTAAACCACCCACCCATGGACCCACCCGCAAGTAAAAAATCCATGACTGAATCAAATGCTTTCAAATGTGGAAATGGCTACTGATAAACACAAATAAGGGACAGCAAAGCATCATTAAGCAACTTGTTATTAAGGAGAAAGGTGTAATGAGAGTTTCATGCTCACATGCTCAAAATATGATCTCCAGCCTCCAGAAGGGTAATTTTAACTAGTTGTGTAGTGAGGCTGCAAACTCCACTCCAGTTGGACCACCTCCAACACAGAGTACTAAAACCAAACACCTTGTGAGAATTGCTAGATTTCACATTGCTAGATTTCACATTATGTATTGATATATCCAAAAGAAGAACATACCACAACTTCAATCTTAGCCACATTGCTAGATTTCTTCTGGTAATGCATCACTTAACAACTCTAATAACATCGAAAAACTTTTGTCAGTCCACCCATTTAGACACTTTAAGTGATACAAATGTACAAGGAATGACAATTTTGTAAACTTCTTACAACCCGGATAAAGACTTTGCTCTGCTCTCTTAACAGCTGATAGAACTTATCTGTATCATCACTAGGCCCATTCATGAATGCTTCAGAATCTCCAGCCTTTGTATTTATATTTGTATCATCACTCTCATTAGTTGCATGCATTGTGAATGCATCATGAACCAATGTATCCATATCATGATCAAACTCCCCTTCTACTTGAGATGTACCCAAAGAACTAGATGAACCAACTTGTTCACCATGAAAGATCCAAGTAACATATCCTTTTAGAAACCCATTACTAATGATGTGCTCATAAACATCAATCTGAGAGCGCCACTTGCAATTAACACATTTGGTACAAGGGCATAAAATTTTTCCATCCTTGGATGATTTTGCAAATGCAAAATCAAGAAAATTTAAAGCCCCTCTAATATACTTCTCTTTATTGAGAGAGTTGTAATCTATCCAACTCTTATCCATTTGATAAAATAAACTGAAAAAGTATAATGAAATAGACATAATAAATTAGTGCTTAGTATAACTAAAATATTCATGGATAAATCAATCACAGACTTGAGATATATTATCTATTTTAAATGTGCAAGCATACCTTCACCAATGCTTGCAACTTCACCAATGCTTTAAGTGTTGTCAATGCCCTCCTTGCTTTCCAAATTCATATTAAAAAAATATCAGTAAAACATAAAATTATATTACAATATCATTTAATCATACATTGTTATCTATGGTAAGATTCTTCATTTTAGGAAATATTACTTTAAAACGGTATATCCAGAATAAAATAAACATACTCTCAACATATTTAAATCATACATTCATAATATTGCCCAAAATAGTTCATGCTTTGCCAAGAGAGCATGTTGGAAACAAAGTAACATATAGCTTGAAATTTCTTGAAGCAAAAATAGGGACATGAATGATTGGCATTGATATATAATTCAAACAGGGATAAGTAGCAACGTAATTGAGGTAAAAGTTAAAACAGAGCTTTATCAAATGAAAAGTGCAATTAAAGAAGCAAAATTTTTATCTCTCATTTGATATTTACCAAAAAAAGGAAATTAATTTGAGAATGTTATAAAATGATTTAGAATTAATTATTTCTATCGTCTTCATTAATTAATTTACTTCTCTCCTTTTTTTTATGAACATTAGAGATAACCTTTAGATATTGTGATTTATTAAGATTTTTTTTAAATACTTATACTCAAATTTGACTTGTAAAAAACAATATGAAGTTCAAACTTGACTCTGGAGTGACGAAAATTACGAAATAGACTACCAGAATCCAATTAAGGCTAGCTCCATTCGGGTTTCAAGATCTATTGAGCTATACTAAACAAAAAGAAAAATATTCATTTGGGCTGGATTGTCTAAATCTATCTAACCCAAAATAACATTTTCTTTAACAATTTTTTTATTTATAAAAATTGAATACAAGTACAATTTTTTTTTTATAACAAGTTACGTCTCAAACAATTGAAATATATTCCCTTGATTTAATACAAAATTAAGAGAGGAAGTGGTACACAATACACCTCTTAAATAGTACTTTCAAAATAATTTAAGACATGTTTAGATAAATACTTATGAGAGAAAAAAGTTTTTCATAAGCTAGAATTTCTATCTATTAGTTTCTTCAAAAACTTATTTCTAAATTATGAATAAACTAATTTTAGTTTATAAAAAACTTATTTCAATTTTTTCTTACAATTATTTATAAAAAAATTATCTAATCAGACTCTTAAAAAATAATTTAAACATTAAAACTATATAATAATATTATTTCATAGAATTGTAATTTATGAAATATATATGTATAAGTGGATAGGTAAAGACAAGACTAAAAAAACAGTTGATACAAGTGATGAGAGTCTGTGTTTTTTAATCAAATGGATTAGATTATCAATATCATGAACAAAAAAAAAAAGAAGGTAAAGACAAGCTAAGTATCGAGGAACATGTCAGTTTATATCCCATTGCTAAATTGAACAATTCACCTAGACTTCTGCAACTCAAAAAAATTAATAGATGCACAAATAGAATAATTAAGATAGTGAAGTTGGTATTGTGGTATTGGCTAGAGTGTAACAACCCAAATATCTGCATCTATCTCAGCTCTGCAATCACACAGTGCACATTTTAACCAATACCACACTTTAGCTAAAAAAATTCACCTAGACTTCTGCAATTCATTGAAAGAAAAGAATAAATTTTTGCTTTGCTTTGCACTCCTAGCTACTCAAACTGAACATAGCAGCAAACACTCAGTGTCTCTATCTATCTTTCCCACTTCTTCTAATCCTAATTCCTATAGCATGTATGTAGTATATATGTACTAACCAAAGCAAGCAACACAAAAACAATAAAAAGCCAAAAGCTATGTTGTTCTCATCTTCTCACTTACCTTCCCTCTCCGGTAATTATTGTGATTGTGATAAAAAAAAATATCTATAGAAGAATCTAAAAGACAATGGACACATGGAGCCATTACACAGCCCCCTAAAATCTGAAAACAGAGCTTTTAAAATTCGAATCCAAGCCACCAACCATGTTTCATAGTACACATATATAAATACAAACCAAATTAACCCCATCCACAAGATAAAACACACACACACACACACTACACTAAGTTCAGATCACTGTGAGACAAAGATATGGAACAAGAAGGAGAAAAAGGGAGAGAGGAGAAAAGACAAATTAATGTTGCTGGAATCATGATTCATTACGCTTAGACTTTGGTGTACATTCCTATAGTGGTATAAAAAAATATTAAAATACTCCTATGACTTTGCTGGAATCATGATTCATAAACTGACTTTGCTGGAATTTCAGAAACGCACTAACCTAAAAATCTCGCGGGAACAATGAAGCAAGTTGAAACTAAAATTGAACGAGAAAACACTCCCGAATGCAGAGCTTTCGATCTTTTGTTGGTCACATCTCCTTCTCACCCCCTCTAAAATGTTTCTGTGAACAAAACAAAGACAAGCGAAACATATCAAGCAACATCGATATCTTTCAAATAATTTGCAAGCTAAAACAAGCAGAGTATTAAATTACTACCAATTTTTTGGGGCTTTAATAGAGATTGGTGAGAGGAGAGATTCTATCGGTTTAAAATCAAAAGACAAGGACTATGGTGGCCGGAATCAACCTCGATGGCGGTGGAGCATGGGTAGGGCTGGAGAAGGAGTGAGACAGCGAGGTAGTGAGAGTGAGAAATTTAAATTTTGGTGTGGAACCGGGCTATCTTTTTTCCTTTATGTTTATGTTTTTTACTATTTGGAAGAAAGCAACTTTTTGCTTGTTTTTCTATCCAGATGTTAATTACTTTAAGCTTAAGGACATTAATTAAAAAGACTTTTTTATCAAAGAATATTATTAGTTTATTACTTGATTTTAATTTAAAAACTATATTACTATTTTTTTTCTTCTTTTATAGACATGGTTGAATTCATTTTAATTAAGATCATTAATCATCAATGAAAATAAAATCACCTATAAAAAAGAAAAAGAAACATGTGCATAATTTTTACTCTAAATTTTAATCAATATTTATTAATTTTTATGATAAGAATCTTATTAATTAGTTAAAAAATTATTTTAAATTTAGTAAAAAAATATTTTATATTTTATATTTGGTGGTGTATAATTATTTTAGTTTTACCTATACCAAATAATTATAGGTATAAGACTTTGAAGTTATACCTACACCAACCAAATGTAGGTATAAGTTTAAGAAGTTTCATCTTCATGGTGTAGTCATAGGTATATGTTTTTTAGAATTTTTCCTACACTAGATTTTTGTAGGTAAAAGTTTTTTGGTGTTCTACCTACATAAAGTAGTTGTAGGTAGAAGTCATTTTTAGTTTTAATGAATTTACCTACACCAAATAATGGTAGGTACAAGTTGTTAAGTTTTACCTACATCAAACAATGGTAGGTATAAGTATTTTTTGACTTTTACCTATAATAATTTATGTCTGTAGGCAAAAGTCTCCGTAGGCATAGGTCATTTTTCTTGTAGTGATGAATTTATTACATGAAGACATATTAACTATATGAGGTAACATATGGATCAATATTCTAAAGAATGGCAGAGCCAAGGGAAAGTGTCACAGCTTAAGCAATCCTGTATGAATAAAAAGACAAAGGTTAAGAAATCTGTGTTTCAATAAGTGGTAAACAAGGTGACGCTGAAGGAAAGAGCTTTTCTCTTTTCTACTTCCTTACAAATATCTAGATAACACCATTATAAGACCAAAACTTTCAGTTTCAGAATATGTCTAACCCTGTAAGCCTCCTAACATGCAGACTGACAACACTAATGTGCCTAACTTCCGAAATTACCACAATCATCACTTGGACTAAGGTCATATTCCTTTCTAATAACATTACATGGATACAAGTATATATCTTGGTAGTTTTGATTACGCTTGCACACTATTGACATTTGAAGGGGGAATGTTTAGAGGGGCAGCTAATAAGGGCAATGATGATTTTTTTCTTCATATTATTAATAGTTTCCTTCAAATTTGGAAAAGTTGAATTCCAACATCTCTGATAAGATAAATTTTGTGGGAAACATATGCTAAAATCATTCCTTGAAATCAATGTTTGATAGGTTTCTCTTTTTGTTTCTTTTTAAATTCACATACCAAAGATGGAAAACTATCATTCTTAGATTCCTCATGAACTAAAGATTTTTCCCACGAAACCCACCTTAAATAAAACATTTCATCTTAAACCACATGAACGAAATACCTAGGATGATACGAACAACATCCAATTCCATTTGTTTAATGAAATTGATACATTGTGTCACTGTCACGCAATTCCACTTGTTGAATGAAACTGTTATATGTCGAGCTGCTTATTGGGTTCACTCCAAACCCTTTTAAAAACTCCTGTGGTAATGCATCATAAGTATCTTTCTATCGTCTACATACTGTAACCTGGATTTTAAACCTTGTTTGATTATTGGCTCTACTATTTAGGAAGTCAGAACATCTTTGGTCGTATATCACATGCACGTGATCTGATTCAGTTGTGTAATCCCAAAAATCTTCTATGTACATTCTGACACTCTGCTTTTTAGCTTCACCCTCACCATCATTTATGCTGATGTTAACTTCAGTTGTTTTATAGCCTATTTCTGGGTTCCTACCAGAGACGAAACAGAAGATGAATCCCCACAGGGACGAAGAAGGTGGAGCAGAAGAGAGATCAATGATTATATAATTATTTCTTGTCTTATACTCCAACCACTCTGGAACACTGCTTCCTGGATACCTGTAAAAACCTTGATAAGAACGAAACTTGAGATCATAGTCATTGTAATTTTCAACATGATGGTGATTTGGTGTAGACAGGAGGTGGTTTGCAAATTTCATGATGTTGATTTGGGCATTCAACCCAATAGCCATCAAAGTATGTTTATTCAAGAAGAAGCATTTCCAAAACACATGTTTCCTGTTTTCCTTTAATTGTTCAACAGTCGTTGAAGGAAACAATAGTCTTCAATGATATGCATTCTGTGGCATCTAGAGTTTCAAGTGACAAGGGAAGCTTCGGTAGACTCTGAAGTAATCCTCACTACCTTACTTCAAGAGTTTTAAGGAACAGTGGAAACTCCGGTAGACTCTGAAGTGATCCACTCATCCACAATAACTGACTTCTAGAGTTTTAAGGAATGGGGGAAGCTCTGGTATTGTATTAAGCACACTGTAAAAACTTATATCCAGATGTAGCAGTTGTGTAAGATTGCTGATGGATGAAGGTAGCCTCTCAATAATGAAATTTCCTTGTAGATGTAGCGATTTAAGCTTGCGCTGATGTTCAAATGATGAGGGAAACTCTTTGACCTTTGTCCGTCCTAATCTCAATTCTTTCATATTCTCTGATATCACTGAGAATTCCCCAAGATTCTTGCAATCATGAACGCTGATCGAGATAACTGAGGCTGCATAAATGGGAACCATTTGTGAGTGCGGCAAGGGACACGCAGTACCCAAGGTCCAATTTCTCAAGTTTAGGTAGAGAGAAAATAGATGGATGCACACTAGTCAACATAGAATAACTATGGAGAATCAGTACTTCAAAAATTGTGGCTTTCGATAAATCTGGCAGCTTCATTAACTTCTTGGACCAACTGAGGTCAAGTTCTTTTAAGTTCAACAGATAAATCTGGTAATATTACAAGTTTTTTGGCAGAACCATTCTCTAGCAAGGATTTTAGAGGGTAACGATACCAAGAAAGAAATCTTAGTTCATTTGTCAAAACTTGAGGCCCTTCGTCAAGAAGTTATCGTAGCAAGAAAAATTATCCTTTGAAGAAATTGTCAGAAATTTTATTATGCTGATCTTAGCAAATATGTCCCGCATTAACTCTTGCTCCATACTTGCTGTCAACTGAATTTGTATGCTTCTAATGGCCTCATTAACCTTCCATCAATGTAGAAGAATTTTTAAACATCATCAAAAGCCACATTTCTCAAAAAATAAAAATAAAAATTGAAATGTTATTCAAAAGATACAATATTTAATTAGTTAGGTTTTAACCTTGTCATTTTTTAATGCTACATAACTGTCATTGAGATCCCACAACCCACTACCACTTCCCGGATTTTGAATAGACTCTTGACAAACAATCTCACAAGACATTTCTTGTAAACTATTATGTATAGGTATAAGGTTATCTTCAGAGAGACTGTTATAAGTGCTTTGTCTTTCAGCCTTCCTAACTCAAAAGCCACTGAATTATCACTTTCATTATCTTTCAATAAAGATTTTAGATTACCCACATTTTCTGGTTCACGCATTCTAGGAAAGAAACATGCCAAATCTAGAAAAAATTGTTGGCCTTTGCGATGTAGACCATCATAACTCAATTTCATCACTTCATAAACTTTTGTAAGAGGCATTTTTTGAAGCTTGTCTAGCATACTTTCCCATTCTTCCTTATTTTTTTCCATGAGAAGAACAGCCAAAACTTTAACAACTAATGGAAGGCCTGGGGCATAATCGACCACCCTTTTCGACAGCTCATTGTACTCCCTTTGATGATCACTTTGGTTAAAGGCATTCAAATTGAAAAGTTCAAGTGCCTTGTTAAAACTGAATTCTTTAAGCTAGTATATCTCATCAGCTTTGTTAGCCCTAAGCACTTGTTCATCTTTAGTTATCACAATTACTCTGCTACCTGATCCAAAATTATCAAGAGTTCCTAGCAAGTGTTTCCAAGTGATCTCAATCTTCCACATCATCAAGAACAATAAGAACCTTCATGCTGCCAATTCTCCTAATAATATCTTCAGGTAACGAATTTTGTGTGTATTTTAACATCATATCCTAATAGTTCAGAAAAAAATATTTTTCTTCAGAGAGATTATTCCATGTTTGTTTGATTCTTGTCTTTCATGGGATAAAAAATAACAACTTTCATATTCAGACAGTAATTTATTGAATACTTCTTTTTCAAGGGTTGTCTTGTCGATACCGCCCATACCCCAAATTCCAATAAGGCATATGTGTTTTGGCTCTTTTCTTATCCATGATTCTATAGTTGGAATTTTTTTGTCAATTCCAACTAGTCTTTTTGAGTTAATAGGGGGCTTAATCAACCTCTTCTGCACAAGATTGATAATTTCTTTAACCAGCACTGCATCACCCCTATGTAACACAGACAACTATGCGTTCAAATCAATGTCTTTCACTCAATTATTTGTTTGTTTTGGGGGGGAAGTTTCAAACATGCATGATGGAAAAATTCATTCTTTTTTCCCTTCCTTCTAAGTGGGAATTATATTCCTTAATATATACTTAGGAGGTACTAAAAAACTAAATTAAGGAGTTTTGCTAGATATATTTAGAAATCTTTTTTAAAAATATATAATTTAGAAATTGAATATTTACTTGTAATTTAACTAGTAAACTCAATATGGACTAACAAAGCATGGGCTGTCCGGCCAGAATTCTAACATGGTGGCATTGGCTAAAATTATATTCTTCTAAAGTAATAAGTAGGGTAAATAGCGTCTCTTTAGTCTCTCTGAAACTATGTATAAGTTGACAATTTAGTTCCTATATTTTTTAAATGACCAATTAGTCCACAAATATATAAATGTTACATTAACTTAGTTCAACCGTTAAATATACGAATAATTTGGTCCTTAAAATATAACATTTAATGTTAGAGTGGTCCTGAATCTGTACTATTTACTGATATATTAGTCCGGAATACATGGTTTATAATATATGGTTGGGCATTTGTTATAATATTTGTACATTTGTGGACTAAATTGATGATTTAAAAAATATAGAACTAAATTGTCAATAAATACATAGTTCAGGACTAAATGCCCTATTTTTCCTAATGACTAATAAGCATTTTTGTTGAATAATAACTAATAAGCATATATATATATATATATATATATATTCAGCTGAAAACAATTTAAAAAATAAATAAAGGTTACATCATTTTGCTATTTGACCAACCAAGTTATGATAATATGCATATAAACTACATAACAACTAAACAACTAGAAAATATTGAAGATTTATGGGGAAAAAAGAGCTTACGAAAACTTTGCTGAATGAATTCCGGATAAATCAGCTGACTTGTTTATAGCACGTATCCAGAGTTGCACCTTGGTCTTATGTCTACTTTCATGCATAGCAAATGCATTTTTGTAATTCTCCAACAATTGATGTCCTACATATGTGGGTTCTACATAGTAGAAAACAGGGATTACACTCCATCCGTATTTCTTTTTGCATTCAAGTATTGTCACAAGTTCTTATAAACACCAACAAGAAGACTAGTTTTGTGAGAATATGATCAAGGAAATGGATGATCCTTCAATTGCTCCAACAAGTTATGGCCCTGTTTCTTCTCCCCTCTCAAGTTTATCATCTACAAAGGCATTTATTCGGTTTCTTTCAAAAGCCGCCTCAATCAAATGTCTAAGAAACCCACGACGGATGTCAACGTCCCTGAAGCTAATAAAAACATACTTTATTTGAGGAGCGTTGTTGTCTGACATGATTTAAACCTCTACACCTTTCTGCCTTAAAAAAAAGTATACATGCTTCAGTTTTCAAAATAACCTAAGAGACAAAGGAAAACAACACACAAAGGAATATACAAGAGTCAAAAAAGAGCCGAAGAAATACAAGATATGAATTGGATAGGAACAAGTGCAAACTGGATCTTTTCTTATCTCTACACAAGAATAATTATCCGCCACAGGGTGGGTAACTGGAAAGAAATAGAAAGTTAGAAATGAAGTGGAAAAATCATAGAGTTTATTATAAAAAAATAAAAAAAGTTGATATCTAATTAGAACAAGTTGAAATGAGGAAGGAAGAGGATGTCATATGACAAATACGTGAGAGTACCAGCTTTTTCTGGAGAGACTGGACAAGCAAGCTTTCAAATTAAGCCTTCGTTCTTCTTTAATTGGTTTTCTTTGAACAAAAATGAATAATTGATGGAGATCATAGTAAAACCAGTCATTGGCCTTGAATGTTGCGTACCTGTCTGCCTCTAGAGTTAAAGAAGCAATTTTATCGACAAATTTTCAATAATGATGAAAAACCAAATGCTTTCTAACTTTAATTGACAGCCTAAAAGTGAAGCTATTTATTTTGTATAATTCACACACCCCAACTTCCACCGACGATGGAAAATGAACAGATGTTAAAAAATAGGGGTGCAAAGCAATTCCAAGTGAACTTACTGAATATTTGCTAAGAGTACAATTTATACAAAGACATATCTACACACATATGTCCAGCAGATATTAACCAGAAGTAAAGTGGAAAAATATAGAGTTTGTTATGAAACAGAAACTTCATATCTAGAACAAGCTGAAATGAGGAAGGAGGAGGATCTTATATGGAAAATACATGAATACATGCTTTTATTATTATTATGGACACTACTACAAAAAGGCATTTTACGAGGCACATTTTAAAACGATTCCTAAATAACCGTCTTCGAATTTGAGGCGGTGATAATTTTGTAAATAATAAGAGATGTACGAAACAGTTTTATAATAACCATGTTAAAAGGTCAGTGTATCAAGTATGCAAAGATGGGTAAAGGTTGTAACTGTCTTCAAAATTAAGTTTCGATTATTTCAATAAACAATATTCAAAGACGTTTTTAATTAAAACCGTGTTTAATTTTAGTGGCCTGTTTGAAATTCTGACCTGCTCCTTTTCCCCTTTTCCCTGCACATTGGTAAAAGCTAGGTTTCTCTCTTTCTCCCTGCACCATCCACAAAAGCTACGTTGCTCTCTTTCTCCTTCAAACTCGAACCAATTCTTCACCGAACACCGTCGCGGCACCACCGACTTCGACGAGTTCATTTTCGTCAAGTGTAAACCCAGGGTGTTGTGGTGTCTCGAAATCGCTCTTGTTCATTATCTGAAGGTATTTTTGTTTGTTTCTTTATTTTATTTTTTTATTTTTTCCTCTAATTTTCTGCTCTAACCTTTTAGAAGAGAGAGATGATTCTGTGTTTATTTTTTGGTGTTGGGTTTCAGGGAAGGAAGCTCCCGGGGCTTAAGAATGAGGTATTTTGATAGTGCTATTAATATTGGTATTACACTATTACTGCAGCTGAAATGAGTTTTCTCAGGTGTTTGGTTATTTTAATTTTTGTATTTTTTGTTTGAACTGGTTAGGGCATTGGGTAGAATAGGGTTCAATTTTTTGTTTACACAAGTTGAAGCTGATTGTGGACTCTTGCTGTTAGAATGGTGAACTTTTTGTTCAGAGCATTCTAATGGTTTCTAGGACACCTTTGTGACTTTGTTTTTTATAATTCATTTGTTGTTGTTTTGGTAGCTCTGCAGTGGAATGGATGAGAATGTTGTTGGCACCTGTGCTGAACTTATATCTGCTCCAATTGATGCTTCCTTTGCTGATGATGCCCCCCTTTTACCTTCTGGATTTCGCATCATTCCTCTTGAATCTGGATGAGAATGTTTATATTTATTTACAACAAGAATCTTTTAATTATTGCTATGCAATTTTTTGCAGGAAACTTCTAGCCTCAATCTTTTATTTACAACAAGAACTCAAAGAAGTTACTGTAATTGTTATGTACCACCTCTTTTTCAATGCCATGGATAGGTTGCTGAAACTGATATTTTAAATACAGAGCGATGGTCTGACTATTTTTGTTTTGTAGGTGCTACTTGGGTGTGGAGCTACTTAAATCTAACAACGAGGGGAATGAATCTTTGCTGAAGTCCTTGTGGCATCACTCAGATGCAATATTGTGCTGCACTCTAAAGGTATGCTTGAAATTTAATTCAATTTCATAGCACATGTATCTATTTTGTGTACTTTCTCTGTCCATAGTGCAATTCAAATTCTCTAAGTACATGTTTGATAATTGCCAGCAAGAGACAAACAAGTACATGTTTGATAATTGTATGAGAAACTACTCGGAAAGAATAAGAATATGGCATTGGATTGACCATACTCTGGACCTTTCTTTGTCTCTGCCCCTTTATCCAAAAACAGTGATCAGCCAGAAGATATCTAGCAAAGAAAAGATATCAAACAGTTTCTTTTTCAAAGTTTTAAGAATAACTGAATAAGTACAGAAAAGTAGGACAACCCAGTAGAAGTACAAGAATAAAAGAGTTATGTGACTCCAACCTCAAACAACTGAATGCATCCACATACTGCTTAAATCACTCCTAACAGCTTGAAGAACTGTGATAGTCTTTGTGTGCTTTTAAGGGGTCACTTGGATCAATATAGTGATAGTCTTTAAGTATACACACACACAATTAAGCAAGCAATTTCATCTACTTGGTCTACGTTTTTTGTTTCACCATGTCTTTGTAAAAAACTGAATGACTAATTTGAAGATAACCACAAAAGAGGTGAAATTAAGAAAAAAATTGAAGAAAAAAAAGAGAGCATTAAAAAGTAACTATGGATTAAAGCTAATAATTAATGTGATGTCAATTCCACTTCATGTGTTTGTGATGTCTCTATAAATAATAAACTTGCACGTTATCATTGTTATCTTTTATCAAATCAATTTTAATCAACATGAGCTATTTTTATGGTATTCTTCATTTCTTCTCTTGTTCTTGAGATCTATGATATCTGGCCACACAAATTGGATGCCATTTGCATTTCTCCTCCAACCACTTTATTTGAGAGTTCTGATAATGTACACACATGTGCCTCTGATATGATGCGGTAAGACAGGCCTTCTTTCTCATTTACGTCTTAGAACATGCTTTTTTTTTATTGAAAAATATTATATGAACACTTAATATGTTATTTAATATCTAGAAAGAAAAAAAATATATCATAGTTACAAAAATATTTATCAACTTATTTGCTGATAATTGATCTGAATGTACAGTAAATATGAGTGACTCATCTATTTTTTAAAAAAAATAAAAAAAAATAGAATGACTCATCTAAACTCTTAGTTGTAAGAAAAAAATAAAATAATTGTGGGGTTCTAGAATATTATTTATCATGGGAAAAGACCAGTTATTGCTCATGTGGGTGTGAAAACCTTCAATAAATTAACCCAGCAGGATAGTCTAATTGGCTACAACCTAGGAAACTTAAAACATTTTGGTTTAGATCGTATCTATTTGGCATGAATAGATTTTGTAATTTTCATTCCATGCACAAAAATAGTAACTATACTAATATATAAGTATTATTGGCAGTTACCTAACCACTTTCCAATCTCATTTACAATATCAAGGACTATTTTTGGTTATATATGAATCCTTGACAAATTGATTTCATATGCTTTTTAATTTTTCTTCTCATGTAATAACTTTACTTAAAATGTAGTTACTTACCTAGAAGAATAAAGCATACAAATTTATTTTACACATCATTGCTTCAATTTATGAAAAATTAAAATAAAAGATCTAATTTACATATTAGATTTAGAAAAATAACTTAATTGCAGCAGTAAAAATATTAAAGATTAAACTAAAATAAAAATGATTAAGAGATTAAAATCTTACATGAACCACAATAAATAGAATAAAACTACAATGAAGTGAATTTTATACTATACCTTAATGGCATGTGCCACTTTTTTTCATTTCCTAGCTCCACACCTAGGTTATCAATCCCGGATAGCGGAGCGGAGCGGCCACCCTCAAAAACTGGGATAGCGGGATAGCGGTAGCGGGATGACCGCTATTCTAATGTTTCTATATATGTATTAAAAAATTTATAATATAAGTATATAAGCTGAAAAAGAGATATATAACTAAAAATTCATGCACTAATTATCATTAACAATAAAAACTCTTAAGTCAAAGAAACAATTCTACAAAGTAAGTCTTGAACCCTCTAAAGCCAAATGTAACTAAAGTTCTAGAAATTAAAATTCAAAATAGACAAACACAATCTTCTTAATTTGAATCATCATTCTCTTCAAGATTGATGTCATTGTCTTCTTCATCACTCCCACTAGCACTAGAAATGTACTCTTCCTCCTCTTCATCTTCACTTGTGTTATTTCCATGCTCTTCTTCCACTTCTATTTCTTTTCCCCTCCTAGAAGTAGATGTTACAGCAGCTGCCCTCTTCTTTGTTGTTTGTCTAGTGTATTTCAAAGGTTCATTGGCCCCAGTTGCTTGAGCAACATCTCTCCAAGTCAACACATCATCATCAAAAACCAAATCAAATTCTGCATCTTCATCTTCACCCAAATCTCCCAATAGCCATTCATTGCTATCATCAATGTCATCTAAAAGAATAGGATCAATGACATCACGACTCTCATAACGATCTTGAAGAGCTTGGTTATATTTAATATAAACCAAGTCTTGAAGCTTTTGGTGCTCAAGTCTACTCCTCTTCTTTGAATGAATCTATTATATAATTTAAAAAGCTTAAATGTCAGTTTCATGTTTCAACTTTCAACTTTCAATTTTAAAAATCTAAATGAACATTAACTTACTTGCTCAAAGGTACTCCAATTACGCTCGCATCCCGACGAGCTACAAGTCAAACTTAGAATTTTAATAGCAAGATTTTGCAAATATGGTGTATGTGCTCCATACATCTTCCACCATTCAGCTGTAATGCAATTCATATGCATTAGTATTTACACGAATTATCAAATCATAATTTAAATTGATAAAAAAGTGAAATTGTCCACTTAGTCACTTACCAGGAGCCATTGTCTTCCTTTTCCTTATTGCTGCACTTATTCCAAAGAGTCCTCCAGCCCTCTTATATATTGGCAGCTCACTATGAATCTTATCTACACAATCTTCATTTTCACTGAGCCTATCAATGCATTTGTATAGGCCATCTAGAACTTCAGCATCATTGTCAATGTTTGGATTGCCATAAAAGAACTCAGGATTTAGATAATAACCCGCAGCATGCAAAGGGTGGTGCAATTGGCACTCCCATCTTCTATCAATGATTGCATAGATGTCCTTATACTTGACTTGATTGCCATTGAAAACCTTTTCAATTGCTTCTTTGGCCCTATCCATGGCCTCATAAATATAACCCATAGCGGGTCTTTTTTCATTATCCACCAACCTCAAGACACGCACAATAGGCCCCATAGCCTTCAAACTGTAAACTACATCATTCCAAAATGATGGCATAAGCACAATAGTTGTTGCTTTCTTTCCCTTCGGTTCTTTAGCCGCCTTGGACTTCAACCATTCATCCGAAGTGAACATCCTTCTAAGATTTGTTTTTTGCTTATGCAATCTTTGCAAAGTGAGGAAGGTTGTAGCAAATCTTGTAACTCCGTGCCTCACCAACTCCTTATTGCTTGTGAACTTTCTCATGATGTTCAAAGCCAATGTATGGTTATAAATGTAACCAACAACCTTGATGCCTCTTTCTATAGCCTTTTTAACTTTAGCGATCTTTCCAATATCTTCAAGCATCAAATCAAGACAATGGGCAGCGCATGGAGTCCAAAATAATTTTGGTCTAGTGGTTTGTAAAATTTTACCTAAAAAGACCAAAATCAATAAACTTGAATTAGTAACAATTAAAAGTTACAAATACAATTTGAAACTTACCATTATAAATCAAAAGTCAAAACTTGATTAATATTAGCATTTACCCGCCATAACATAGTTACTCCCATTGTCCGTCACCACTTGAATGACATTCTTTTCTCCAATCTCCTCCACAAAGTTATTCAAAAGCTCATGCACTTTGTCCCCGGTCTTCATATATTCACTAGCATCAACACTCTTCACAAACATTGTTCCCAATGAACAATTTACCAAGAAGTTAATTAGGGTCCTATTCTTTCTATCCGTCCAACCATCCGACATAATTGAGCATCCATATTTCATCCTCTCCTCTTCATGATGCTTCAACAATTCTTTTGTGAAATTCATCTCCTTTTTAAGAAGTGGAACTCTCAATTCATGAAATGTTGGAGCCTTTAAATGAGGACCATAGTTTCCAACTGCCTCAAGCATCATTTTGAAACTTTTTGATCTAGCAACATTGAATGGAATTCCATTCCTATAAAAGAAACGAGCAATATATTGAACCGTTCTTGCTCTTGCTTCCTTTTGACAAGCATCATTTATGCTCGTTTGCCGCTTTTGTTTTCCCAATTGGAGAGTTTGTTCAGGTTTTTTGTGAAAAATCAAATCAAGAGGACCTTTAACATTTGTATTCCTCTTCTTGTTAGCAGCTGAAGTGACCTCTGTTGATGATGTTAGAGGTCTTTTTCCACTTTGAAGCCTTGCAATCTCTTGCACCTCGTCTTCTTCTTCTTCGTTTTCTAATTCTTGCATCCCCTCCAATAACTCATTTTCAGAAATTTTCTGCTCATAGGCTGCCTTCATTTCCAATTTAACATCTTCCGGTATTTTCCTACAAGCACCCACATCTCCTCTTATTCTGAGTTGATGCTTTTTCGCTCTAGTAATTCCCCCGGTAGATGTTTTCAAGCAAAAATCACATGTCACGCTCTTCCTATTGTTCTTGTTTTGTAAGCTGTTCCACTTCCAAAAGATATCAATTCTATCACCAGTAGGTTTAAACATTGCTGTTGAAGATCCCACTGATGGCGTGGTGTTAGTTGCCTTGTTATTTCCTTGTTCACTAGACATTGCTGGTAGGGAACCAGAGGCCATGATTCTGCCCAGCAGAATAAAAAGAAAAAAAAATAAAAAAAGAAACAAACAGAAAACGAAAAAAGAAAAAGAGGAACGAAAACAGAAAAAGAAGAAGAAATCAAGAAACAGAATTAGAGAAAATGCTGAGAAGGAGAAGAGAGAAAGAAAGAAAGAAAGAAACCAGACACGCAGAGAGAGAGAGACGATCGTCGACGGAGAAGAAGAGCCACTAGACGTCGCCGGAGAAGGAAACGCCACTGGCCGCCGGAGGAGGGAGGTCGTCGGCGCAGGTCGAACTGTCAAAGCACAGAGGAGGGTCGGCGCAGGTCGCAGGTCGAAGCACAACAAAAAGCCCTATATTGACCAAAAGGTCGGGGCAGTTTCGCAATTTCCTTTCGCACCCACAGTCGCGGCCGCTTCCTCCGCGATCGCGGGCGATCCGCGAACCAGATGTCGCGGGCGCAACGCCCGCTACCTTGAACCGCACCGCATCAACACCCTTCGTAGCGGTCATGCACCGCTCCGCCCCGCTCCGCCGCGATCCCGGCCGCTACGACCGCTATTGATAACCTAGCTCCACACCACCTATATATATTGTAATGGTGCATGCATTTACATTCTTAATTCTCCACGCCAAATTAATATAGCATAAGTGCTGATTGGCCATATAGCTATTGGCTTATTCAATTCCTTTTTAAAAGCAAAGTCCAATGGCCAAAAAGACTAGTATTGTTTATCAATATCCCAGCAAATCACAAGTTTGGGGTGACAATTTTGATCATAAGAACCTTGTAATGACAACAGCAGCTGATAATGGAAAGAAGAGTAATGGAGCACCTAAAGACACATATCCTGCGTTTCCCAGGTGGTATGCTGATGTTTCCTGGCCAGGTAAGTATTTCTTTTGATTTGTTCATAGATTTTTATTATTATTTGATTTGCTTGTAACTTTCACTGATCTTTTTTTCCTCATTTAGTCTCTACATTGTATGGGTTACAATGTAGGCACAATCTCTTGTATCCGAAATATTATGGTCACTCCTTTGTTTCACTTTTCCTAAATCTTAACATAACATGCCTTCCCTGTTTCTCCATTCTCTGAATTTTTTTAACAATATTGTTGCAGTATTTATTTATTTATTTAATTTTTACAAAGCAAACATAGCTAGATACTGGAGTGCATATAAATTAGAATAGGCTTTATAAATTTTCTGAATAACTTACTCTTGGCCTTCTTTCATTCCATGGTTTTTCTATTTGTTGGTCGTCGATGTGCTAATCACAAGTTCAGATGACCTTCCATTGTGGGTATGCCTACAACTGCCACTTTCTCTTTATTTGATTTGATTTTGCACTTCATTGGTTGATCATTGTAAAAGGTTTATTTATTCATGTTTTTATGTCCAGTTCTTCTCCCTTAATTATTAAGTTTCCTTCAATGTGCAGACGAGGAGCCATAGTCACAACCTTCATTGTTTGCTATGCTCTCACATCTTTCATTTCTGGTTATGTTGGTGTTTTTCCTAGATAATTTGACAGCTGAGCTCATCACACTATTCTAGCATTGAACAATTCATTTAAAATAATTTTCAGGTATTTTTTGCTCTCTCTATGGCAGCTATAGCAATGTCACAATCTGGCTTCATGACCCCTGCTGTACAAAAAGTTCTGCTGCTTTTGTATTTGCTATTCTTGATAAATGAAGAATAGACCCCAGTGAAGACAGCAGGTCAGTATGCATGGCTCTCTTCTTGCTGGTTGATCTAAAAGCTTAAGTTATTATCTAATGGCCTGAGAAACAATATCCCATTTAACTGTAAAAATAAAATCCAGATCAACTTACAATTTCTTGGCTCACAAATTAAGCATTCAGGCAAGGCCTCCCTAGTTAGAAAACTAACTCTCTTGCTTGCTGGACGAATTACATCAGCCCATGATACAGGGGGAAACATGATGCAATGGCAAAATGCACGATCCGTTTTTTGCATCAAATACAGTTGCTGCTCCACCTTCTGTTTGGTTGGCTTCCATGTCCAACCAACAGCAAGCTTTCATGTATCAACAGCAGCAGCAAATGATGATGGCTCCCCAACACCGAACTGTAAATCCTTTTGGAAATCCTTATGGAGCCGCTGCTGTCCATCCCTATGGCTCAGGTATGCCTGTTTAATCATAGAATCCATATACAGGTCTCATCTAGGCATTTCCTGTGGAAAACAAATCCTTAATAAGCTCAAGGTAAAAAAGAAATGGGTACTCTGATTACTCTCAGCTTTCGATTCTGAGATTGGGAAACATGAGGAAGAATAGACTTGTATATGGTGGGAACTATATTCATTATATGATTGTTATACAATTTGTTCTATGAAAACACGTCAAGTCTAATAAATGAATCATTTTGGTTTGAGGAACACATTTTTCTTCATTCTCATGTGTAATGTTGGTGCTGATTGGTGAATACACATCAGAGAAAATGGTGCTGATCAATGTTTTTCTTCACATAGTTATTTTTTCATTTTTATTCCTAAATATTGTTTTTAATATGCATACTTATTTTTTTCTTCACAATTATTAGTTTGCTTCACTATGAAAATTCCTAGTTATGTTTTTAATATGCATAGTCATGTTTTTCTTCACAATTTTTTTTAGTAATTGTTATTTGCAGTAATTTACTTCACTATAAAGAGGGCCAAAATTCTCATATATGATATTTTTTTACTTTGATTGTGATTTATAATTATTTATTTAACACAGATATCACTATAAATCTAAGACGGTTATAAGTGATAAACGTCTTAATATGTAGTCATTCTAAGACGGTCGTAATAACCGTCTTAGAAGGCGCTGGAAAAAAAATAAAGAAGAGAATCTAAGACGGTTATAATTAATAACCGTCTTAGAATGACTACATACTAAGACGGTTGCACATATAACCATCTTAGAAGGTGCTGTAAAAAAATATATACAACCAGAATCTAAAACGGTTTTATGTAATGACCGTCTTAGAAATGCTATTCTCTTGAAACCGTCTTAGAAGGTGCTGTAAAAAAATAAAAATAAAAATAAACAAACAGAATCTAAGATGGTTTTATGTAATAACCGTCTTAGAATGGCTAAAGACTAAGACGGTTATGGAGTATAACCGTCTTAGAAGGTACGTTTAAAAAAAAAAAAAATTCTTCTAAGACGGTTTGCCAACCGTCTTCGTATGTCTTAGCTTACAACGTCGGCTGCTACAAAGACGGGTCTGGAACCGTCTTTAAAGGGGTCTAAGAACCGTCTTAGAAGCCCCTTTTTGTAGTAGTGGGATTAATGAGCTTTCAACTTAAGCCTTTGTTCGTATTTTCTTTGTTTACCATTCCTTCTCCTTGGCTAAAAAAAAATCGATAAATAAAGATGAAACGGTAATGCAGTAATCGGCCTCCAGTATTATATACCAAAGTGATGTTTTGGTTGTTAGGGTTCAAGTCTTGCTCTAGGCCGGGTTTAAAGTCAACTTGCGATGGAGCCTCATTCCATGGTGCTTCCACTTTAAGAAGCAATTTCCTTTGAAATTTCTATTTTTAACCCTTGAACTTTTCTATCCTTATTTTTAGTGCCTTAAAAGTATTAAAAGTAAGGATGAAAATAAAGTTAAAGGACTAAAAATATACTTAAAAATTTTAGGGATTAAGAACAAAAATTTTAAAAAGTTTATGTCACGACCCACATTTGAATCGTGATCAGCGCATAGACTATGATTTTCCCTAGCTTGGCTAGCCTAATGTACCTCACACTAAACACAAATAAATGATTAATCCAAAGGGATTACTAAAAATTTGGTAGAGTTTTTCCTAAAAATAAAACAATCCACATATTAAATAACCTGTAAAAACACATCATATATCCATGTGTGTGTGTGTGTGTGTATATATATATATATATATATATATATATATATAGATCCAATAGTCAGATATCAAGACGATATAGATCACAACAAAGACCTTGATACGGAAGAATCAAAATATGAAACATCCCTAAATGCTATTTTTTTTTTGTATTCCATCTTTCCACAAATTCGAATCTTGCTAAAGTGTTCGCCAAAGTGTTTAAAAACATCATAATTACATCATTAGTATATCCCTATGGGAAAGATCATCTACAACTCAAAATAAAGGGATTTCCTCATTCTCTATTTCTACCCATATTCCTATAGCTGCATCATATTGCAGTCACCAAAATATACTCTCCATCATAAGCAATGGAGGCCTACCAAAAAGATAAATAAATTCCTAGGTAAGTCAGCAAATTTCATGAAGTTAGTTACTCAACCACCTATGTATTTGAGGGGAAAATGGAAGAAAGGTGTAAGTCAAGATGACTTTGTGAAAGCATAAAAGACAAAGTGGACAAAAAGGAGAAAGCAAACATAGCATGAGTTTTTCATTCAAAAAGAATTGAAATGACATTTAATAAGAGCGAAAAATAAACAAATTCACTTTGACGAGAACTAATATTTACTCCCTTGAAAACTTATTGAAAATATAATTAATATCATAATCAAACGTAATAAACTTTACATAAACATTCATTTATTACTATGTTTACATAGACCATACTATTTCTTCATTATGGAGAACGGTAACTAGCTACATTATCTCTTTGTTGTAGCAAATTAAAAATAAGAACTATGGATATTCAACCCATAGGCTGCATTTTCTCTTCGTTGCAGTGAACAAAAAATAAATATACCATGAGTATTCGACCCATCGGCTACATTCTCTCTTCATTGTAGCAAACAGAAACCAATTACAACATCCATAATGATAAATCAATTTCACATTTAAAATACATTATCAAACTATATTATAATACTCATTCACAAAGAATAAAGTCCGACTAAAAATAAATAAATATTATACTTCATCCTCTCAAGTGCTCATAGAAAATATAATCCCCAAAAGAGCTTATTTTAAAATTTAATTGCTTCTCCTATAAAAATAATTAAAAATGCCACTAAGTAGATTAACTACTCACAATCAAAGAAAACACAATCAATGCCTTCCAATACTATTGGGAGGAGCCACCATCGTATTTCTACAAAATCGAGGTGTTTAAATAAAAAGAACAAAAGATTAGACAAAATCCACAAATTTAACATGTCTAGGGTTTCAAGGAAACCACAATAATCCTATTATTTAAGTTTTTTCCAACCACTCACACAACACCCATAACTAATCTATGTCATAAAAATACTCATCTAACTCAATGGGTTAAAGATTTACCTCAAGGAGTTCAAGTAGAGAATGTTTTAGGAGATTGGAATTTTTCTTCTCAACTCAAGTCACTTTCCCCATGCTTAAGTGCTTATCAGTGTGGGAAATTTATAAGTTTTGAGACAATGGAGGAACAAGGGTGGAAGAATAAAGGAGAAATTGATGAAGGTGAGGATTGAGAGAGAGCTACTACAAGAGATGAGGGGCTAAGGGTGGGGTGGGGGTTTCTGGTCAAGGAAAAGGGGAGGGAAGGATCTCTTTTTTTTTATTATATTACTATTAGTGAAACAGTGTGTTTCAGTTTAGGGACTAGAAAAATACTATACCCTATAATTTATAGTTGGGACGCTTAATTGACCAACATTGATCTGGCTCTACCTAATTTTTTTGGTTTACTCCAATATTTCCCACTTGTTCGACTCTTGTTGAGCAGATTTTGGATATGAAACAGACCTCCCTAAAAGGTAATTTTAATGTGACCTAGTTCCCCTCTTTTGTAATTAGTTTCACTACAGTACCTATTGCTCTAGCTAATTGTCCACCCTTTTTGAGTGTTATTTCTATGTTTTGTATTGTTGTGCCTAAGTGTGATTTCTATGTTATGTTATGTATTGTTGCACCGTGCATTGGATGTGAACCATAGTCATGGGGATTTGAAGAATGAATGGAACACAATATACTAGTTTACTTTTAACAAGTTTCAATTTATATTAGACTTTTAATTATAAAATGTCATTAGCTTGTGTTTAAGAAAATATTTTGTCTCATGGTATCCTGCTCCAGTTCCCTTACGAAACTTTCATTATTGAGTTAGCCACACACTTTACATATTTCAATATACTAGTTTACTTTGACTTTTTAATTATTATACTTTTTATTATTTAATGTGATTAACTTGGAGAATATTACAACAATTCGCAAGGAATGAGTAGATGCTTTTTAGAATTTATAAATAATGCATTGACCAATGTT
This sequence comes from Glycine latifolia, assembly GCA_013407115.1. NCBI lineage: Eukaryota > Viridiplantae > Streptophyta > Magnoliopsida > Fabales > Fabaceae > Glycine > Glycine latifolia. The sequence continues at coordinate 15,949,646 of CM023955.1, forward strand.
TGACATTGCTTGATATTGTGAATCATTTACAAGATATTTATTAGTATTACTTTATTAATTTATGATTTGGTTTGATCTGTTTGAGTTTTTTTATATTTTTGTGGTCTGGAGTGCCTGTGTCTGCTTTTTATTAAATTATAGGTTGGTTGGCTGTAAAACTAAATAAATAAATAAAAACTACATCGGTTCTTATAAATTGTCATAGAAAATACAATTTTAACACCGATTTTCCTTAAAATTGTCATAGAAGAGGAACTTTGTACAATGGTTCTCTATTATAAACACAACAAATTCTACATTTGTTTTTAAAATTGGTGTAGAAATTCATGTTTTACATTGTTTTAAGAACCCGTTGTGGAAAGTGATGGACTTACGATGGTGTATTAATTAAATGGTGATTAAAAATCATCACAGAAGACCCTAAATAACAGTTAAGAAAATTCTTATTTGTAGTAGTGTTTCTCTTATCCGCTTTAACTGACCAAGGATTTGATTTTAATTTTATTTATAAAAAGTGTATGCAAAATCTGTTAAGTATCGTCTAACTCTATTCTTTTGTGAAAACCTTCTTTTCTTTCATAAAGTTTTTCAACTAATAGTTTTCTTTGTTGAAAAGGGTTGCAAAAAATTTGTAAAATCACATTTCAACCCTTAGATTGTGATGTTTGCTTTTATAGGTCACCTCCTATAGATATCTAGTACTTAGGGCCTATATTAAAAAATTATATTTTTTTAATTAATTTATTGTAAACAATGTGTTTAGTATATTATGTATATTTATCATTAAAATTAATACTATAAATTATCAACATTTTTTTGGTGAGTTTATAATTAAAAAATATATCAAAGGTAATTATATTGGGATAGCCTATCAAATATTTTATTGTAAATTACATGTACTTTATATTTTTTTACTCAATTAATTAGAATTTATAATTATCTTAATGATATTATTCTTGACAATGCCACATATTATTAATAAGCTTAAATTAATACATAGATATACTTAAATTTCTTTGCATGGGTGTTAAATTTACAATTATATTTTTAATGTATTTTTCAATCATTTTAAATTATATATATAAGCATATATTAGTATATGTGCATATAAATATATTTAAAAGATAACATATATAAAAATTGATAATAATAAAAATAGAAATTTACTTATTAGTTAGATTAGTGTGACTTAAATTATTAATTTTTTTTACTAATGAATGTGACTTAAATTGTTAATAGACAAATGCGTGCATCCACTTACATAGAGAATGACTGACATTTTGTTAATAAATTTTACAATAAATAAAAGATATAAAAGAATTAAAAATTAACACATTTAGAAATGAGTGTATATTTCTTATAATTAAAGAAAAAGTAGACTCACTTAATTATGTCGTATATAAAAAACTAAAGTAGTAATGATTTTGTAGAATATGTAATTAAACAATCCAAATGTGAAAGTTGTTGTAAATTAAGTAGATTAATATAAGCATTACTAATTAATATTTCATTATGATATTTTATTTTTATAGATAATATATTGAATTTAATAATTATATACTCACCGATATAAAATAAATTTACACACTAATCCAATAAAAAAAAATTATTTGTATGACTTTTAGAAAACTTTTATAAAACTCATCAACAAACTTACCATAAATAATAATTGTGATTAGATAATAATATAAAATTGTTTAACACTTTTAGTGTATAACTTATTTTTTCTAATAGATTTTAAAGGTTTAATTATTTTACAGGTCTCATCCCCATACATTTATCAAATTTTCAATTAGATTGTTGAACCTTTTTTTTTTTTTTCAATTAGGTTTTCAGGCATAACTTTTGTTCCACAAACACCTAGTTAGAAGTGTAAATGTACTAGTGATTCTAAAGTGTATTGTAAGCACAATTGAGTTAATTGTGAGACATTTCTACAAAGTTTTAACCCATCAAGCCTCTCACAAATGTTTGGCTCCGCAAAAAGTTAAAATTTTATAAAAAACTCTCACAAGTGACTCAATATACTTACAACACATTTAAAAACACAAGTCCATTGTCTACACCTCTAATTAAGTGTATGTGATTAATTTCATAACGACAATTAAACAGAGGATCCATTAAAACAAATAAAAGTCCAAATTATCTACACCTCTAATTAAGTATCTGTGGTTAATTTTTTTATAACAACAATTAGACAGAAGAATCCAATTGAAAAAAGTAAAAGTTCAAAGGCCCAATTAAAAGAAAAATGTTCAATGACCTAATTGAAAATTTAGAAAAAATACGAGGACTTGCACATGAATTTAACTTATTTTTTAAATGTAAGAAAATGTACATTATTAGATAATACATAAGCACATGTCTAAAATAAAATTACAATACTAAATTAATTGATATACATGATTAACAAAAGAAAAAGTTAACATGAAATGATTTATCAAATAAATTGGTTAATTTCATGATACAAATTACAAAATGTAAGTATGAAGTGTCAATCCAACTATACTAGTCTCTCAGAAACAGTTATATATGATCCAGCCACCATAGTTAACTAGGTGATGAATCAATGGAGCCATGACAAATGTCAAATTATAGATTTGAAGGTGGTGTGTGGGTGTGTGGTGTTGCACATGCGCCACTCAAACCAGCTGTTAGCTGAATGTGAAGTCATTAGCAAACGAAGTGTGAGTGTGAGGAGAGCGAAATTACCTTGCTTTTTTTTCTGGCCTCTCACATCAGGTGGTGACAAAGTAAGGGCGTTGTCGTTCTCACTCTCTTCCACCCAGAAAAAAGGGCTCGTGTCCGTACAGACAGCTTTGTGATCAAAGAAAATTGAGGTGCCGTGGAGCATTCTGTGCCTATCGTATGGAGAGCTAGGGCTATTATCTATTAGGGGCTTCCTGAGTTTGAGTTGAGCTACAATTTGCTGGAACTGTTCCCACCAAAGATGAGCAACATGTACAACTTTGCACGTGATGTCACTGTTCCCACTATGCTCCCAATTTAGGCTAAACTACAAAAACCAACTACGTGAGTAATGTCCCCCATGTGTTGTCCCTCAAAATCCAACCATATCTTCTTAATCCTTTAGCTAGTTCAAAAATTTCCTACCTGGCTGCATATTCATTTGTTAATTGGTGATTAGATACTTTAGTTAGTTTTTAATTATTTGGAATTGTTTGCTTCTAAGATTAAGTGCACGTTTTGCTTCTAACACTAGCGCATTAGTTAGTTTTTTCTTTTTTACGTTTGTTATATAAAAGAAATTAAGTACATGTTTGGATTGGCAAATTCAAAGAATAAAAGTAAAAAGTAAAATGAAAACAAAAGTAATGATCATAGTCCTTTGACAAAATTATTTTTACTTCAAAAGTATTTTTTTTCACCTGATTTTCATACATGATTTAATATGTGACATTGTTGATCGATAGAGTCTGAGAAGAGATGTCATTGAATATGTGGATTAACTAATATAAAGTTATTTTAATAACTAGTTTTGAATTTAAATTTTTAATATATAATTATAAAAAATACTTGGCACAAGAATTTTGTTATTCCCTAACTGTTTTACTTATGAAGGATTCACGTGGTCTTAAAAAACTGCTTGAAATGAGGGGATGAATTCATGGAATTATGAGAAAAATAGTAAACAATGCGCTAGTGTTAAAGATTACCTTTGACTTCAGTTTGGATCTCCCCTGAACAAGATATGGTCAAAGCTACAAGAGAAGGATCATCATGATTAGTTTAAGAATCTACTATTATATTTCCTTCACTTGTGTATTTCTCACTGATCATATCTGTTACATGTTATTATTCAAGAATGGGAGGGATCCAAATTGTTTGAGTTGGTACTAAAATAATTGAAGAGGCAAGAAAACTGAATATATAAATTAAGATGACATCAAATCTGAGATCCCATTTGAGAAACTTACAGAATTAATCTTGTTTCCATTACAATTCTATTTTGTATGAAGGAAAAAAAAATTCAAGCCCTTCCCGCTATGTCTTTCTGTCAGTCTTTCATCTGATGTTCTAATTTTTTTCCACCCTGATAATGTATACATGATTTTATCACAAGGCACCATCATCCATTTGTGTTGTCTATTCCTGCATCCCTCACATACCCACCCATCAAAGACCATTCAATCAAACTCCCTGACAAAATTTCACTAACCTATTAATTGTGTGACTCCTCAATTCAATTTCTCTGTAGTACTATTCCAACATTCAATTAATGTTAATACCTGATTTCTTTCCTGCCAAGGCTAATTGCAGTTTTGCTTTTGAACTTTAACATGGCAACAGGCCCTACCCAATAAAATACACTGTTGATTATGTCCCCCCTATATATGAGATGCAATATACATTACACATGACAATGTGAAATTCATATACAATTCTTAGCCATTATTCTGTTTCTGCATCATCAGGTAGAATAATTTCACTATTAATAATTGTTAACTGTGAGAATGAGAACCGTACTTTATGCTAATAATCTGAATTCTGAGACTCTTTTGCACATGCATAGTTGTCCCACAAATGTCCAAAGGGTGGTTGGCATTTAGTTTTGCCTCAGACTTGGAAACTACAATGTCCAGGATCCTCTGAAAGCAAAAGGACTCCGAGCTAACTTTCTTCACGATCTTTTTCTTTTTTTCGGTTGAATGAATGATCATTTTTTATTTTATTTTTTGTTCTTTAATTAGTTATAATATTATTCTAGTTTCCTATTTGAAGTAAACCATAATAAATCAGGTGGGGCTCTCATTGGAGGAGATATTATATTACCAAGCATGAAGGTCAAATTTGATCAAGTTATCAAGCTACCTGATGATGAACCTTTTTCCTTTTCACTTTTTCTCAAGGGAGACAAGTTTTTGACTTTGTTTACACAACTCTAGGTTTATCATCGTTGCCTTCTAATCATCCTACCAGAGTAAGGCCAATTCAGTTTGGATTTTGTTTATCCTTTTCAAAATCCTTACTTTCTTAATCTGTGCAATTTATGGGACTATAGCTAGCTGTCACATACATCTTATCAGAATATACCATATACGTTGCTAAGTTTACCTTGGATTGGGGTCACTAATGTGAAAGTTTCATACATTTCACTTCTCAATAAATATATAATTAACTTGGAGGAAAAAAATCTACTTATTATTATTATTTAGAAAATTAGTAAAATTAATTTTAATAATTTTATAATTTATTATATGTTTATATATTTGTTCATGTTATATGTATATGTATTTAATTTAATTATAAGGTCATATGCTACTTTTCTTAAACAATAATTATAAACTTGCCCCCTTTCTTTTGACAATACATCTTTCATCTTAAAAGTCAAATTCAGATATCATATGAACAGTGATGCATCTATTGATAATTCACATAAATTAGTATATTATGTTCATAATATGTATGATTTTTTCTCAATATTTTTTTATATAGAAAATAGTCAATACATTGATAATATAATGTAATTTTATATTATTATCCAATAACAAATTATTTTATATTTTTTATGCTAATAATATATAAAAATTAAATTTAAATATTTTATACTTATTTTATATTTTTCTTTATTTCTCTTTTTTTTATCACATCACTCCTTATATTTATCCCTTTACTTCCTTTTCCCGATTCCTTTGTTTCCTCCAAGTGTGCTCACCCCAAAAAGTGTGGAATTATAATTTTTTTTAATTCATAAATATACCCAACAGAAAATTAGAAAGTGATCAGAGACTTAGGGTAATTAATTAAAAGAAAAAACGCATAGAGAGATGGGGAAAAGGAGTAGTAGGAGTAGGATGAGCTGGTTGATTTGAAATGAGAGGGGGAAAAACTTGTGTAAGTAGGGGAGACCCTGGAAGTGCAAAGAGAAAGAGTACCACTTAAAGAAGTTGGAGTCATGTGAGGTGCATTTATAGTGGGGTTTTGGTGTTTTTGTTTTCTAGCGGCACATGGGTGAGAGTCCGTTCTGTGGGTAGTTGTGAAAAGCAACAAGCATGTGAGGCCATGTGCCATTCAAAATAGACCACTCCCACTATTTTGCACACTCACTCACTTGTTATTTTTGGTACTATGGTATTATTCTGTATTTTTATTGATAATTAATTTATATTAAAATCTTTGATTAATCACCTTTTGATGGTATTTTTTTAATTATGCTTTTTATTTCAAAAAATTCAAATTGACACTTTATTTAAAAGGATCAAGATCAATTTCATCCTAACCAACGATTTTATTGTTATAAATAGTTTAATAGTATGTTTGGATACCTCTAAAATTTGACCACTAAAATCATGGTAGAAAATTGAAAAGTTAAAACAACTATTTTTTGGTTTTGTCTTCAACTTCATTTTGAAATTGAATTTGGTAGAATCGAAAACTAATCAAAATACACACTAAATGAGTTGAGTCTAAAAAAAATTGTTCCTCGTTTTTTAATTATAAAATATTTTTAACTAATTCACATTCCTTAATAAAAATAGTTAATTATGTTAAATATGTAAATTATTTGTATTATCATTTTAAAATTATTATTTTCTTATCTCTCAATCACTTAATTATTTCTTATTAATGTTTGAAGAGAAAATAATTAAATAAAGACATGTAAAGAAAAAATAACTAATACATCTAGAAATTAAAAAAATTATATTATAAAAAAGGACAAGAAAATTTCTAAAAAAAATCTCATAATTAAAAGCAGAAAAAATATTAGAGTTAAAGCACATCTTAAGAGTTACAGAGCACTCAATGATAATGGTCATTCTTAAAGTTCTTACATCAACAACAAAACTCAAATGCTCTTGTGTAAAATATGAATCTAATCCTTAAGATTGGACCAACATTGTTGGCCATACACGTACACATTACACACTCATATCTTTGTGTTGTACGTGCCTCTGTACACTGACTCTCCCTATAATCACTCTCCTACAGAAACTCGTTTTCTAGGCCTGTGGTCTTCTTTTTGTGCGTGTGCGTGCGTCCATACTTACTTCGCCTAGTAATTATTATAATCCAGTTTCCTTATCACTCTAATTATTCAGTTACATGGGGCCTCCTCATGTCAAGGAAAAATTAAAAATTTATTTGCTAGTGAACTTCACTCCCCTATAACTTGAACTATCTTCAACACTAACTTCTCCACAACCACACCATTTCCCTAAAAGCTTGTTTTTGCCTTCTTCTTTCTCCTTAACATAGCTGACAAAAACAAACACTTCCTCTTTCATAATTCTCTCCCCCCTTTCACTACACCCCCATTACTGGACTTCGCATATTTTGCACCCTTTTAACTTCTATTGTCATACACATTTCTTCTTCTTGTTGTTCTTGTTCTTCTTCCTTTTCTTCATCCTTATACACTTATTGCTTAGATTTTTTTTTTCTTTTAATTTTCTTTAGATAACAAAACGTGCTTATTTGGATTCTTACATGGAGGGTCAACCTGCTAAACGCAGACGTGTATACTCTCTTGAACCCAACAAAGTGGAACAAGCAGCATTTGCAAGAAACTACATGAACTATTTGGTGCCAGCATTGATGAAGATCAAGGAAAGAAGCACTTCATCAGATCAACATAGTGGCCATTGTGATGACAATATTCAGAATGTTGTCAAATATGAAGTGGACATGGCAATGGTGCACTCAGCCCAAGGTTTTGCATGGAGCAATGCTCTAAGTGTGAAGCTTCAAAGAGATAGAGTCAATGTAGATTGTGATATCACTAGCTTTGGTGAAGGTTCATCATCATCAAGGGTTTGTGGCCAAAATTGTGAAATGGTGCCATTGGATAATTTCCCTTCAAACCCTAGTTTGAAGTCTAATAACAAGTGCAAGGAAATGCCTGAAATGAAAAGGGGTTTGAGAGAAGATGATGATGGTAATGATGAAGATGAAGATGAGGTCATCAATGACCAATTGAAGAGCCTAAGAAGGTTGATGCCGGGTGGAGAAGAGATGTGTAGTGAACAAATGGTGACAGAACTACAAAGCTATGTAAGCTGTTTGCAAATGCAGGTGAACATTCTTCAGTGCCTCGCTGAGACACATTGATTGATTCATATCTATCTGCTTTAATTTTCTTTTTCTATAAGCCCATTATTACTATTATGTATGTGTTCCACATATAATATATATTGTCAATTATCAAAGTAACTATATATCTATATAGTATGCTGTACTATTGTCTTTTGATTTGTTGAATATCGTGTATATATTTTTTCAAATCTGTTAAGTGGGCGAAGGGAACAAAATTAAGGAAAAGAAAAGCTAGAAGAAGAAAGTAACAATGCTCCCCAATTTTTTTATCATTCCAATGCTATCCAATTAATTGTTTACAATGCAATATAGAATTTTAGTTTTTTTATTTTATTATGTGTGTGAATGCCGTGTATAAGAGGGACGACAATGTAGTTTCGTTAATTTCGATGTTTAGTTAGTAATTTATAGAAAATATAACAACGGATTGATTGATTTAGTAAAATATATAAATTATTATAAATCTCAATACTTTTTTATATTTATTTTTATTTTTATTGAAAAAAATAATTATAAATATAATATTTGATAGGAATGAAATTTGACGGTTAAACTAACTGCAGCCGAATTCATTTTATTCGCATGTAGTATTAGATATTCAAGTTAACGAGTTGACACACGCAGTATCATATATGATTAATCTATTCGGCAAAAAGAAAAATAAATCATATGATTAATCTTCTGCTTTTCTTTTCCCACTACCACCATTGTTGGCATAATTTGCGCACTGGGACCACAAAACATGTGTTTAATTTCATGCGTCATGAGAAGAGGGGAGTGGAATCTAAAGTCGCTCTACACTGAAGCTTCTGCTGAGTCACTAATTTACGTTTTGGACTTTAAATTAGTCAAATTGAAGATATCTTCAGTCGTCAGAGGCATGGGAATTTTTTGAGATGTAAAAATATTGTTTTCAGAAATTGCACTAGTATATACGTACGATTTTGTTAATCATTGTGTTAAGAAAATATAATGATTAACAAAAAAATTTTAATCATTGGGGTTAAGAAATTAATATTTTTCATTTAATTAATTAATGACAGTTAAGATGCATTGATAAAATTAAGAAATGATATGCTTTGTAATAAAATCCCAAATAACGAGTTTTAATTATTTTTTCTGCCTTACAAAAACAATTCTTTTTTTTATTTAACCCATAAACACTACTACAAAAGTTATATTTAAGTTACATTTAAGGACGCACATTTAAAGTCGGTTATACGGATACCGTCATTGTTTAAGGAGCGGTGGCATAATTGTAAATAGTGTAGCCATTTTCAAAGACGCTTATTCGAAAACTGTCCTCGTATCATGTTTACAAAGTCGGTTTTTCTCAAAACTGTCCTTGAAATTTGAGTCTTTAATTTTTGAATTTTTGGCTCAATCGTTTCACCTTTTCATTCTCCCTCTCGCGTCCGTTCCTCTCCTCTCCTCTCCTCTCTACATCTCCCCCTCCCTCACCCCAACAGCCCTGGTCAGCCTCCCCTGTGGTGGCTCCTCTCCCTGCGTCGCATGTGCCAAGCCCTCCCCCGTGGTCCCTTCGAACTACAACTTCGAGGTCCACAAGTGCTTTTGGCGCGTACTCTCCAGTGGAGCAAAACGCGTGGTACTCCAAGTAAAACCCTTCTCCGACATCTTCACCACCTTCACCACCGTGAGCCAGTGCTACGTCGTCGGCGACGTTACCTATGGATGTTTGCTGCGTCGACGACCTCGCTACCTTCGCCCTTGACGCCGACCTCCTCATCCACTACGGCCACAGGTGCCTCATCCCCATCGACTCCGCCACAATCCCCTGCCTCTACATCTTCATCGACATCAAAATCGATGTCCGCCACTTCGTCGATACCCTCACCTTAAACCTCCACAAAGCCAAAACTCTCGTCATCGCCAGAACCATTGAATTCGCCTCTGCAATTCGCACTGCCAAGCCCCAATTGGAGGAACTAGGGTTTAGGGTTTTGATTCCTCAGTCCAAGCCGCTCTCCGCAGGTGAGGTTCTCACTATGAATTAAACCCAATAAAAGGACAAACTATACTATTCTTTGGAGACCTCTCTTATGCGGATAACCACATTGCCATTCTCAAAGGTAAACTTCTGGTAACATTCAAATGAGAAATTTCAAGGTATCTGAGCTTGAATATTTTTCTTATATATTTACTCATTGTTTATTCTATATTATAGGTTGTCTATGGAAAAAAAAAGAAAAGAAAAGGAGTGACTATCTATACATGCAAGGCAATTACATTTCAGGTTCCATCCAATAAGTAGGTTTTCTCTACATAACCTCTGAATTTACTGGATGGTGGAACCGGAGAGTATTTCGTGTTTTTTCTGCATGGTATTATGTCGGCATGTAGATGATACGACCCAAACATGTTGCCTCCTTGGTATTAAAAGAGGTAAGACGCATTTCTAAAGTCAAGAATGGGCTTATAGGCTGAATTTTTATCATTTTTTTCCAGCTTATTCCATCAACTGCTGCCCTTACTTTTGGAGAGTATTCATAGATGCTGCTCGACAAGTATTACCACCAAAAACAGGTTGAAGAGACTTAGCTTGTTAATTCATGGGAATCAAGTTGTTGAATTTGTTATTTGCCTGTGCTTTTAAATTGAATTTTTAATAAAGTATGTTGTGGTAAGAAATTTGTCAACTATTGGTCAAATAAATAAATTGTATTTATACAATTTTTATGTACAAAATTTTATACAATAAAGAGATATGGGAAGAGAAGAGAGGGAGGTGTAAAATAAAATGATGTAATGTTGAGAAATTAAAAAAATGAAGTGTTGTAAAATTTTGTTTAATTAATGGATGATATAACTCTTTCTAAATATAATAAAGTGGTGATATTCCTATAGGGTGACTTGTGAATTCAGCTTTTGTGTGTGTGTGTGTGTGTGTGTGTGTGTTATTTACCGGATGACTCTGTTTTTTACAAAGTTTTTTGCTTTACATGAATTAATGGCAACTGCATTGTAAATCAAGGACTGTATGGTGATTTTTTTTGTTCAATTTTTGTGCTATTTTAATCATGTTTCAGTGAGGTGGTGGTTTCTAATGCTCGACACCTTGAAAAGAGACATGACATGCTTCTGGGGATGTTGTTTGAGCGTGGGACATACAACAAGCTCTATAGCTATAGACACCTTATAAATGGGTTTGCAGTTCATTTTTCCCCAGAATAGGTGATGTCTCGTATTGTTATCTTTTTAGTTTTTATTGTCATTTTGTTTAATAATAGTATGTTTTGTTGTTTTTGAACTTCATGTAAGTATGTTTTGTCCTCTTATACTCCTGGGGTGAAATCTGTTGAGAGGGACTGGAAAGTGAAGAGGCTCACAACATACACCCCATAATTTTTGGGGCTTCCAACTGGGGTGTGGCCAACAGGAGGTGGCTATGAGAGGGCTGGAGAAGACATTGTCATTGGATTTGTGGACTCTGGGATTTACCCTCACCATCCAAGTTTTACTACTCATAATACTGAACCATACAATCCAGTTTCGAGGTATAAAGGAAAATGTGAAGTTGATCCTCACAATGTTTCATTGTCCTTCAACACATTGATGGTTTGGTGCCTTTCTTGTGACTGAGGGAAATTTTGGGTTTTTATAGGAAAGTGGATTGGCTGTCATATTATAACTTTCTCTTTCAAAGTTTGTTGTACAAAGTAAAGGTGCTGTGATTATGAAAAGCTAGAGGTCAATATTCTGGGAAGTGTAAAATAAGTGCCTAAGTCAGAACAAGCTTTAAACACTTAGTTATCTAATAAATGACTTTTGTTGACAATAATCTTAAACTGAATGGGAAGATACATAAAAAGATAGTGACGACTGTCTGTGTATTTGAATGGACAAAGGTCCACTAAGGTGGTGGGATGAAGTTAGCTTTTATCTTTACTCGAGGATAACAGGGCATAATGGCTACAATGATTGATGAAATCCTAGTTGCTGCCAGCTAGAGTTCTAAAGTTAGGTCATTCATTTGAGGAACAGTTCTAACAAGAATAAACAATAATGAGATGTTGCAGCCACACAGACCAAACAATATCTTATCTCTAAATAGGTGTATGTCTGTGTGATGGGATACTACACTTTATGCATGGCTATAGACTTACTAATACATTGTATTAATTATTATATACATAAGGGCCTTCGTGTTTGGTGTAGGCTCTTTGGTATGTCTAGGGAAACTTGGTTATGATCTCATAGTCATAGCTACGAGCATTTTCTTCTAATTAAGTTTATGGGTTTGATAAAGTGTGGTGGCAGTGGGATGTATATGTTGTTAATTGGCGCCTTTAGCTGGAGCAAAATGCATTTATCTTTAAGGGAAAATTTGCTTTTGCATCTCAATTAACATAGACTTTGTGACTATGGTTTCAAGCAAGACTTTCAACTAAAGATAAGTAAGAGAAGTATTAATTACCAATGCTGAATACAAATGTACAACACATAGGCCTAACCTGGAGGCTGGAGATAATGATGTACCATGCAAGGGTTCCCATTCCCAAGAACATAGGATTCGTGCACTTAAACATAGAATAAGCTGTTATCATTTACCTTAGGATTTAAAGGATTATCAAATTGTTGAAGCATGTATGCATTCGGGGTACTTTTTAAAATTTCTTCAGCTTTTTGAACTGCTTTATTCATGCCCTTTGCTGCATCAGTCAAAACAAGCTCAGCCCCATATGCTTTCAAGAGAACTTGTCTTTCTAAACTCATTGAAGCAGGCATTGTCAAAATGAGTTTATATCTTTTTGAAGCTGCTATAAAGGCAAGACCAATTCCGGTGTTCTGCGCCATTCAGGTTATTAGTTGTAACTTCATTATTTCCTACCTTATTTTTTCTGTGGGGTAGCAGACTTCAAATATAGTTTGTGGGGGTATCTTCTCACTTTGTAAGAGGCTGAGAGTTTTTGTTGTGGATATGTTTTGTCTTTGCTTAGTTTAAAGCTTCCATTGTTTGTTAGTTGGTGTTGTTTGGTATGTGTAGCTAACTTGACCTACTGAGACAAGGTTTGATTGTTGTTGTAAACTTGGTATAGTTCAGTCTCTTGTTCAAGATGGCAAGCATAACTTCTTGTTGCTTGTCTTAATAGTTGATTGTTCATGGTATGTTATGTTGTAAGACATATTGGGATGGCCTTCTTACCATTAGTGAAAATATCACAAAGAGATATGCACCTAGCAATGCTACCGTGGCAACCAACCTCAAACCGAAGCCAGCGTCAAATCTAAAATGGCATAGAGTTTTGTTTTAAATTAATGGCTCTACATTGGCTGGAAACTGCCAAACCATTGACCCCAAGGTGCCAGTTTTGTTGTTGATTCTATTATCCATTCATTTGATATTTGTTTTTGAGGATATTTGAATTAATAGATAGTGCTTCCTACTCTTAAAGACTTAATTGGAAACTGCAATTCAACTACTTCCTTCCATCATTAGGTGGCAATGCAGATTGCTAGGGAAGTGGCAACAGCTTCCCGCCTTGGGGTGGAGGTATTCCCTTGCCTTAATAATTTTCTTTTTATGTTAGCGTTGCCTAAAGCTCAATTTATATAGGTGGCCATTATTGTTGGTGGTCGTAACTTCTTTTGTGGAGATTCATGGGTGTCTGCTACCAGGTTAGATAGACCTACGGAATACCAAATAGGGTAAGTGATTTTAGTGCTTTGATTATTTATACTAATTAAATAGGTTTTTTCTTTTAGTGATTGCATTTTGCAAGGCTGTATAATGAGCTTGAGAAAATACAATAGGATTTTGATTAAAACTAACGAAAAGTTTTTAATATTAAGCATACTGTTGTTAATAAGGTTATGTTGTGTGTGTGTGTATTGGGTCAAGTGATGCAATATAAACTTGACAGTACAAGCAGCTTCCAGCTTCTTTTGACAATATGTTTTTTTTCTGCAAAACAAGTATGATGGCAACAGTTGTGAATTCTATTTTGCTTCAATCTGCTTTGGAAAAGCTGGGTGTTGAGCCACGTGTTCAGAGTACATTCACGATGCCAGAGGTTGCTGAACACAATATTTCTGTTTGGCTCATTAACTCTAGATGAAAATGTCTCTAATACCGAGCACTGATCTTGAGGCAATACACTGAATTGCATATAAGATATGCTTCCTCTGCACTCAGCAGTCTTTTTATTTTCAAACAATAAAACTCTAACTTAATAGCTAAAAACTCTAGTTCAACATAAACGATCAGTTATACAGTCTTATATTTTTCTCTTATTTGTATTTGTTCTCAAGATGTGTAATTATTTATATTTGAAAATGAACAGGCTGTGCATGATGGGTGGATATACTCAGCCTTTCAGTTGGACCAAACAGCTCCTTTCCTTTTTGTATTTTACTCCTTTTATTTTAATTCTTTTGTTTCTGGGTGTATCCTGCATTCATGCTGTAGTCAAAATACAATACTTGTTGATGGGGTCGAGGTACACAATGATTTTTCTTTTTTTTATCATTTGTCATTAAGACATCTCCTTACCTATTTGCATGGTTTTTATGAGAGTGAGTTTTCCACAAACAAACTTGTTTTAATGTAATCTGGATTCTTTGGTATCTTGCAATTGAATCTTATGATCTTTACTTTGACTTAATGCATTCCAATGAACTTTTCTTATTTTGTCTCGATTCTTTTGTGTTATCCAGATTGAAAGCTGCAATGACAAGTTGGAAATGTAAAATGTTAATAACAGAACTCTTATTAAAGAGCTTGATTAACTTTTTGAGCAATTGAGTATCCCTACGAAGGTATGACAGCTGCCATGCATGGTCTTGAAGTGCCTAACATAGATCCTACTTATGCAAAAATGAGAGCAATATGGTTTTTCTATATACTTATATATCAAACAGTTTTGTAGGGATATACTTTGTAGTTTGTATTGACAAGACAGGAACCCTTACAATGTATCATGCAATCATGATTAATCATCTTTATTGCAGAGGCTTTACCCCAAGAAAAAGCATTACACTATGCCTTCCTCAATGTTTTTGAAACCAGTAGTCAATCATAAGTGGAAAAACTGAAAGAGAAGCTCAGAAATGTTTTTGATATTAATTGCAAGAATTTGAGTGCTAGAATGAAGTTATTTAGTAGCACATAAATTAGATGGAGTTGTTGATTTTGACATGAAAACGTGAATTAATTCCATTATTTTGTAGGGTGAAATGCAACAATTACGTCATAAATTGGCTATAGCTGAGCGCACTGCCAAGGCAGAGGCACCAGGAGATACTGCCTGCTCTGGAGAAGTTAAGGAAAGAAAAGACACAGTACATGCAATGGGCTAATGGCAATGCAGAATTAGATAGGTTGAGAAGATTTTGTATTGCTTATGAGTATGTTCAAGCGGAGAGGATTAAAGACAATGATGCTTCTGAGGTGAAAGAAGTGAAAGCCAAGATAGCCGAGATTGATGACATTGCTAGCTAAGACAGATCAGGTCGAATCATTTAGATGATTTAGTTTAATTATGTTGCTGTCCATGGTGATTGTGTTTTTTATGCTTTATTTTTAACTATCACAGAGGCCGTTTGTAGGGAATGCACTGGAGAAAATATCTTAAGGTTTTCATGTTGTTTATGGAGGGCAAACAGGTGAAGATGCCGTTAAGAGACAAATAATATTGCTTTTAGATTAGGTTGGAGTACAGACTTAAGTATGTTTGTTTTTATGTCACGTTTCTTGTTGACAATTTTTGCACTTTTAAACATTTTTTGATTTGATTTGATTATTAGTATATCATCTGTGTTTCACGCTCTTAATATGTGACGTGACTATAAAAATATGTCAATATGATATGTTCATAAATAATTACAAATAAAATTGTGATTACAATCCAAACTGTCTTCAGAATAAATATAAATTACACCTCTAATTTGTCTACAAATGTGATATTATTTAACGAAACAAATGTCATATTTAAATACTGTGATTTGTATTAATGAAAATATATCAACGTATTTAAAAAAAATAAAAATAAATGCGAAAAATATGTCAATTATTTTAAAAAAAATTAATTTATTTTGCGAAACGAGGACGGTTATTTGAAAAAACCGTCCTTGTATGTGTACATACAAGGACAGTTCTTCCCAAAAACCGTCCTTGTATCCTTTTTATTTAAAAAAAAAGTTAATTTACATTCGAGGACGGTTTTTGGGCAAAAACTATCCTTGTATGTACACATACAAGGACGGTTTTTACCCAAAAACCGTCCTTGTATCCTATTTATTAAAAAAAAAATAAAAAAAATATACATTCGAGGACGGTTTTTGTGTAAAAACTGTCCTTGTATGTACACATACAAGGATGGTTTTTCACCCAAAAACCGTCCTTGTATCTCAATTTAAAAAAAAAAAATTAAAAATACAAACAATGACGGTTTTTCGGAACCGTCCTCAAAAGCGGTCATTTACAATGACAGGCGCTATGAGGACGGTTCAACAACCATCCTCGTATGGCCCGTAAAACCGACCTTGTAGGTCATTTCTGTAGTAGTGAAATTGTTAGAGATTATTTTTTTTCTTTTCTAAACTCAACTCTCGTTACTTTAATTTATCTAATTAATATATATATATATATATATATATATATATATATATATATATATAACAATTTTTGTATCCAAAAAATAAAAATAATACTAAAATATTTATAACATCTATATATCTTCCTCAATCATCAAATCATCTTAGTATATATAAATGATTAATCTAAATTTGCATATATCAAGCTAGCATCAATTTATATATAATATATAAAGTCTAAAGCAAAAATTATTAGACTGCACCACATCAACACCCTATATGATATATAAGACTGTCACGTCTAATTTTTTTTAAAATCACCAATTTTGTTATGGTGTCGTAGACGTATACATTCTCTAACACAAACAGAAAACAAACTGTTGTAATGTAAACACAAACACTCCTAAACCTAGCCCTGGTTTACATATGTGAATGCTTATCGTCTACCATGTTCATGATTTCCCGACGACTTGTGTTACGAAACTAATATTTATTAACTTATGTACAATGACTGATAATAAATCTTTTAAATAAGTAGATATATAAATATAGTAATATTAAATATAATTTAAATAAAAACTAATAAAATTTCACTGGCGCGCGGTTAACATTAAAAAAAAAGTCATTTTCTTGGTTTTCTTTCTCTCTTTAACTTTTTTTCTTTTCCCAATTAACTTTATTTTTCTATCTCTCTTTTCAGCAAATTACACCCATATGTCTCCTAAACAGAATTACATTTGATACCCTACCCTTCCCCCTTTTGTAATTACTTTGACTTTCCATAGTTGCTATATGAGTATGAGAAATTTGGAGAAGCACATATTAATGGGAATCTTGCGTACACGTTGTTATATTGTTTAGATAAATTGAAAGAGATTTTCGTAGGGTCAAGAATGTTAGGGGGGAAGCGAGTGAAATTAAATTTCACTGGGTGTAACTGCAATTAATTGCACTTTTCTTTATCTACTATTCTTTTTTTCTCTTTTCTTTTCAATATTCAGAAGTGAAAAGCATATATTAGCAAGCACATAATATATATATATATATATATATATATATAATTAACAATTTCCAATGTAATCTATAAATGAATAATGCTGGGACTCTAACATTTTATTAATCTATAGAGATTTCAAATTGATAATTCATGAATTTGAAGAATGCTTTTCATATCATCAATTTACAATAATTAAGATAGTAGAAGTATATGAGTTGGGACAAATTGATTTGGAAAATATTAGTGTTTTAGATGTAATCAATAATCCTGCCATCTCAATTTGGATGTTTTTTTATCGGAAATTTTTAGTGCATTATATAGAATGTTGGTTTTGTTAACGGACAAGATTGACATTTTCTTCTTTCTTTTTTATTAATCATCTAACTCATCTTATATTTTCTCTACATTTGCATGATATATAAGTTGTTAAACAATAAATTAACATTAGCAAATTATTTATGACAATACAAAATTTATTGATCACACACTAATCAATAGAAGGAGAAAAAATGGTATAAAAGCCAGAACAGAAAACTCAAAGTACTAGTAATACTAGTAGATACGATGGTATAAAATGTTGTTTTATAGGCCATGATGATGAGAAATTATTACAGCAGGATCACTATGATCCCAACCAATATGTCGCACTAGTTTAGTCAAGTCTTATTAACTTTTTTTGTAAATTGAAAATTTTATTATATATTTTATGTAAAAATTAATTAGGACCAAGATATATAGTGGTCTCGATTTATATAATAAATTTTTCCGTAATAAATTAACATATAAAGTCACGTGGAACTTCCCTTGATAATGAGCAAATGTTGAAAAGAAAGTTGAATATGACAAGGATGTCAAGGTTGATGCCCAAAATGTTTTGTCTGAGGAGAGTGCAGAGGCACCCTGCAGCTTCAAAATCAACTAGGCCCGCGATGAGAGATCAGCAAGGGATAACTGGTGGTTCACCCAAAGTAATGTCACGGTTCTGTTTAGCAAATTGGCGCATATGCCTAGTTTGAGTTCATCACGTGGGCAAGAAGAGGCTTCTAAAGTGTTAGAACCACCTGAAAGGCTGGTGGGCCTGGGCTTTGGGTTTCGGTTTGGGTTTGGGTTTGGATTAGGGCATGACCCATGAGCTGAGACAAGTGCAAAGAAGATGAGGTTAAGTGTGAGGAAAAGGGAAGAGCAAGTTTTAGAACCCATATTCTTTAACTAATTAATTACTCAAAAATATTAGTAAACTACCAAAGCTTAAGAGAAGAGTGTTTGTGTAGATGGGAGTTATTTGTACTGTATGGCGGTTTATATAGTGTTCTAGAATGGCAAGTTGAGTGAATTGATTAAAAAGTTAAACGGGTAAAGAAAATGGTTGAATTATGCCTTTTGTTTTTGTTAGACCACAAATATCTTTTGAAGGAAGCAATCATTTTTTGAAACCTGTAGGAATATGGACAATAAATTCTATTTTAAATATTTAATTTGATTGTATACTTAAAATTCAAAATTAAAATTATTTGTTAATTTAGATAAAATAATCTCGTATTAATTTATTCACACTCTTAATACTAATTAGTTGAATTAAGATATGCCTGTGAGATTAGGTGAGAATTGACATCATCAGTCAATGGAATTGTCCATTTTTTCAAGCACTACCTTCAATAGTGGTCCCATTATAAAAAAAATTATAAATATACATTAAATTTATTTATATCTCACTTTCTTATTTCTATATTAAATCATTTATCATATTAATTATTTTCCTCATCTATCTTTTTATTTTTTCATATCAATCCACTTAATGTTAAGATAGATGTTTATCATAATAACTCTTATAGATATTTCGTTATTTATTGGAGTGAATATTAAAATAGTCTATGACTCGTAATTTATAAAAATTATTTTTGTTACAAGAAAGTTTTAAATTAATTACTCATTATACCATAATGTAATTTAATTTTAATTCAGTTGTTATTATAAGCAGGATAATAACATTTAGTTAGTATATTTATTAGAAAATAATATTTAGATTTTTTATTATAAGACAACCAAAGTTAATTAATTTAAATTACTTTATCAATAATATCATAAATGAAATTATTTGGTATTATGATAGACATAACAATTAAAATTAATTTGTATAAATGATTTTTTAGTAAGAAAGTTTTAAATTACTTAGTCACTATATCATAATGTAAATTAGTTTTAATTTTATTTATATAATAGAAACTACAAATATCATTTACGGAAAATAATTATTCTCTAACCCATCATGGGTGAACAATTAAAGACAAATTTTTGCTTGTGAACTTTTTTTTACAACAGATAAAAGAGGATAAGTTGAAAGATAGAAACAATTTAAAAAAACGTGGATATTATTGATAGAAACTGTGTTAATCATTTACGAGAAATAATGTTACTCTAGGCCATCATGGATGAACCCTTACGAATAAAAAGTTTCTTTAAAAAAGTATTTAACATAGTTACTCTATGCCATCATGGATGAACCTCTCTTTTAAAAAAGTTAACAACATCTCTTCAATCTACGTATTTCTTTCTTTTATTTACAATAATTGTAATCCTATACTTACATTTTACCAACAAATTATTAATCCTATACGTATTTAATGTTTGAAAAGAAAAAAAATTATTAAAAAAGATCAATAAAATTTTTAACAAACATCAATATTAATGAATATTTTATATCAATAATATATATATATATATATATATATATATATATATACACTTCACATTCTCTTTCATTCAATTTCTAATTATAAATTTATTTATTTTTTTTCTTCTATCACATCATTTATCACATTTATTATTTTCTCTCATTTTTTAAAAGAAGAATCAAATTATTTTCCATTCTCATCATTTTTTTCCTTATCGAATCTAATGATTGACATTATTTAATCATTAAAAGCACTAGATTTTAACAAAAACAAGAATACAGGATACCTTTGTTCTTTTTAAAATAACTTGATCTCTCTTCATTCTTTTTTATTTTATTTTTTCACTTATATACACCAATAAATGAGGTGTATTTTAACAAATGCTTTTTATTTATCTAGGATTTCAACATTTAAATAATACAAACATTTTTGGATATTCATAATTTTTTCTATATGTTTAACCATTTGTATTAATTACTTATCTTTTTTCTCTTTTTAGGTGCAAACACCTTACATACTTCTTTAACACTTTGTTTGGTAGGTGGGAAAAATATATTTAATTACAAAAAAATAAATTATACACCAATCGTGTAAGATATTTTACACTATCATCTAATAATAAATTATCATTTAAATTATTTTAAAATAATTATGTAAAAATTTAATAAAGTTATTATATATAATGAGTGAATTGTAATCGAATGAATGTGTAAAAAATTTACACAATAATATTACAAATACAAAATTTTTACAAATCATCTATACTATAGTAAAACAACATCTTTTTGATGGCGTGTTGCCTCCTGACGTGTGCTCCTCATTGGCTTTGCCAGCTTTGTTTTCCACATGTTGGGCTACAATGCATTCTCAGCTTGCTTTTTCTTCCTCACTTCCTCACTTTCCAGAAATTACAGCCAGCACTCCATAGCTAAGCTTCGGAAACTTTCACCAGTTAAAGATTCAAAATTTGGGTTTTTGACCTTGGTGAAAAAAAAAGTCAATTCTATACGTCTTTTTAGTGAAAACTAAATTTATTTAAATTTAATTGCGGAGCGTAGCTGAGCAACCCGTGCACGCACGGATTACTGACTAGTTTATCATAATAACTCTTATAGATATTTCGTTATTTATTGGAGTGAATATTAAAACATAGTCTATGACTCGTAATTTATATTTAAAGATAAAAATAATCATCTAATAGACTATCAAAATTATAAACAAGGAGATTAGTTTTCTATTCATTGAATGTAAGAATTAAAATGTCTTTATGTTATAATCTTAAGATAAAATAGTATTTTTAGATTAATCGCAGTGAACTTCCAAAGATCTTTACACAATCAACTTAATGTTGATGCTGAATTCACATGCTTTGGGGCAATTAATGATGAAGGTGAAGGTAACAATAAATGCACTTTGATCCACAGATAAGTTAATGAGTAATAGTAAACCAATAGATGCCACAACATTGTGTACTTTAGGTAATGCCCAACAGGCCAAACAGTTAGAAAATTGTTGCCTAATATAGAATTGTCAACAGTTACAAATGTTGACAATTGTTGCATATTAATATGAGGCAACATTTTAAACCCATTGATAAGGTATAGGGCATGCTTTTGAAACCGTTGATGCGTTAGACCAAATCGTTAAGGTGTTACTTTTGAAAGTCAATATAACCATCGCTTGGTAAATGTGTCTTAAAACAATGAAATAATAAAATAATAAAAGGAATAATGTGTTTTGGTTCCTATAGTTTCAGTTATATTTTGTCTTGGGTCCTTGTACTTTTTAGATCGAAGAAATTAGTTCTTTATCTATAAGAAATGTGACTTTGTCCCTCCTCTCTAACTCCATTAGTAACTGTGCTGACATGGAAAAGAAACTAATTTGTGGTGATCTAAAATACATTTTCTGCCAGTTTTTAAAATTCCTAAAACTTGCGTATATAGTGCCATGAGAGAGACCATATTCCCAAGAGCAAGCTAACTATATGTGTAATTTTAGTAGACAAGGATCAAAAAATCATTCGAACCTACCTAGAAAGCAAGAAGAATCCCTATCCAATAAGCTAGTTCTGCCTCTTCCACCTCCTCAAGACCAAACTTCATCTTTAGAGAATTCTCCAACTCAACTTATCCGAGCAACATGGTCTAGTTTCAAAAATACGGAGCATCCATTAAGAACTTGGAGAACTAAATAGGACAGCTCTCTAAACAACATGCCTATAGAGGAAGTAAAAAACACTTTTCTAGTAACACGGTGAATAATCCTAAAGGAACATACAAAGTTAACTGAGTTCACACTAGCAGTAGCACTACAAAAGCTTTTCAATATACATATTTCCATTAACTGAGTTTACACTATGACCCGGGTTTTGAGACACTACGCTTGAAAGAGAAGTAATTTATGCTTTCTATGTTCTGGTTTTTTTGGGTAAATAGCCAATTTGCTCATTGAATGTGTGAGGCACTATTACTTTAGTCCCTGAAAGTAATAAAACTCAAAAAAAGGTCTCTGAAAGTCCAATTTATCACACTCACTTTAGTCCACAAATTCAAAAAAATTGTGTGACTTAAGTGATAACATTAACATACTTTTAAAGATTACATGATAATAAGTAATTAAATTTAGGGATTAAAGTGACAGACAGAGACTTATTTTGAATTTCCTTACTTTCATAAATTAATGTGATAACAGCTTTACACATTCAGGAAATAAATTGATGGTTTACTCTTCTTGTTTAGATGGTTGTTATTCACAACCGACAGGTGGAGCAGAGCCATAACAAGGAGGCAATAAAGAAAACAACATTATGTTCACTCAGTGCAAGTTGTCATCATTTTCATTAATTTTAGCTTAGTATATGTTAACCTTCGACAACCAAAAAGTCAAAATCCTTGATTTTAGTATCTGCTCTTTTTTCATACGGCTAAAGCCATGTCAAAAGGGTACGAGTTTGCAATCTAACAGATAAATCAAAATATAAAAGAACTTGTATTGTATGTGACATCAGTCTATTAGTTGCACAGCTGCAATAGCAGGTATCTTATCTCTCAGTTTCTGTGTTAAGGCAACACGAACTGTCGTAACCCCGGCTGCAGGTCCACTTAGCCGAACTTTGACAACATAATCCTTTATCTGAACAAGCTCTAATATTCCTCCCCCAGTGCCAACAAGGTATGGTCTAATTTCAGAAAGAACCTGAAAAATGAACAATATTATAAGATGTAGAATCCTGACGCAACAGTAAGTGGTCGCTAGTAACTTACAGATACATGTCTAAATTTGTTTTACAGAGAATGTCTACAAATAAACCACCAGAAATAGATGGATTGGAAGATTCATTTAAGCATTTATCTTCTATTCTAGTTCTAGGCATAAATGTTTATGTCACGATCTAAGTGATTGAAGAACTATAGAAGCTGTAAGAATTTCATCACGGTTTTCATAATACACCAACCATTCCTTGTCAAGCTGAGGAGTATGATATAAAGAAAAACATTTTAATCAGATCACTTATTTTTTACCCCATACTTAAAATCCAAATTCCAAAAGGCGAATGAAATTATGGAAATGCTAGAAACGATGCAAGAAGTTTTCCCTACATTTTCAACATTTTCTTCGGTTAACTCGAGACCGGTCTCGGTGTCCATTATCTGCTCCACTTCCAAGATTTCTGGAATCTTATCCCGCAGACGAGTTTCAATGCCCATTTTCAATGTCATAGCTGAGCTAGGACATGATCCACATGCCCCTTGTAGCTTGAGGACAACAACAAGACCATCTATCTCATGTAATGCCACATTCCCTCCATCAGCCATCAAGCCAGGCCTTACTTGATCTAAAACCTTCTCCACATTCTCTTCTGTCAGTGGCAGGCCACACCTTGGGGAAACAACTCCTCCTGCAACAGTAAAATGTGAGTGCCACAATCAACTATCTCCTCCTCACACCCTTTCCAAGCTACTTCGATGCATAGTTGGACTTTGGGAAACATTATAGTGCATCATGAAATAACATTGTTCACACTTTCAACCTCCATTTCTCTTTTCCCATTGGCAAATTCACCTTTCATTTTCAATAATTCGCACTAACCAACTTCAGATTTGCAACATTAATTATAAATTTGCTGGAAAACATTGATGATGTAAAATTTTAGTACGTATTTGGAAATTGGCATGATGTTAGTTTAATAACCAATGTAATCAATTACATTCAAATTTCTAACTGATGAAGCTCTTGAAGAACGCATGCATTGAGAGTAAGTAGTACCTGCTTTGTTTCGTAGAGAATGGCCGGAGATAAGGCCAAAAAATTGCTTGATGTCGATTTGTTGACCTCTGATAAAAATATTCTCCTTTGATGA
The DNA here is from genome assembly GCA_013407115.1 of Glycine latifolia. Taxonomy (NCBI): domain Eukaryota; kingdom Viridiplantae; phylum Streptophyta; class Magnoliopsida; order Fabales; family Fabaceae; genus Glycine; species Glycine latifolia. Next base: position 15,974,286 of record CM023955.1, read on the forward strand.
AAATCCTCTGGTATTTGACACTGGGTTCTAGAAAAAACAACATTTGAATCACATAAGAATTGACAAGTGTCCATTACCAAACTAAAGAATCCCACGATAACACAACAAAAACATACGAAATAACAAGATCAAACAACAAAATATAAAAGTACCTTAAGAGACAATAATCTATGAGTTGGATAAAGCATTGCATTTGTTCTTGTTGCCTTGAGGCTTTGAGTTGTTGGGGTTGAAAGTGTACCATCCAACATCTGACTGTGAGTGGGAAACCCAGAAAACTACCATAAGAATATTAGCAACAGCCTGAAACTCAAATTATTTTGGTTTATATAAAATGTTGTCTCATTTTTGGTTTCTGGATGAAGTTCGGTTCTGATATTAGTAGCAGCAAGAGAGATGCTGATAGCTATCGTTTCTTCATTGGCTGACATTGATTCTTTGTGATGATAAAAGAAAAAATAAAATAAAGTCACCTAAAGTTTGTGGACAGAACTGAAACATGCAAGCCACAATAAAGAACCCTTTATGACAGTTAGGGCCTTTGCTTCCTACACCATTCACTTTTCCAATACACCCAGCACTTTTATTTAATCCCAAAAGTACCCTTCTTTGTTATTTGTTGTTGGTGTTAAGTGTTTTTGTTCATATGGCTTCAGCTTCTCGTTGTGGTCTTTTCTTCAACTTTGTTCTCTTCATTGTTGGTTGTTGTTATTTATTTGTGTGGCATTATTATTTATTTGTTGGCGGAGGTCGTTTTGAGTGGTGACTATTTGTTCACCGGACATTTGGATTCGTCGAAGAAGGTAATGCGCTTTACAATTTATTTACACCCATCCATGTTGTTCATGCGGATTAGGTAACATGTGGGTACCCGCCCGAATCCGCCCTTGATTTTAACGCAAAAAAAACGAGTTTATTGGATTCAGGTTTTCCTCGATAGTCAAAAGCGGGGACGGAGGTGGGTATGAGATTATTGATACCTATCTCACACCCGTCCCGTAATAAATAATATTAAAAAAAAGATATATTGTTTTATAATTTTTTTAATTGAATAGATTGATTTTTTTTTGTAATTTTTAAATTATGATCCCATATTTTAAATGTGGATTTGTTATTTTTTTTTGTTACGTAATTAGTATTTTCATCCGATTTTTTCAATAAAAAAAGCTACATTATTTTTTAATTTTTTTAATTTTAATGCAATAACGAGGGTGGGGCGGGAAAAACCCGACCCCAGCGAAGATGGGGATGGGAATGGGTTTAAAATCTCAAGGGGATCGAGGGCAGGGACGAAATCGGGAAGCAATTTTTGAGTCGGGGGTTAGAACGGGGACGGGGAATGCAATACCCGCCTTGCCCCGCCCCACCCCACCCCATTGCCATGCCTATATCTCCCTAATGTCATGGCAATTGACAAAAAAAAAAAAGGCCACAATAATGGAAAAGTATTAATATGATGAAAGAAACTGAAACCTTAAGCACAGTACAAACTAACAAAATAATGAAGATAAGGACGGTTTTAACAATAGTCCCACATGAAGTAATTTAAGTCCAATCAGTACTAGGGATATCTTGCTTAGGCAGCAATGGATATGTAGGTCAAGACCAGAATAACTGGTTGAAAGAAAACGTTAAACGTACGGACAAACTTTTGTGATATACACGAAACCGTAAATTTTCTTTTTGGAGCTGCATTCTTTCTCCTAAAACCAGTGCCTTATTTCTCCACTCACGTACCTGATTAGTTACAAAATCTTTCGTAAAACTTTTTACAAAAAGTCATTTATACTACTAAATAAACAGTATAGCCAATTTTGCATTATACAATACAAGTACCACGATTGTACAAACAAAGAAATCCTATTCAAAATAAAATATGATGTGATTGATCGATAATCACATTGACAGACTTTGATAAAATTACAAGTAAATATCTTGAATTTTTGTATTTACACCCTCTAACTTATTACATTAGAACTCACTACTCCAATATTTTACTCTTTTTACTCTTCTTAATTGAAATTCTATATTTTTTTCCTGTAAATTGCTAGTTAGCTTCTTTGCCCCCTGAATAACCATATTTTTTAGTATGTGATCAGGGAATAGATCTTCATGTCCATGTTACGAAAGAAAATTTACTGGGAGAAGTCAGTCTTTTAACTAGATTCCAATACTTCAAAGCATTAGTCTCTAAGTTTTGATTAAGAAATTTGGGTTAAAAAAAAAACCAAAACAAGCAATGGGGTGTTAGTCACAGATGTCAATCAGGATCGACCTAAGGGTTGTTTGGAGGTGTGATGATATTGGGTCCATAATTAAAAGGGACCCAAAATTTAAAAAAAAATTATAGTTCATAATAATTTATTCTATATTATTTCTATAAATGAATTGAAGTTATTATTTATTTTATGTCTCATTTTTTATTCAAATTAAAATGTGATATGTGATTAAAAAGTGTCACTTGTTTAATTAATTTTTCTAACCGCGTGTGACAATTATAAATTCATATAGATTGAATTTTCAACTCTTATGATATATCAATATATTAAAGAAACATAAAACAAAATTAAAATTATAAAGGAAATAAAACTAAATTTAGAATTTTCATATAGAAAAAAATATATGTAGGCTTTAATATGAAATGATATTTTGTTAATGGTAGATGATCAAAAAGAAGTTAGAGAATTTTCTTTGTAGAAAAAAAAATAAAAAAAATTAATTAATTCATATATAATTAATATTTTTAAAATATTTATCCATGCAAGTTTATTCAAACTTAATAAAATTTGACAAACTAATAATTGATTTCAAAAATATAATATTATCTATTTTAAACTAATCTTACCTTTTGCGGAGATAGAGATTAAGAGAGTCAAACCTGAGTTTAGATTTATCCTTTATCATACCTACTTTATATATAAATATTTATATATAAATATTTATATGTATATAATTTTTTAATGATATAAATTGAATAATAGACAATAACATAAGAGTAAATTAAATAAAAATATGATATATCTTTTTTAAATTATTAAAATTATATTATCTATTTAGTTAAATAATATATATATATATATATATATATATATATTTTTTTTTTATAGTACCACATATCTAATTTTAAATATTTGAAAAAAGTTTTATTTAATATTTTATCGTCAACCCACAAAATTTCATGAAGAACCTGATGTCACTGTGCCTTTTGGGCTTATTGTGTGTGTGGACGACCCAAGTAGGCTGTGGCGCACTCAATTAGCCACAAAGGTCATGTCCAGTTAGCCACTCACACTCTTCCTTTGCTATGTCACTCAGGTTCGCCACAACAACCAACCAAAACCAACTAAGTGAAAGTGAGTGACATGCAACCAAATTATACATTTCCTCTGAAGCACAATCACAGGCCCACATTCTTCCCTTTATTTGTAAGGATAATCTTAGTCATGGAATAACAAGACTTCTAACACATGAATATCTCTTTTTGACCAAGGAAAAAAGTAACCCTATCCTATCCGACCAAAAGAGATGTTCCCCCACCCCCTCCTTTTCTCTTAATTTTCCAAATCAATAATGTGACGCATCATTATTTTTTTTATTTTTTTATATTAATTGTATTTTAGTCCTTGATGTTGCAATATGGAATTAAAGGAAAGGCATGATTAGACAGCAATATGGAGATTTTTTTATTTATTTTTTGTCTCTCTTGTTGTCTTTCTCCTTTTCCCCTCCTATCAGTTCGTGTCAAAATTTAAATGGTCAGAATTTTCAAAATTTCATGTGGCATGATTTAGATCCTTGCAGCTATGTGTACATACGATTTATAGGTGGTTAAATTAAATCTTGTGTTTCAAAATAAAAACTTCACTAGCAAACCCATTAATTTTAAATTAATATTCAAACTTTGATTACCCGATGAAACTAATTAAATAACAAAAAGGCATTGTTTACTTGCATTTACATCAAGAAAGCACCCTTAAATCTTAATAAACATTCCTTGCCCCTCTAAACTCAATGGATCTATTCACCAAACACATGGACAGATTGTTTCCACAAATTTTATTTTCTCATCTCTGAACTAAACAGATTCCTTAATTAAGAACAAAAGAAAAATGCAATCAAACTTTCAGATTCTTGTCTGCTGTTTCCTTATTTCTAAATCACAATCCAATTCTAACTCAATGCTTCCTCCATGTGATGATAAAACACCACCAACTTTTTTGTGGATCTTTGGAAGTCCAATAAGAAAATTATTTTAAAAATAATAATAATAATTTGTACACCCTCTCCCAAATAAAAAAAACATCACCTTTAATTTATAATGCCAAAAATAAATTAAAAGAAAAAAGAAAAGAAAGAGTGGTAGCTTCAGGTTTGGCATGGCTTCAGAGCATGTACTAACCTTTCCCCATGGAATTTTCTAGTAGAATCTAAATCAAATTATGAAAGAGCCAATAATTCGAAGAAGAAAAAATTGTTAGAACCAATCTGTGAAAGAAAAGAGTGCCCTTGTATTGTAACGTATACAACCACTTTGTTCCTGATTTGATATTTAATGACACACAATGAGGAATGACAAGGAAAGATATATTATTGTATAGAATAATTTTGACAGCAATAATTGAGGAGGGGCTTAAAAAAGATTAATTAGGAAGAGAGAGTAGAATAATAATATGAATTAATGTAAATGTAAGCACTGGAATAACGTGGTGATGAGGATATTGTTATAAATCAAGAGAGGGTATTGGATCCAGAGAAGATAAGCCTTCATCCCAAAATGGAGAGATTCCTTTTGTCCTTTAAATATCAATTTTCTATGTTCTTATTTTAATCTTTGTTGGTAGGGAAGTCGTAACCCGAATCTGATGCATTGAATGTGGGAGCTGAATTGGATCCAAACTTTTCTTTTCTTTCCATCTTTTTTTTTTTTTCAGAATGGTGCTTATATTTTTACATTTGTTTCTCGATGAACAACCTGTGGGATTCCTTTCCCTCTTTTTTTTTTATATTATATTAGTTGTTTAAAGAAAGTTTTTTTTTTAAGGTGGCTTGTGTCACATTAGAATTCGATTAGCGCAAAGAAAACATAAACTACGTTGCTTTTCTTGGTCATAGAGATTTTAGACACCACAAAATCAATAGTATTTTTTTATTTTCCCATTACAAATTTGAGATTTTTTTTTTAAGTTTAGTATCATATTAGCCACATACAAACTATTTTCTTATCATAATTGATATCATGCTAGCTATCTTTAACAATTTCACCTTATCTCTTTGGTCTCAAATATAACTAACAAAAGTTTCTTAACTTTTTATCTTAAATATACACAAATTTTAATTATTTATATCTTATTTAATGAGATTTCTTCAAAATATCTTTCATTTAATAAGGTTAAAAAAATTCTTATACTTAATATCAAATTCCAACAAATAATAGTTTACAGAAATATTTATTTTTTAATTAGAAATTACACAATTTAATAAAATTAACTAATTTTTTAATAAACATGAAATATGTTTTTCTTTTATAATCAAGATTGGAAAGAGTACTTTTATATATTATTTTATAATTTATTTCGATACATCGAGTAATAAATTTAATTTTGGTGAAATTCATTCTCTATTCATTTATTTGAGTTTGATATTTGGATTAGTAAGTAGCATTGGGTTATGAGAATGCTTGTTTTGTGTGGTAAAAATTTTCGTAGAAAAGTACGTACGAATGAATAATAACCGTTGATGAGATGTTAACTTTGCAAGTTGAATTTAACCCAACATCTATGAAAGGTTATTTAAGCATCTTTAATGGTGAACACCATTAAAATTGTTTAAGAATAAATCATTTATATTTTTTTTTACCAGAGAAAACTAAGATACTTTCACTCAAGATAGAAGTGGCAATACATGGAGGTATTAGATGGAAAACATGGATGTTAGCATAAAATCTTGATACTCTTACTAATAAATGAGTAACATGATTGATTTACTATCTTACAAAATTCATCTGAGTTTGAAAAATGATTCAAACTTCCCTTTCATTTATTCGGTAGCATAATATATAAATCAGAACAACCTTTTATTGTTGAGAAATTCTGTCTACCAGTAATTTGCAGTCTAGCTCAAATCAACATTGGAATAATTCTACGTTATCATTTATATAATTTAACGGTATAAAATATTTTTACGTTTTTATTTAATTATAAATTATCATATAGATCAATTTTTACAAAAATTAATTTAAAAGGCGTATATCATCATTTCTAATATAAAATTTTTACACTACAATACATAAAAATTAAAATCATTTTCAACTGTTTTTTAATACTCTAATACAGTTTATTAAAAAATTTAACTTTTATATACTCTAATAACAATACAATTCCTTAAAATATTATAATGAAACTTACAAATTAATTTAAATATGATTAAATGTCATTTTTTATCCTTTATGTTTTAGTAGTTTTTATATTGATCCTTTAAGTTTTAAATTTTTCATTTTAGTCATTTATATTTTTGAATGGTTTCATTTTAGTTATTTTTAATATAAACGTTAAATATGTTAATAAAAAAATGTGACATGTCCATTAATATTGATTGGGATTATGACATAATATGTCAGTTGAAAATTTTTCATTTCAAATGGTGTTATATATTTTAGTCCTTTGAGATTTTAAAATAGTTTGAAATTAGTCTATTATTTTTAAGTGATTTCATTTTATTTAAGTTTACAAAAGGTTTTCATATTAGTATTGTCATTGCATATACACATACTTCGTGTCTACTAGTGGTAGCATATGACCAAAATATCACTATTTAAAATGAAACTCTTCAAAAGCATAAAAAATTAAAATAAAACTTTTAAAATCTAAAAAACTAAAACGAAAAAAGTACTAAATCATAAAGTACTAAAAGAGATATTTAGTCTTTAAATATTTACATTTTATTTTATTGAACTTCACAAAAAAATATTTTTAATGTTAACAAAAAGTTATTTTACTGTCCTTGCATATGGCTTCTACCTCATTTAGTTTTAATAGTAAAACTGTAGAATAACTAAATCTCAAGTTTGTAAAAAAAAAACTCAAGTTTCTGCCAATAAATAAATAAATCTCAAGTTTAAATACCCCATAAATGAAAGAAAAAAAAACCACAAATTAATAACTCTTATTAAAAATACTCTAAGTATAGTTAAAAATAATGACCAAATATGGGGTAAACTGTTTTTGTAAGACTTAATTATTTTCTAAATTATTTCAAAATATTTAATTTGATTTTAAAGTTTTCAAAAAGATTTATTTAATCATCAAATTTTAAAAAAAATTGTATCAATTTAATCATTTCAAAAAATTCAATTTAATCCTCAATTAATCTTTATCAAAAATTATAAACACATTTAAAATAAATATTTTCCTTCCAACATTATAAATTAATTAATTAAAAAACATAAACCACTTTTGTAATCCGTGAATTGTACAATTTAATGTATGCTTATTGCTTCAAATATAGGTTGGCGTCACTTAAATTACTGCCATATGATGTGATAGTATAATATAAAAATAGGCATGATGCTCATGGGATCCCTTTTATATGAAGTAATATGCTCCTTGGGCCTTGTGAGGATCAATCAATGAAAAGAAAAGGAAACTTTAATTTAGCATGCTTAAGCAAAAAGCTCAATCTTGAGTCAATGGCTTCTTTAATCAACTAACTAGCTAGAGAGGCCTATTAGTGAAGCCACATGAAAAAAATCTTAACTAATCAACAACAACTGATCCCAAAACATGTCAAATCAGAAAGTGAACATTAGATCTTCTGCACTCTGGTTGGAACTTGGAAACAACATGATAAGAGAGAGTAGTACTATGAACAATTTACAAGTATGGGTGAGTGACAATTGTCACCTCCACAATATTCTGACCCCACATGACACACTTACATTTTTTTTCTAGTCATACCTTATCAACAAGGCATCCATGTGAGTTAGTGTGTGTGACACCTTATGAATTTGTGGATCATGACGGCTCCTAAAGTGGCACCCATTTGTTGAAATTTTAAACAAATCAATTTGAAGGGACCAATCATATATAAAATTATTTTTTTACATGATGGACCCCACAAAGTTGTGTCTGTGGAAGATAAAAAAAACATGCTCCATTTTTAGATCCAATTGGAGATTTATTTTCACGGGATTTTCTTATTAGATTTTGTGACTCTTTTGATTGGTTAGAATAGGGTTTTTTTTTTTCCTGAACTATATTCTATAATTGAGTAAGGATGGGGGCACATACGAGATCGACAAGGAATATTCTAAATGCCAAATTGGTCCATAATTAAGTACTTTTCTTTTGGAAACTGCCAAAACTTGAAGCAATTATGAACGATGAACTAACACAGATAGGAGCAAGTAAAGAAGGCAAGGTAGGAAACCAGCAATTAGAGGATGTGAACGTTTGTGACTAGTCATTATGCACTTACTTGGATTTATAATGTGACGTGCATGGTTCATATTCTGTGAACATGACAAAGTTGAATGAAATGTAAGGCTTATTTATCGTTGTTGGTTTAGGAAGCGGGTTGGAGTGTGAGGACAAAGTTTTGCGGAACATGTAATATTGTACATATATTAAGATTATATATGTAATTTAAGATAATCTACACGTAAAAATAATGTATGTGGGTTAAAATAAAATATGCAATTTAAGATAATATATAGGTATATTATATATATCGTGATATAACTCCATTGTTTACCAATAAAAAAACAATCATTTTATTTTGGAGGATATAAACACATTTGTCAAACTTTGTTAAATATCTTATATTTATATTTGTATGTCGATGTGTGATTTTTTTCGTTACCTTTAAAATTTTGATTGTTATTACTAACATAATGGTGAAAGAATATGTGTTGTTTGTGAGGTTGGTTTGAGGATCTTATCAATGAAGAAGAAAATATTATAAATAAAATGAGTGTTATGATTTATTTATTTGGGTTTATTATATTTGTGGTCTTGAAATTTTTTATAAATTTCAGTTTTAATCTCTAAATACAAAATTCCGTGTTTTTATCTCCTAGGCTTTTTCCTTTGCTAATAGTTTTAATTTCTTATAATAAAAAGGCTAACATTAAATAATAATGTGTTAGCTTAATGACTTGACATATCATCAAATAGTTTGATGGAATAATAACATGTAAAATTGCTACAAAACTAATGTTTTAATCATTTATCAACTAATTTGACATCATTAATTAGTTTGAACAAATATGAGATTAAAAACATTATTTACCAAAAAAAAAGGTTAAATTGACCACAAAGCCCTCATACTTTTACAAAAAAATTAATTAGGCCAAACTTTTTTTTTCCTTTTAATCGAGTCCTTGAACTTATGTTTTTTTCAATTGGGTTCTCTAGTCTAATTGTCATTATGAAAAGTTAATTACAAAACATAATTAGAGGTGGAGACCGTGGACTAGTACTTCTAGAGTGTATTGTAAACACAATTATGTCAATTATGGGTGTTTTTTTGTGTTGAATTTCAACCTTATGTATAGCCAAACAATTGTAAGAGGCTTGTGAAAAAAAACTTGGGGTTGAATTAACTTGTAAAGGTTAAAACTTTCAAAAATCTCTCACAATTGATTTAGTTGTGCTTATAACACGTTTCAGAATCATCGATTCATTGTTTATGCCTCTAATTAAGTGTTTATGGTTAATATTTTATAACAAAAACTAGACGAAAGGATCCAATTGAAAAAATTATTTTCTCTAAAATATATTTTCTCTGGTTCATTTTTCACTAGTTCATTTTTTGTGCCTCTAGAATCAAATCATTTTTTCCTTCAATGAGATTTTTCTTTAACAAGTTTCTAACTCACAAATATTTTCTCTCTCTCTTTAATATTTCATATTCTCTCTGGTATATTTAAAACAAAGGCTAAACAACTCACAAGGATTAGTTTTTATATAAGCAACTCTTTCTAGTTTTAAACAATCCAAAATCATATATGACACACCAAAATAATATTAAAAAGTAATCCATGCAATGTAGCTAATCAACTCCCATAATCAATGCTTTTATAGATGACGAAGAAAATACTATAGATAATCCGATTGTTATATATGATTTATTTGTTTCATTGAAAAAGGGGAGGATTGATTGAAAAGGAAAGGAAAAGTGAAAAAGAAAGATAATCCTTCTCTCGTTTGATTTGTCATGACAATGGAAAGAAAACCTTATGCAGTTGGATTCCATGGGACTTCTATAATTATAAATCATATTTTATACATATAACTCAGATAAAAATTACAATTTCGAACCAATTCCAATTCTAAACTCCAATTTCAATTTCAAGTGCTAAATGAGTTCTTAGAGTGAATTTAGATTATTAGTCTTCTTATTTAGGAATTAATATTATTATTAATCTTGAAATGACTAAACATGTGCTTGATTACATTTGGCTTCTCATAACAATTCTTACAAAAGAAATTTGCCTGGCAAGAGGAATTGGGTGGGGGGTGGGGGGTGGGGATGGGAGCTACAATGTAAAGGCATTACATTTGGTTTCTCTAACAATACTTACAAAAGATATGTTGATAGATATTTTTTTAATATCTCCCCACTTAATTAATTTTTACATTAATCTCATCTTACATCATTATATTTTTCTCTTTCTTACCCTTTCCACCACCTATCACTTTCTTTCTTTTTTTTATTTCTTTTCACCCCAAAAGGTATATATAAGAAGAATATCCTTTGAAAAATACTATTGTAGTATGGGCCAAGCAAAATAAAATAAATTGCACACTATAGATCAAGGATTGTACAAATTCATGGTATTGAAGGGGCCAATCCACTTTTACCTAAATAAGGCGCCCCCCATGGCCCCACGACACTGTAGAGTGACAATTTCCTTTTTTCTGTAGACTTTCATCAGTTTTACTTATAAAAAAAAAATTAAAAAAGAAGAGAAGAAAGTAATGGTGGTGTGTGGGACTACTCTCTTATGGCTTGTGCCTTTGTTAGGCTACAACGCGTGGCTTTCCCGACCCAATGAAGAAGCAGCTGCAACTTGAAGTCTAGGACTAGCCTTTATGCTTCCATGTCCTCCCTGTATTATCCCACAAGATAAACCGTACACATTTTTGTGAAGTGTAGTTACAACATGGACCACTTCAGAAAGAGGTAATTACCTTATTTAGTGCTTATTACACTTTTTTTAATTATCGGTTAAGAAATCAATAATTAAAATGTTTCTATTGAGAAAGTACATTGGAAATTACGAAAGGGTGTGCTATTGTACTTTCTAATAATAAAAAATCATTTTGACTCTTTAATCAATGTTTTTAAGACATTAATTAGCATTATAAGAAGCAAAGCTTTCTCTTTAAGTTTTTAACACAACAATTACATATCCAAGACTTTGAGACTATTGATTACTAAGTTGGAATAACCCATGCCCGTTAATTCATGCGTTGGATAGTTGCTAAGTTTTTTTCTTATTTAATTATTTGATGTGCTATTTTAATGTTATATGTTCTTATACCTCTTTAATACTATATTTTTTGCTAATAAAAAGAACTCCTTTTTGTTACTGAAATTTATGGAGAAGGAATGATACTATAAGCAAGGAAAAGATTCTGAACTCAAGTTACACACTAAGAGGTATGAACTTATATTTACTTCACTTAATGAGACAAATGAATGACTTAAACTTATAATATGAAACTTCATCTTAATTCACTCAACCAACTGCTTAGAGTTTTACTTATTTTGGTTTTTAATTAAGAGTTTACTCATTTTGGTTTTTAAGAGTTCATATATATTTTTCTTATTTTATGTGTGATCCTAACACACCTTTGTTTGAAAAATAACAATTTTTTTGAAGTATTTATGAACACAATCAGCATAAGCTAATTTATATTTATCTTTATTCCACTAAATAGAACATGAGGATATAAATTGATATACTGGATATGCATGAAACTTTCCCTTTGAGAAAAAGAAAAGTTTTTATGATTTTTAAGAAAGTCAATTCTTAAAAATATGTAAAATACGTTTTATTGATCTTAATATATTTTTGTGTCTATATAAGATAATAACAGTGTCAATGTCTATGAATTATGTATGTTTGTACGTGATCGGGTATCCATATTAGTCGAGAATTGGGGCATGTGAGTCAGCTTATAGTTCGTGCATAGAGAGGGAAGATGTTTGCTTTTGTGGGTTTTTGATTGGGAAATCTGAGTTATTGAGAGAATGAGTGTGCCTTTCTCTTCGTAACTTTAAACTGCCTGTGTTAACTATATCCCGGTATTGCTGGTACCTCTATTGCTTATTTTTATTATTATATATATGTGGCTGATCCCAAAAAGTCTTAATATGTTTTTTAGAAATTTAAAATTCATATAACATTTATAACAATTTTTTTTTCTGAACTTGAGAAAAATGGATTCTTACTCCTCTCATTAAAATGTTATTTGGAAAAATGAGCTAAAATTAATTTCTAAAAATTATATTTTTTATAATTTTTTTAATTAAATACATATCAAACATGAAAATTATAATTTCTCATTTTAAGATTCCCAGAAAAATAGAAAATTTCCGTCTATCAAGCGCCCCTGAAGTTACAAATTAAGTGTAGGTATATAGAGTTAAGAGTTGTCCAACAAATTGCATAACATTATTTTTTTTTTTTAGAGAGAATTGCATAACAGTATTTGAGAAATATAATAATGGTGCGTTTTTCCTAATCATTATTACGAAGAAAATGGCTAACCATTATTTTAAGACTAATAATTAAATAGGATAACGACTTACAAATTTAAAAAACATGTTTAATGTTATTAATGATTTATTATCATAATTTTCAGTATAAACTATTTATTAATTCCTGATTTATTGTACTTTAGAGTAATAGTTAGCAGAATAGATATAATAATATAAGTTTCTCCACTGTCATTATTCTTTGTTCTCCTCGTCCTTGATCCTCCGATGTGTCTATGTGACTCCAAATAATGGATCTGGTTGTAAAATGAACATGAAAAAGATGGTTCAGACTACATTTAGGTGGCTTGTCTAAGTTTACGTAGACAGTTTAATTTTAATTCAGGACTTTTTTATTATATATTTGAAAATATGATAAAATGTTAAAAATAAAATATTTATTATAAAATGACAAAATATTTTAATCTTATTTTTTCAAAATAATTTTAAATATATAATATTTATGTGACATATATTCATAGATAAATATTTACTCTAAAATAAAATTGACTCTAATAAAGAATAAATATGATCTAGAAAAAAAAACATATGCTCTAAAGTGCAGACCAAGAATACTAATGTTTAGAAAATTTTGGTATCTGATTTAATTTTCACCACAAAAATCAAAGAATCTAACCAATCTAATAAAAGGGGTATTTGAGGCCATGTCTCTCCTTGTAACAAAAAAATTAATTTTTTTAAAAATAATGGGTATTTATGAGGGCTATGATTTATTACCGTCATGCTGAGAACAACTCATGACAGCATAGAAGCTATGTTTTTATGACTGAATATATATCTCAAAGTTTGATTTTGACAATATTTTATGATGCCCTCGAATCACTTGGTGATTGGTACACGAGTATATCTCTTTCTCGTATTACACAATTTTCCCTAGAAAACGACAAATGATCACATAGTTAATAACATCATCCATCCATCCATCCTCCAAGAAAATATTGATATCATTCAGATATTTTTAGTTTTGCTGTGTTGTTTTGTGCAACAAGGCATGATCGAATCTCTCTGTGCTGTTTAGGTATTATTGATTGTTAGGCCCATTGGTCATGTGGATGCTTCACGTGGCCAACCCAGAACACATCAAGTTCCTAATATTATAATCTTAATATTGCTTGAACCAATCTAATTAATGCTATATTTTCAACAATCCGAAGAAAAGGAGAATAAAGGTTTGACATAACGTACGATATTTATCGAATGAACATGTTCAAAATATCATATGTTATAGAATGGGGAATGATGATCTCAATCGGCCCTACATTAATTTCCGAATGAACATGTTCAAAATATCATAACGTACCATTAATTTCTTTTCTAATCTTAAATAGTATATATGGTTCAAGATTTTTATCTTATGGAAGAAAAGAAAAGAAAAATGAAATACAATCATTTGTTATTAGTAGAATAATATGAAGATAAGAAAAAAAATTAATAAAGGAAGAAAATGAAAAGATATGTTGATTTTTAATATATATATATATATATATATATAGAGAGAGAGAGAGAGAGAGAGAGAGAGAGAGAGAGAGAGATTGGAAGACATAAATACTCGAGGAGTTTCTTTTTAAGAAAAAGTGTTTGTCTTTCCTAATATGTTAATATTATTTATTAAGTCTTCAAAGAAAATAATTTTAAGTAATTCCTAGTTTTTTATTTTAAATATATAAAAATATTTTTGGAGGTAGATCTTAAAAGGAATGCATTAACTATTGGAGTTGATACATTATTATAAGATTTCACTAATTGCACATATGAAAAAATAAAATTTATTTAATAAAAAAATCTGTATTTGATTTTTCGAACCATCTCCATTTTTGCAATCCAAACATTTCACTTAACCATTCAATCCATATGAGCGATTGATGGTGTGTACAAAGGTAACATATGATTGAATATAAAACTAATAAATTAATAAATTATGCATCAATCAATACATGACTGATTTGATTATCCAAAATTGTAACATTTAAGGTGTTGTGAATGAGTGTTCTAAAAATATTAATTAAGTAATTATAATAAAATGATATTTATTATAAAAATTATAAGAACCTAAAATAATAATAAACAACATAATTTTGTATATTTCAATAAAAGTACTTATTATTCTAATATCTTAATCAATATTCTAAGCATTTGCCAACATTCAAATAGACGGCCTTAATTATGTTAAAAGGCATGGGTTTGGCCCCAATTTTGATTCAACACAAGGAAGATTAACAGCTAAAAGTACGTCCGTTAAATGTATTGATAATTTACTTTGATTAATGAGTATTTAATAGAAGTAAAATGTTACAGTATTATATTTAGATTAAATTATGTTTATCTGCAGTATTTATGATAAATTAATGTAATTATTAAATAAGAGTATATGTAAAAAAATGAATGAAAATCGAGATTTGATTAAACATCAACAGCTTTGAAAAAAAAGAAATAAAATTAAATCATTGATAGAAACAGAATAGTATCTAGTGTAGCAAAATGATCTATCAATATCATTCTGTCAAAAAGAAAAAAGCAAATGATCTATCAACTACCCCGGTTATATATGATGTGCATTTCTCTATGAAATATTATTCATTTTATTACTTTAGTTCCTTTATTTCTTTCTTTGAAATATAATTATTTATTTATTTTGAAGTTTAAGAATTAACATAATGTTTTTTAATTGTGTTTCTATTTCTATTTAATTTATAAATAAGTTGCACAATTACCGTATATGAAAATAATAATAGAAACTATATTAGAAAGTTAATTTTTTTTAATATAAATAGGAATTTTAACTAAAACAAGATATAAAATATTAATTTTATAAAATCTAAATAATCAGCGGTTATAATTTTTAATAATTATGTTATAATTATTAATACTCTTATATTTGAGCTTAATAATTTGTATTTTTTTATAAATTTTTTTCTCATCACAATTATGTTTTTACCTTATATTTCATCAAATTTTGTTATAATAATATTAAATTTAAAAATATAACTTGAGACATTTTATATTTTTATTATTTTTAATTTTATTTTATCTTGCAATGCTTGATTGATTTATAAATATGGCATATATCTGCAATAGCCAACAGGAATCGAAACTCAAACAAACAAGTCTCATATTAATGCGAAAATGTACTATGGCACGCGTGTGCATTGTTTTGTGTGCAATTTGAGAAAGCAATTGTAGCATTAAGGCCCCGGCATAAAACTAGAAGGCAAAGTTACCAAGGGGATTTGGATTGGAACTAAAAAACAAAACAGGACAGACTGGCATGTCCACACCTATGCATGATGAAAGGAAAATGTTTAAATTGCAAATCTATGCATTGCTTAATGATCAGAAACACACATGGATCTGTGTGGCCATTATTTTTCCGGATCAGAATTTTGGAATCTTGAAGACTTTTGGATTTGTTTTTCATTTGGATCCTAATAATCAGTATTTGGGTATTGTTGCTGGGTATGACTCATAATGTGTCGTCAGTAGATAGACACGGGAGTCCCACTCTCCGATGAGTGGGTGGGGGTCCAGGGAGTCACCCCAGCGGGGGCTAGGGGCAGCACCATCAGGACTTTTTTCGAGGTTTTGTATTGTTGTTGGTCTCGTGTTTTATTATTTGTAGTTTGAGTTTGTGTTCATGAATAACTACGATGTTTAGAGTTTTCTAAGTCTATATATTTCCTTGTAATCTTAGTGCAATTGTACGAGTGTGTGAGAGAATATAATGAATAGCTGGATGTAGTCCACATTGAGTGAATTAGGGTAAACTCTGTGTGTTGTTTTCTTCTTCCCTTTTCTCTCTTATCGATTATTGTGTGATTGTTCGGTATCCAATAATTACTTAAAAAATAATTAATTAAGATTTTATTATTAACTACACTTGAATTATATCAAATCATGGTAAGTATGTTCTAGATTTGAGTATATAAATTAGTTAAACATTTAGAACAAAAATTTTATAGTTCATAATAGTTTGCTCACTAAGTACGAAAAAATTCAAACAGAAGAGAATTGTGAAATGTCTTGCAACATTTTTCTTGTAAAAATCATTCGATTTTCTGTTTAACCGGTACTATAGATATTTTTATTAACATTGTCCTTTATAATTTTTTAAGTTCCAACAAAAAACATTTTTCTCTTGAACTATAAGGGAGAATGATCCATTGGTTGGGAAGTTTCTTATCCTTCCATCTTAATTCTTTATGTTTTCTGCAATTATTACTGACAACTCATTAAGAGAGACTTCAAGTTTCTGTCACTTTGATATTTATTTTATTTAATTGTACTTAATAGGGTTCCTTAGCATCCTCTCCTATTTTTCCTCTTAAATATGTATGTGTGAGGAAAAGGGCGGGAGGAAAGCACCAAAAAGGGTGAAGATGGGACACAACTGACGTGGGAACATCCATTGGCTGCACCACAGATCGTGCTTTCTTTTTCTAGTTCATACATAAAAATTCTTTCCTTGAACCAACACATAAAAGTCATCAAAGCCTTTTCCATTTTCAAACAAATTACTTATTTTCCTCTTATTTCACTAGGAAGAAATTCAATAGAATAATTGAAATCCATAACTTTTTTTTAAGGTTGACACTGAAAAACAAAACTGCTTTTCAAAGAGAATCAATTTGAATTGTCATGCACTTCATATCAACCAAAAAATGAAACCTAGGTAATATATACATACATATACATATACATACATATATATATATATATATATATATATATATATATATATATCAAGGTGAAAAGTAAGATATATTTTTCTTTCCTTTCTAAGAGTAAAATATATTTTTACTTTCTTAAAATATCTTTAAATTTGACTTTTAGACCCTCTAAAAAATTTAATATTTTTTTGTCCTTATATTTTAGAAGAAACACTTTCTTTTAATTGTTGATGAGATTACAAGTCTAATTCAGTTGGTTGAACAAAATATATGAGTCATTATAAATTTTTCATACCTATTTTTATTCTTATGAATAAAAGAATTATTGATAAACTAAAACCATATTATTGTTTTTTCATAAAAACTAAAATCAAATTTCAAGATATTTTAAATATATTTTATCCCTTTTTATTGATAAGAGGGATCTTTCATCTGAAGTAAAGGAAGCTTTTTTATTGTTGAAAAATCTAGTCAATTTTATTTTTTTCACAGTTTGAGGAGAGGCATATGCAACATCCTTGACCCTCACAAGAGAACAATTGAGTATGTGTATGGCCCCCCTCTCCATGGAAGCAGTCGTTATCAATTTCAAATCCCAAGCCAATGGAATTTATTTACTGCAGCAAAGAGAAATTCACTACGATGGAATCCCAATGACCACCTGAACTGAAAAAAAATTGGTACACACTCTGGTGAAATATCAAACACAACAGATCTCTAGATATTGTTCTGCATGTACGGAAAGGAATAATCAAATCTCAATCGTTGAATATCCAAAAACAAGCAAAAAACTTAAAGGGAGAAAGAAAGAAAGAGGGTGGTGGTAGGTCCTATAGGAAAGAAGCACTAACTTTCATTGTTCATGCATATCTTAAGTCCTGCAAGACTTTGTCTGGAATATCTTGTTCACTGGCCTACATTGGCTCATGTTTAGGAGTGTCATTTGTTTTTATTACATGCAACTTTGTGGTCCCCACTCCCCTATTCTTTCCCACATTACAGTGAACTTACAAATATACAAAAATACATTAAATTAAAGTATATGTTTATACAATTACAAAAATATTCATATAATCATATTATAACATCCTCCCCCCCCCTCCCCCCCTCTCGCTGAAAATCATTCAAGCACTCACACACGTATACAGACACATTGCGGCTCCAGCTTTTCCCTTGCTTCCCTCTCTCACACAGCCTGTCATGCCTAATTATTAACCCTTTGGTTCTTGTTTTAAAATTTGAGCTGGTTGCTTTGTTGTTTGTGTCTAACTAAAGGGTTGAACAAGAACAACAAAGAGTTTTTGATGTTGTTTCTATGAGCTTTCTCCAAATTCCCCTTGAAGTGCACACTAAATTGGATTAATCCTTCCTTTAACTTTTCTTTTCCAACCATGACTCAAGGAGAGCCATAGAGAATTGGCCACTTGTTTTGTTAGAATTGGTTTTATTAGTGAGACTAACCTATGGGAAAAAATGCTGGCATGAGGGAGGAAGATGCTCAATGAACTTCATCACAGAAAGCTGCAATTTTGGTACTTCTTACAACAGGTGATCTTTTACATCAACTTTAAAGCAGGCATATCAAGTTCTAATGATAAAAGTATTTTTATTCTCTTAATTTTTCTTCTTTGGTGTGGAGTCTCCAAACAAATATGGTGAGAAGGTGATGCAATTCTCAGATTTAACGCTTCTTATGTTTATCATCAACTGAGAAAATTGATGGCCATTTCTGATTGCTCTGGAAGTGGTATTCATGTCCATCCATGGTGATGCATAAAAAAGTTTCAAGAATAACATAAAAAGAAAATTTTATGTTGACTTGTTTGTTCATGTTCTTGACATTTAAACTCCTTGTGTTTGTGTGAATGGTGTAGTCTTTTAATTTTCTTGAATTCTTTTCTGAGTCTCTGTTTGAGCTTCATCAGATAAAAACAAAGTTCAGTTTTTGTCTTACCTTTAGTTTCCTTTTCTTTTCATGGAGCAATTTCTAAGAATAGTAAATCAAGATCAATGATATGGGCCTTGCCTTATTGCTAGTGATGCTTTCATCCCACACACAGACCCACATAAATGCCTGCACCTAATGTTCATTATTTCATTTTTCTTCAGCGTAATGGAAATGCTTGTTTACACTTTTGAACCTTTCTAAGCAAAATTCTCTGTCCCCTCTGTACTTTTGGTTAGTAAAGTTGCCCCTGTTTTGACAAATTTATTCAAACATCAAACTAGTACCTTTGCAATATATGGCTCTATATCTATGCACCCAAAAGGAAGCAACAGAATCTTGCATTGAATGTTTGCACACGATATGAAGCTTATATTATCACTAGTTTTTTGGGATTTTGATATTCCATATGTGAGTTCTTTAGTTTCTTCACTTTCAAATGAATTAATTATGGTATGATTACCTGTTAAACATTGTTTCTATTAGTATTTGATGTTTCCAGACATTATTAAGTAACATTAGAAACAGATAAAGAAATGATACGTTTCATTCATTATTTCTATTGAGCATAAGCATATAATAAAAGTCATTTTTCCAATTGCTATGCATTACTCAACACTCACTAGGCACAGAACTTAAAAAAGTATTAATTTTCTTTTACAGGCATGGGAACTAAAATTGAATATTCCGTAAATCTTCTAGCATCCTCAGTAGACAGCAACAACTTCATTGTGGGTGGTGTGGATGTCTGGGAGCATTATCAGAACAAAGGAGAGACTAACAAACATTGTAGTATTGGAGTGAATAAATTGCAAGATCCAATGGATAGGATGCTTGACAGAAACAACATAGAGTCCATCAAAAAGACAATGCAGATGCATGAGGAAATCTTCAAATACCAGGTATCACATCCACGATGTAGATTTAACTTCTCATCTTCACAATACAAAATTCAGGTTGCCATTCAATTTGTACCAGAAATGTTGGCATAGGGTGGATCACAAGGCTTGCTTTGGTTCTAAATTCATGTTGTGTCATGATTGAATGTGTGGAAATAACACATTAGTGTCCCACATTGGTTGAATTAATGAATTTGGGTCAATTGGTTACAATCCTAGAAAGTTAAGTGCTGTTTGGTGTGGGAAAATACTTTAAAAATATAAAACTGTTACCTAAATTTTATTTTTTTATTTTCTAAAAAATTATAAATGAAACAGTAAAAACAATTTTACTTTTTATTGTTTTCACTATATATCATGTATCAACTTTTTTTAAATAAAAAAGTGACATTTTTATGAATAAATGAAATAAAAAATTTCTCGAACCAAATACTACCTACACTCCAAAAACCCAACAGAAATGGAAGCAAAGTACTTATCCCTCTTGCCTGTTACACCAATTAAAAAGTGTCATGTAAAGGAAAAAAAAAACTGACAAGTGTGTTACTACTTTTGATTGGGGAGAGACTTTTCACCATTTTATTAATCTTTGGAGGGCACTGTACAGTAAATTGCTAGTAACGTACAATCATTATTCTTTTGACTGTGACCATGCTGATGACAAAATCAATGTAATAAGATGTCCTACATTCTGTGACATCTGTACTGATGTATCCATGGCCAAATTTCAATAATTCTATAAGTCATACTAATTATTTGTTCACAATTCCTAATACACACCATATGTATCATTATTTTGTCAATTTTGTAGAGATCTCTTTTCACATACCAATGATGTTTTTATTGTGTGAGAAAGAACAATATCGCATGCTGAAATTTCAAGCTATTACTAGTTGGCAATTAATTATGAGTGTTTGGAATTTGTAGGTGAGGGAACTACACAGAGTATACAGTGTTCAAAAAATCCTGATGGATGACCTAAGAAAGGAAACAAAACAAAAGAAATTTTGGACCCCTATGAATGGCATAGACTTAAGCCATTCTCATTTCCTTCAACAACAACAACAAACTACTACTACACTAATTTCTTATGGGCCTGATTTCCATGTCCAAAGTTTGAGAGAGGACTTATGCTCAAAGGAAAGGAGTGGAAGCTGTTCTGGAGAGACCATAAAGAGGCAAAGGGGTTTTGACCTAGAAAGGCCTTCTGAGAGAGACATTTTTGGTGGCGGCTGTGATGATCATGAGGCAGGACCTAGCTCCTACACTGCACTAGAGAGATGCAAAATAAGCAGCAACAATGATGGCTATGATGAAGTCATGGAAGTGGATTTGACTCTAAGCATAGGAGGAGGAAGCCAAGTTAATAAGAAGAAGAATAGTGGTAGTAAGAAACCTTATCTGCTTCCATTAGGGTGCTCAGACTCACCCAATGGGAAAACTAGGGAGCTAAATTCTTCTGTCTCTTTCCAATCAGATAGGGTGGGAGATTTCAGTGACCCCACCACCCCTATGAGCAGCTCAAGTGTGACATTTGATCAAGAGAGAAAGGGGCCACATTGGCTTTCTCAGGGTTTAAAGCTTAAATAGGAGAGAGTTTTAACTTGTTTGATTGTATTATGATGTATCCTTCCTCCTCTCTCAACTCTACATGGACCACTGAATTTTTATGGTTCATGTGTTCAGATTCCTAGACTAGATTTTTTTTTTTTACTTTATTCCAATAAATGGATAACTTATACTCCCACTTCTGAGTGTCCCTTTCTGTAAATAGGTAGAGTGAGTTTGATGTGCTTCTTAGTTCTTAAGTTACTTTCTTGTCCTACATATTATTTTCAAACCTAAATGCTATTTATTGTAAAAGCAGAACCTAGTACTACTTGGCACTATATGTGAGTTTAAGTATACAAGGAGTGGCCTTTGTCAAAAGACTATATCAAATCAAAATGGTTAAGGTTCCCTTTTGGCCCAAATTCTTGCTTAGAAAATGATGTTATTCTGAACCTTATTTTGGAAATAAAAATAAATGCACCACCACCAAGTAGGATAAGAGAATGACAAGAGACAATGACCGTACTGCCACATCTCAAATAAAAAATTACCTGAATGCCACGAGAGAGAAACTAAATACCAAACTGCCACGCGGCATAATTCGCTAGGTCTTGCAGCGAATTATGCGCGCTGACGTGTCACCCAGATAGTGGCTACGTAATTCGCTGGGGCAAGTAGCGAATTACGTGGTCAATGCGTCAGTCTGTGCACTGACACAGCAGGCCACGTGGCGCGCCCCCCTTAATTCGCTGGGGGACATAGCGAATTATGTAACGTAATTCGCTGCCCTCACTAGCGAATTACGTGGCGGTTACTACCCCATTTATGACGTGGCCATAATTCGCTTGGGTGCCCAGCGAATTATGCCACATAAACCCTATTTTAAACGCTGGTCCCCCCCTCCCATTTTTTTTACTTTCACTCTTCCCTTTCCATTCTTCCTCCCTCATTTTTTCTACTGCTGCGTTTTTTTTACTCTCTATCCATCCTTCAATTTTTCTTTCCTACATTCTTCATCCATCATTTGGTTCGTGTTGTTACAAGTAAGTTGTGTTTTTATATTATTTTATTTATTATTTATTTTGTTGTTATATTTTTATTAATATATAGATGTTAGGGTTAAAACATTAGGATAGAAGATATGTTGTTTTAGGATAGATGATGGTCTTTGTTTGATGATATGTGACCATTATATGTAGCTTTTAATTTTGTATCATTTTATTTGTTATTGATTATATTGTAATTATTTTATTAATATATAGATATTAGGGTTGAAACATTAGGGTAGAGGATATGTTGTTTTAGGATAGATGATGATGTTTGTTTGACGATATTTGACCATTATATGTTGCTTTTAATTTTTGATCATTTTATTTGTTATTGATTATATTGTAATTTTTTATTAAGATATAGACATCATGGTTGAAACGTTAAGTTAGAGGATATGTAGTTTAAAAATAGAATTGTTATTTTTTATGATAAATGGTAGTTTTTATTTGTTATTAATATATAGATATTAGGATTCAAACATTAGGATTAAAACATTAGGTTACAGGATATCTAATTTAAAAATAGAATTGTTAATTTGTGGGATAGATGATAGTTTTTATTTGTTATTATTTTATTAGGTTTTAAACATAAAATTTGAAACATGAAGTTTAAGGATTTTTATTTACAAATTAATTATTGGTAATTTTATTTGATTATTTATTTATGTATGAATAATTAGTATATCTATATATATAATTTTTGTAGAGGTCATTTTTGTCATAGTTTTTTATCGTTATAATAATTATAATAATTTGTTATTTTGTAGTGTTTACTATTTTATATTTTAGTTATTATAAATAAATTATAATTTTTATTTATTTTTATTCTTTTGAATGTATTTTGTATTTTAGTGTATTTATTGTTTTTTGTTAATATTTATTAAGTATTTTATATGTGGTGTTTTATGATTTTGAATGTAAATATTTATTCTTGTAGGTAGATATTTATTGTTTAATTTTTTATTTAAATATTGTTGTACTAATTTTGTTAAGTTAATTTATATAACTATTTAACTTATTTTATAACTATCTAAGCTATTTTTCAAATATTTAAGTTATTATTTTTAACGTATTAAATATTTAAGCTGTATTTTAAATTTGAAAATAAATATAATTTTTAAATATTTATTATTTTACCTTTTTATGAAAATATAGGTTTTAGGATTATATACGATGGATCAGCATGATACGGCAGCACCGGCAGCGACTGAGGCTGGATCGAGTGTTATTGACCCGGGGCCAGCTGTACGCACGCTGTTGACGTTACAGCCTAGACATGTTTCCACAATTGTGTGGAATTCTCAGGAAGATCCGACGGCGCGCGATCGTGTGCTAAACGTGCGACATGCTGCTACACACGATCATACAGCCATACCCGAGGACATTCATCCTTGGCTGGTGCAGGCTGGTTTTTACCACGTTGCGCGTTTGCGCAACCACGAGGTATCCCTCGTTTTGAACAGTTCATACGGCGTTTTTATCACATTGTGTTTACCGTATAATGTTATATTTCAGATTGATCACCACCTTGTTTCGGCATTGGTTGAGCGATGGCGTCCTGAGACAAGGACGTTCCACATGAGTATGGGTGAGGTGACGATCACCTTAGAGGATGTACACCATCTGTTGGGTCTGCCGACAGATGGTGAGGTGGTCTCAGGAACCCACGAACGACACAACTACAGGGAGATAGTCGGTGACCTTTTAGGGGTTCAGCCGACTGGAGATCGTGATTTACAAGGAGCATTGTTGGGGTTGCACTTTTTACGAGACCAGTTCGGTGACTATGGGGCACACGCTGGCACTGAAGTTGGACGTGTCAGGTACACTCGCGCACTGATCTTGCGCATCTTAGGCGGGACGTTGTTCGTCGACACCGCTTCGAGCTTCGTGCTGGCTCGTTATTTGCTGTTTCTAGACGATTTCGAGCGCACTGGTACTTTCAGTTGGGGATCAGCTATGCTTGCGTCGTTGTATAGGGAGTTGAGCCGGGCTACCCGTGCGGCCCGGCGTGATATGGGTGGATGTGCCCTTTTGTTACAGCTGTGGGCATGGACCAGGTTCCCCAGTATCTCGCCTGACCTCCCGACCATTCAGGATCAGGATCAGCTTCAGATGGAGATTTATGGCCATAGGTACTGCAATTTCAGGGTTATACTTAATTGGTAGTCGATTTAATTATGATAAATGTGTTGCTAATTCTTTGTTGTCGTAGGTTTAACGTGTATACCACGCGTCAGGCCAGATTCAGTCACATACGCAGATATCGTCATTATATGGATGTCATGCGTAGGAGACAAATTCGTTGGAGGCCGTACGATATTGCAGCCATAGCTCATCAGGTGGATGAAGAGATGGCTAGACGCTGGTTGGCCGTTGCCCCGTTAATTTGTTTTGAGCTGGTCGTATACCAGCAGCCTGATCGTGTTCTGCGGCAATTTGGGTTTGACCAGCATATCCCAGATGAGCCGATTGACTGTAGCGAGTTGTTGACGACCACTGTCACCGGTAAGTCAGAGGTGGACTGGAGGCATCGTCATGAGGTTTACATCGCCCAATGGGCGAACAGAGATGGCCTCATCTTGCAGAATCTGACTCCGATGAGGCGAGATGGTTATTTGTCCGTGAACAGTGAGTACATGCAGTGGTACTTCTCTGTCACACGTCGATGGATGACTCGGAGAGCTGCGTGCAATGCACATGTGGTAAGTATTTTATTTAAATGCATATGACCTAATTTTTGTGTTATTATTATACATAGAAACTAATGTTTTATATGCAGACTGATCGTGCTGAGATCATTGTGCACATGACATCGCCTGAGTCACAGGCCCAGGATGCTTTCGATATGAGGCAGGTGTATGACGAGGCTGTTCGTCTACTTGCTGCCTGTGATGACCTGGACAGGCTTGTTGATCCTGGGGATGTTGCAGCTCCGCATGTCGATCGTCACACTCAGGCACCGCCGCAGGTTGTTCGTGCTAACCGCCGGGCCCGTCATGAGGGGTTGCCCCTCCATCATGCCACACCGCCTGTTGCTGATTCACCCATCATTGTGCCACCTTTACTGCCTCGCCCTGCAGGTACTTATGTCGCACCTGGATACCCAGCAGGCCCATCACAGCAGTACGGCTGGCCCCCACATATGCATACAGGATCGTCCAGCAGTGCACCGTCTCAGTACCCCCCCGTGGTTTTCCATGTCTCAGATGCCGCAGCAGGGGTATGGTTTCCCAGTGTATCCGATGTATGCAGGTGGTCCTAGCTCCCACGGCCCATCGCCATCCTCAGATGTTTATCGTCCTGCGCAGCCGACTTCGGAGTCCGGCCCGATATTTGCGACGCCCGTTGCAGCCTCTACACATCAGATGCAGTCCGAACCAGGCCGCAGTGGATATAGTCCTATTTCGGTGTATCTAGCGACGACACTTCGCAGTGATGATGAGGAAGATGAGGAGCCTGCCCAACTTATTAGAAGAAACCCGGATAGGGGTGCTCGGCGTAGATGTCATCTTTCACCTTATGAGCATGACATTCGACGATGCCGTGGATATCATGGTGACGGTGCAGATGACCAGTGATGCTGCTTTTATGTTGGTTCAGACTTTTTTGTGATTTCTATTTTCGTGGACTTTTTTTTTACGGGATATTTGTGGTGGTTTTTTTATTGTTGGATATTTTATGGTTTTATGACTTGGTTAATATTTTCGTACGATGCTAGACATTTTATGGTTTTAATGGTTATTATTCGTTTTCGACGTTTGTGGTTTATTATATGATTTTGTAGTTCATGAATGACACATGAACAATTTCTTGCAAATCCGAAATTACATCAGATTTCAAAAACATTAACTTGCAAATTAAACTACAATCCAAGCGATGTTATTCGAAGCGTAAAAACTAACATACATTTTCTGCATTCCAATCAATTAGGCTGGTTGCGTGAAGGACAATTTCGCCTGTTGTGACCGACAACTTTACAATACCCACATTTTGTTCGGATGCTGGTTCCTTCTCTCGAATCCATTTCGTTACGGATACGTGTTGACTTAGGCCGTCCTCTGCTGCATCTTAGTTCAACATCAGGGATGATCGGTGGTTGCCCAGTGGCTGGTATGAAGTCTTCATTTCCAATTGGAAACCACGGCGCTGAATACACTTGCGACTGATACGCAACACTGAAAACAGGGTCTATAAATTGGCTGGCATCGACATGTATAGACCGACAAGCTGCAATCACGTGACTACATGGGAACCTGAATGCTGTGAACTGACCACACTGACATTTTCTTTCCGATAAGGACACCCACCATTTCTTCCCTGACTGATGCGTTCGGATGTTGTACGATTCTTGAACCTCAAATCTTGTTTGCATTGCATCATATGCTATTACTGAATGTGTTGCAGATCTGTCTATCCTAGTCAAATATTTTTGCCATGCTACTTTTGCGAATTGGTTACCTCTTTCCACCTCTTCAACGGCCTCCTGACGGTGACGCAAAAAATATGCGGCTAGTCTTGCGTATGTGAATCGAACAATTGACGTGATAGGAAGATTTCTCGCGCCTTTAAGAACCTTGTTGAAAACTTCAGATAGATTTGTTGTCATATGACCAAACCTTCGTCCCTCGTCATCATAAGCTAGACTCCATTTTTCCTTTGGGATTCTATCAATCCACGCAGCTATAAATGGACTTGCTTCTTTAAATTGGTCTAAGCCGACATCAAAATCTAATCGGGAAGCTGTGTAACCTACATAGACAAACACCAAGTAAATACCATGCGATAATGCGCGTATGGATGACGTGCATGTAAATAACGTTCCTTACCTAACTTCATCAATTGTTTCTTCAACATCATATTCTTGAACCTGTGATTGAAGTTGCTCGCCAAATGCCGAATGCAAAAAACATGGTATGCCCTGGGTGGTTGCCAGCCGAGTTGTTCGTTGTTCACCGCCGCCATAATGCCGGCATGTCGATCGGAAATTAGACATATTCCATTTTTTCTGCGTGACATGAATACGGAGTAGTGCCAAAAACCACGACCAATTGTCAATATTCTCTGTGCAGACAATCGCAAATGCAATTGGCAGGACGTAATTGTTGGCATCAACTGATGTTGCAATCAACAACGTTCCACGATATTTCCCATACAAATGGGTACCGTCGATGCTGATAATGGGCTTACAAAAGTTAAAACCATCACAACACTGCTTGAATGTCCAAAACACCCTCTTAAATACCCTTACACTGTCATCGAGTTCACCTTCGACAAAATGATCCATTGTTTCCAACTTATACGCAGACCCATGAGCAAAATTGACCATGTAACCCAACCACCTAGGCAGGAACGTGTACGACTCATCCCAATCGCCAAATACTTTGACAATAGCCTTTTGCTTTGCTTTCCATGCCTTCCTGTATGAAATGTGAAAACCCAGCATGGTCGAAATCCTTTCCTGAATTAACCCAAGTTTAACACTGGGGTCTTCACGAATCATTTCTGCATTTCATCAAATAATAACATGTTACTTACATAAACAACAAAAAAACATTAACGAATTAAAAAAACATATGACTTACCAAGGATCAACGAACATATGAAATTAGAGTCAAGTTGCTTGTGGTCTTGAGACGGATTATAACCAACACACGTGTGTTGGTTGTTCCATATGCCTACAATCCACTCCGTGTCATCCTTTTTTTGGTATGCCCTCATCCTCCACGTACAACCCTCGTGATGATTCTCACAAACCATTATAAGCCTTTTCGTATCACTTTTTGCAACTACGGTTGTGCGATGGTCAGCCATGCAATAGTGCTTTATTGCCATTTGCACATCCAACTTGCTTCGAAACACCTGACCCTTATATAACTCCTGACCCATCTCCCAATTAGGTACTTGCGCTCCTTCCATGTCATGTACATCCTCATCTGGTTGAGACCAATTGATATTCGTGTAATGCCTAACGTTAGACCAAAATGGCACATTGGCCTCTGCTGTACAATCACACATTATACACATTCATATGTTAAACTGGCAAACAATTTAACACTACTAATACTAATAAGCAAACAGTTTTCCATTCATACCTGCAACCGGAAGCGGACCTTGCATTCCGACAATGCCCGGAGAAGGCATAGCAAATTCACGATCGAAATCACCGTCTACATCCGTATCTGATGAGTCAGTATCTGGAACAACACCTTCATCAACCTCTTCTTCGGAACTCTCCATCGACATATCCGACTCCTCACCAGCTACAATTTCTACATGTTCTTCCTCGAAATCTTGTGTCGGTTGCGTTGCTCGCGGTGGTGACATTGATACATCTGTTTCTTCTGAATTCAACATTGGTTCTACGTTAAGGTCAATCGAACCAACGTTTCGTACAACATTTCGACTGCTTGACTGTCCACCGAAAATTCACTTCAGCATACAACTCTATAAATCTTCGATCTCCTCCTTCGGATACACATGCATCTGTAACTAACGACAGATCGTCATCATCTACAACATCCACACCTACCCATTGCACCGGGTTGCCGGAGGCACATCGAGCCCTCAATCGAGATACACACTGACCCCGTTGTAATCTCAGCTTCTTATATATGATTTTCATCAAATCATCGTAGGTGCAACAGGGAGGCATACGAAACATCTTACTTTCTCCTTCAAATATTTGACCATTCGGTCTAATATATTTTCTCCCATTATAGTACACAATGGTAATCAAACCATTTGTACCACTACTCATGTTGCAAAAGCTTTCAAAAATATCAACACCGAAAAAAATTTGTCAAATTGCTTCATGGAACAACAACGGTGAGGGAGGGTTTAAATAGGGTGTAGTACAAGTAATTCGCTAGGTGGGGCAGCAAATTATGACACGTAATTCGCTAGTGAGGGCAGCGAATTACGTTACATAATTCGCTATGTCCCCCAGCGAATTAAGGGGGGCGCGCCACGTGGCCTGCTGTGTCAGTGCACAGACTGACGCATTGACCACGTAATTCGCTACTTGCCCCAGCGAATTACGTAGCCACTATCTGGGTGACACGTCAGCGCGCATAATTCGCTGCAAGACCTAGCGAATTATGTCGCGTGGCAGTTTGGTATTTAGTTTCTCTCTCGTGGCATTCAGATAATTTTTTATTTGAGATGTGGCAGTACGATCATTGTCTCAGAATGACAAGGCAAGTGGCAACTTCTCAAAAATGGATATCAACATCATTCCTTTACACATTGTGGAAAAAAATCAGTCTTCCAGAAGAACGTAGTATGGTATGTACTCAGTACTCCTATTAAAATCACAAAATCATGACACTTTATATGTATAGTTATTTTTTGCTATTTTAAAAAATATGACAAAAATAAGAAAAAAATTGTCAAATTAAGGGTGATATCCGGCAGAGGTGTACATAGTACAGCACTACTGAAAATTTGCTCCCAGATTGTGTCCCTTGTTGCAAAGTAAATTGTGACAAAATGCACTATTGTGTGCCCAGAAGTTGTATATTTTATGTGGTAATGGGGTTGTTACTGATTCATTTGTACACTCTCAATGCAAGTTGTTTGAAATAAAATATTAAACTCCGTAGTCCTTTCTGAGCAAAAGATTTTGAACGCTTACTAATTGATGGGACCTCATGACACAAGATAATGTTAGGCAATTTCTTGTCTGCTAGACTTTGGCCTCGTTTCATTCCTTCATAAGGCTGATTACACGACAACCCGCAAATATTAATGTGTTTCCAACATTTTATTATGCCATCTGCTTTATAGAATTTTGGTCAGTTTTTTGGCATCGAAAAAATTCTTCAAAAATGGGTTTATTTTAAAGTGAATGTGTACGGATGCATACCTTTAAATTTCAACACATGAAAATGGCAATGAATGTAATCAATGATAAATATATCCTTTCTTTTACTTGCTTGTTTCAAATGAGTCTCATGCTGTTATCCACTAAGATTGACTCAGTGGCTTGGAATTTGAATAATTTGCATCAGTTATTGAGTTCTAAATTTTAATCTCAATACTGCTATATATTTTGTATATAAAAGAAAGAAGCCTAGTGTTTTTTTTTTCATCTTGAATTCTCAGGTGATGTTATATATTGTTAATAAAAAAAATATTTATACAATCAATCAGTTAGAATTCTTGTTGAATACAACTTTTAAAATAATTATTACAAATAATAATTAAGTATATATAGTATAAAAGATCATTTGTTTTATTAGTGTATTTTAATTAAATTCTTTTACTTTTGGGCCAGAAATGAATCTGCAAAATTACCCCAGAGCATAATTGCCAAATTTTTGAATCGATTATATCGTACGATTCATGAACAAAATCAATGAAAAACTTAAAATTAAATGATTCAATACCCAAAACATTTGTTAACTAATACTTAAATTTCACATGTCATTAAGGAAATAGTAAACTCCAACAATACCATAATACCGTCATAAGCCAAAAATCGTCAATAAATTCGCAAGTCATAATTCTTTATATGTTCCAACTATATGATAGTTCATTCTGAGTGTACTACCCCACATATTGTTTGTGGACATCTAACAGTAATTACGTTTAAAATGTAAGCTATTGTCAAGAATAGTAGAATGTTCCCACATAAACATCTTGTTTTTCTAATTTTCTTAATTACCCTTGGGAGCCACATAAAGTGACTGTATATGAAGCCTGTACACTTAAGATGAAAACCGAGCAATACAGCCAAATTATAAGGTGCATATAGTATGATATCACTCTCTGAGGCACGCTTTCATTTCAACAAACACAAACAAAATAATAGAGCGCGCAGCCAAATAAAACATAGTTTATGACTGACAAGTCCTTATTTTGGAGGAAGGAAAATACGCTTTAATTTATTTCCATTTAACAATTTATGTATTTCTATTTTCTAACATGGACATTTCAATTTCTTGATAATAACATAATAACTGGTGATGAAAGGAAAATAAAACAGAAGAAAAGAAAAAGAAAATCAACGATTTAATTAACACATGTTCGTTTTTTTTTTTAGTGTTACTGTTGAAACTGTAGTAGAGGTCATTTTAATGCAAGTTCAACACTTCATTAACAAAGAGAAATATATTAGAAACGCAAGTAGCAAGGAGGGCACCTAACGTAAACGGTGACACAAACAAGTTGAGGCCATGTACAACATAAAGTTAAACAAGTTTTATACCACGGTATAAATTACTAGCTCAGCAACTCAAGGGTGGAGCTACTTGTAAGCTCAGGCCATTTTTTTTTTTTAATTTCTCTTCATTTTACATGTAATGTTTTTTAAGAATCTATAACTTTATATAAACCCCCTACTTCCTGAGAAATTAAATCCTGGTCTAGGACCACCACATCAGCTTTGGTCTCGGGCAGTAAAAGGGTGAGACGTGTCCAGTAGGGGAATTTGTCACTAACGGACTGACGGTAAGGTATTTATGAAGATGGAAATCTTAAATTTAAAAATCAAGATTATCAATTAACGTTGTCCCTCTTTCTCAACGCCAAAAAAAAAGAAAACTTTATCCAGTCTGCCATTGCTGTACCAAGAAGTTGGTTTGTTTTTCGATCAAAAGTTTCAATGGAATTTGATATCAATCAGTTGGTGTAAGTCATGGTTGAAAGAATTAGAAAAGCAAGAAACATATATTGGATATATAACACTCTATTAGATGTTTTGCGGATGAAGTACATAACTATATTCTTGTGTGTTGCCATTAAACTTTAATTTCTCTTGTGTTACAATGCTAGATGTACTCCATTTTTGTTTATGTAAAGTTACTAAAGCAAGTTCATAGCATTCCATTTTTGATTTTGTAGAGTGGAAAAAATGTCCAAGTGGTCTCACAATGATGCTGAATGAGTATTAGAATTCTATTGGAGTACAAATGTGAGATAAAGTCTCACATCAGATAAAAATGAAAAAGTTGAGTATCATATAACTGAGAAGAAGACCTATAAATTTGAGTCTTAAGATTTTGGGTTAAGGTGTAGTGTCTAATTCACGAAAAAGACTTTTTCAGTCCAGTAGTCATGCCTATATCAAGTTATAGATTGTCATTTTAATTATTTTTTGTACAAACTTTGTTTTTTAAATTTATTTACTAAAAGAAGTTACTTCTATATTTTAAGAGCTTTTTAAATTTGTGTTTAAAAGTTCAAATAAAATTAGGACAAACACCATCTGAATCACACTTTTCATAATACTTTTCTATTTAAATGTTTTTGGTCTTTTAAAACGTAAATTTTTAATTATTCCTTATTCAAATATTTTTCATATTTAATTCTTAAAATTATAATAAAAAAAAAAGTAGGGGTGGGGAGATGAAAACTGCTGTTAAAAATCATGGGCCCAAAATATAGGCTTCCATTGAAGGTAATTACTTAATGCACTTCACATTTTGCATAGTGCACCCCATAAGCTAAAATAATCAACTGGTATGAACTATTATGCCCCTTGGTAGTGTTTCACTCCACCCGGGCCCACTGCCACCAGAGACGACATTGTGGTGATGCACGACAGCGAAGGAGTCGAAGAGAGTAACCATCGCAGAATCGAAGCGGAGATCGAATTCAAGAAATCAAAATTCTGGACTGAGTAATCTGGAATACTCAACCCATAATACATTTATATGTATTAACAATGTCCACGTATGTACGACATCAATTGGGGAGTTATGAAAATGCATTTGCTAAGCATGAAAGAAAACATAGGACCGAGGTGCAACACTGGAGACATGCTTTGAATAAATATGCTGATTTATCTGGAATTGAGTCATCAAAATTTCAGTGAGCTCTTTTCCTTGATAAATGCTCAGTATTTTATAGTTTTTATTTAGTTTATATGCATATTTTAATTTTTAATTTTTTTATGTTCAATAAAGTGGCTGGTTAAGTTGCAAAATAATATTAATGTTAATTTTTAATTTTTTTTCTTCAGCAGAATATATGCTTATTAGCTCTTACTTTTTCATAAGTTTAGCCAGTGTCCTAAGATGCTGACAGAAACAACTATGCTTGTTTGGTCCATTGAATTTAGACGTTAAATTACAATCAAGTAATAACTAAATGATTTCAATATATATCTAACAATCCCTTTATTTATTTTTTACCACCATACCAGACTAT
>CM023955.1:16008730-16029123 GCA_013407115.1 Glycine latifolia
CCCCACCCAAAAACCTTCCAAATAATTGAAAACAATCGATGACATTGATTTTAACATATACTTTCTCTTTCTCTCTCTGTTTCATATAGAAATGATGCTGCGGTGGTTAATGAAATTGTCAAACATGTACTGAAGAGGTTAGCTAAACTCCATGTTATCTCAAAAGAACTTTTTGAAATTGATGATAAAAATTACAACTATAGAATCATGGATAAGAGAGCCAGAACACAAATGTTTTATTGGAATCTGGGGCATGGGTGGTATTGGCAAGACAACCCTTGCAGAAGCAAATATTTAATAAATTACAGCCTGAATATGAAGGCTGTTATTTTTTAGCCGATGAAAGAGAAGAATCAAAGAAACATGGTATAATTTCTTTGAAGAAAAAAATCTTTTCTGGACTTAGGACATGATGTGGAAATTTACACAGCAAACTCATTACCTGATAATATTGTTAAGAGAATTGGCCGTATGAAGGTTCTTATTGTTCTAGATGACGTGAATGATTTAGATCACTTGGAAAAATTGCAGGGAACACTTGACAATTTTGGATTAGGTAGCAGAATAATTATAACAACTAGAGATGAGCAAGTTCTTAAGACTAAAGAAGCAGTAAAGAAAATACCATCTTACAGAATTCAGTTCTAATAAAGTACTGGAACTTTTCAATTTGAATTCCTTCAACGAAAGTGATCATCAATATGAGTACACTGAGCTATCACAAAGGGTGGTCAATTATGCCAAAGACATTCAATTAGTTGTTAAAGTTTTGGCTAGTCTTCTTCGTGGAAAAGATATGGAAGTATGGAAAAGCATGCTAGACAAGCTAAAAAAAAAATCTCTAATTGTAGAGGTACATGAAGTATTGAAATTGAGGTACGACAGTCTAGATCCCATAGAGAAGAAAATTTTTCTTGATCTGGCTTGTTTCTTTTTAGATTGAATGTAATGGTAACTGTGGAAGGGCTAAAATCTTTAATGAAAGATAATGAAGATGATAATTTAGTGCTTTATGTGTTAGACAGATTGAAAGATAAAGCTCTTATAATTTTCTCTGAGAATAATTATGTATCTATGCATGATAGTATAAACGAAATGGCGTGGGAGATTGTGCATCGAAAGTCTAGCCTACCTGGAAGCCGTAGTCAGTTGTGGGATTCTGATGACATTTATGAAGCATTGAAAAATGGCAAGGTCAGCCTAGCTTAAAATTTCCTGTGAATAACATTTAATTTATTTATTTATTTTGTGTGTGCGTGTGTGAGAAATGCGACTTTTGATTATTTTAATTTTTTTTCTTCTATATTGATGGCAGGGTACTGAAGCCATTAGAAGCATGCTAATTGACATGCGGAAGATTAAGAAGCAGAAGTTAAGACCTCACATATTTGCTAAGATCGATGGGTAGATTACATTTTCTGGAAATTTATGGGGAATATAATGATGAACAAGTTTTCTTGCTGAAGGGCTTCAACTAAACTAAGATTTCTTAAATGGAATTGTTACCCTCTAAAATCCTTTCCAGAAAATTTTTCTCTGGAAAGACGTGTAATATTGAATTTGCCATACAACAAAATGGAAAAACTTTGGGATGGAGTGCAGGTAAATATAATTCGTGTCTCACTTATATATATATATATATTTGTTAATCAAAGAATACAAAATTAAGTAATTTAGCTGGTGTAATATCTTCATTTTGTTTTATTAGATTACATAATCTGGTGAATTTAAAACAACTTGACCTCCGAGGTGTTGAAGGAGCTGCCGGATTTATCAGAAGCTTCAAATCTTGAAATACTGATTCTTTAAGAGTTGTGTTAGCTTGACTAGGGTGAATCCATCTATTTTCTCTCTCCTCAAACTTAAGAAATTGGACATTGAGTGGTGTCCGTCCCTTACCATACTCGCAAGTGATTCATAAATCCAAAACAAATCTTAAAACAAATTGTTTAATATTCAAAATAAATCTAAAATAAAAACACAATGTCTAATATATCAATAATAATTTTGTGTTGTTAAGTCAGTAATCAAAATAATTATTGCCAAAGTGCCTTCTACCGGTCATCTTGTTGTTGCTAGTCATCTGATTGTTGGTTATTGTTTTGTTGTTGGTGGTCATGTGGTTGGTCATTGTCCTGCTGTTGTTGTTGGTCGTTGGTCAGGCTGCTGGTCAAGTTGTTGTTGTTGTTGCTTAATAATGTTCCGCACTTCAAAAGATAGAAACTGAAGTACAACTAACTGAAATACACGCATTTCTCCTTTGATTGACGAAGCTCCTCCTTTATTCGATTAATCTCCACTAATGGTGTGACTAGAAAATCCTTGCATATGTTGCATGAACGTGTCATCTCCACATTTATAACTATGAGCAAGATCTCCAATATCGTAAAGATGTCCCTTATGCTTTGGTCCTACAACTGCAACCCAACACCGAGTCCTAAGTGTTTGTTCTTCAGCAGGGTCTAAAGGAGTCATTTCTGATTCACCAACACTTAATGCAACATCAGACCTAGCTTGAGATAGTCTAGCTTCAAAATTTTGTTGTCATTCATAAACAGTTATTATTTAATAAATATAATAAACATTTTTAAAAATAAAAATAGCATGTCAGATAATGGTCTCACATGTGTCTGCCTTGATCTATCATCAACAAATTGACCAGTATCCTTTCGTAAATGAGTTTGCTGAAAAATCTCATCAACGTATGCAGATTGACAAGGCTCCTCAGACTATTTCAAACATTTTAAAATAAATTAAACATAACAAAAGAATGAAACAAATACAAAAAGTGGCAGTATTATAATTTTAAGATTATCTTACTAAGTGAATGGCGTGATCCTGTAAGCTAATAGAACCACATGTGTGCATACACCCACCCTTTTTAGATACCTGATTTTTTTTGGCATGTTGACACTTGGAACGATACTCAGGTGCATTCCAATGTGATAACAGATCATTCCAAACATGATCTCTAATCCAATATGGTCTTTTATTTTCATTTCATGCATCCCTAAACATCTCAGAAAGTCCATGAGAGGTTTTCGAGTTAAAAGTTTTTTAATTTCATTCTCTTCCTCCAATCTCTATACCAATTTTCTCTAAAGTAACACAAAGTTATGAAATGAAACACAGTTAACAAAATACCAATCAATCGAATTTAGATGTAATAAAACAAAATATTATTAATTGGAATTGATTTTCCAACACAAATGAAAGATATTAAATATAGAGCAAAAATGAATGCAATACTTCTTCTTCTGACAGAAAAAAAAAAACATTACTCAATTTAGAAATAATAATAAAAATCCTAAATCATGAGCTATCCATTTCAAGCATTGAAGTAATCCATTAAGAGGTGAATAAGTTACCTTAAAACGCTGGAAAAAAAGTTCTTGATGATATTTTGGAATTGCTCCCCATGTTGACCATGGGTTAACAAATTGTTGTCTAATGGACAATGTGACAGCCTTTACCGCAACCTTAGATGGATGAAACCTTAATAAAAAAAATAATGCATGAAAACTTAAAAGATAAAATTGTGTATGATATAATCATAATTATGTCATTTTTTAATACTTATGTTCCATTGATCAGTATAATCGTAGGACGATCATTGAGGGAGGGGGGTCTTCCATGGCCAAATTTAGAATATCTTCATCAGTATGTATGTTCCAGGGTAATCAAAGATCCCGATGCATACGAGCTCCAACACATGAAGGTTGCACTATCTCCTGGTTTCCAGAGTCCAAAGCCCTTCCACATGAACTTGTGTATATCTCCTTTAAGATGAGTCTTAGATGGAGGATGGTGTTATTGCAAGAAAATTTCCAAAATCATTGAAGACTCAAATTATCAAGACTGGAAATAAAACATTTGTTGCAATTTGATATGTCTTACATTTTATTTTAAATAAAACATTTGTTGCAATTTGATATGTCTTACATTTTTTTTTAAACCGTTGGAATCAAAAACAGGTACGAGCTTAACCAAGCTAGACCCCCTTACAAGCCTTACATTTATGTGGTTATAACTCACAAGCATGGTTAATTTATTGATGAGGAAGGTTACGAAAATAATCCTCATTAACTCCACCAACGCGCATGAAAAACAAATTTGTAACTATTTGAAAAATCTAAGTTCCTATATGTGAAAAAGAAATCAAGCAACGTCTGCTAAGCCAAAAAATCATGGTCCAGTCTCAAAAAAAACTATAATCATCACCCACTTCTAGTTCAGCACCGGAGTCCTTGGCAAGAACTTTGTAAATCACTTGCAGGTATAATAAGTTATAATAAGCCCAAATAAAATCTACAAAATTTCTTCCAAATGTCAATGTATAATAAGTCGTTATAATTTTATTTGGCAAAAGAATTTTTTTGTCTCTTTTATTATTAAGAACCTTTTGCTTTCACTTCCCCAAGGGAGCTTGAAGTCATGAATATATAGAGCTGAAAGAACTCCATTTATTAATTCAACTATGAATTATAAAATATACAAAATTCATATTCATATATGAAACAAAAATAAAGTGAATAATGTTACTCACTTGTAACTTTTACACATTGCTTCATATTTTTACAATTCTCACCCTCTTGTTACAACTACTCTCTTTTTTTTTTCACAGTTCCACTCTGATTCTATCATGTCACACCCTGCTAGTGCCATGTGGTGACTTGAATTTTGGTGTTGTGCCCCAAACATTATTCCAAATGACATACCATCATTATAGTACTTGCTCAGTTAACCCTGGAGCAATCAAACCTTATTTCACCTTGTCTTCCTGGTTTAACACCTATCCTTCCCATTTTAGTAATAGCTTCAATAAAAGCATTGTAAAAAGCTTGTTCATTTGATGCAAATAAGTTGACTGTGCCCCTTGACCTTACGTCTGTGGCCAGCACCTGATCAGAAGTGAATAGGCCCATTCCTTGCTTGAGATTCTTGAAGTATTGGTTGTCGAACTTTTGAGGTGTGACAGGGTCCATGTTTATGGCAATTCTGGAATCAACTCTGAGAGGGCAAGACTGTCTAAGTTGGAAGGCATAGTGTAAGTTTAGTGTTGGGTCAATTAGTTTTTTGGGACTGAAGTTGTAGATCCTTCTTGAGAAGTGATTGCAGTGAGAGAATCCAATTGTATGTGCACCTAACACAACATATCATTGTCAGACATATAAAAAAATAAAATAAAATAATTGAAAAACTATACTTCAAGTGTTTATTTTTCATGCATTTGAGTGTAAAGATACTTATACAATCAATCAGAAATCATTCTAGTTACGAATTTTAAATTAATTATATAAAAAAGTAAGAAAAACTTATCATATATGATAATTCATTATTGGATGACACTTGTTCCGGATTACTCAGCATTGATGGTTAACCTCGGAATCAATATAAAGGACACCAATCTAACACAAGACATGTTGGCTCAATAATGACACATGACATAACTAACTTTCCCGCCAATTCGGACTCCTTAACACTATAAATAATGACACACTAAACAGAGAGGGACTAGTAGCAACAGAAGAGAACACTCCCTCTCAGTCTCTCACATCATTTTTCTATATCCTGGTGGCGATCACCATAACAGAACTCAATGCATTTTAACTAAATTCATAGTTTAATCATTTTGTTTGATTAATGAAACAACAGAATCTTGTTACTTTGTGTTAGTGAAGTTACCTGATAAGGCAATCATATCTGTCTGGGTGAGGCCATGGAAGCCAAACATGGAATTGAGCTTATCTAAATTGAAATCAGGGTGAGGAAGCTGACGTTGAACACTGGCAATAGTTGATATTCTCCCGTCACGCCTTCCCAGTTCGACTTCATAAAATGGTCCCCCAGCCTACATTATGCAATTGCAAGACTGTTAGATAATTAATGTCATGCGGGGTTAGCATATTGAAAAATGTTAAGCATGTAACATGGTTAAATATCAGTACTTAGACTGGGAAAGCATTGTAAAATGTGTTTAATTTTGATACACAATCATTCTAAGGATTTTTACACTGTCAATAAATTAAAAATCACTTTAAACATGAATTTAAAATAATTTTTACAAAACATTCATGATCATATAGAATCTTAGAGCTTGGCTGTTTATGGATAAGATTAAGAACATCATATACAATAGTTTCCCCTTTGTTTCAGTTTGCAGTCTCTGTGATATCAGAATTTAGATTAGAGGTAAAATATAGAAGTATTTTATCATACCAAATTTATCACATCTCTAGTAGCCAGAGCAAGTATATCAGCACAAGAGACTTTGTTTCTGCATTGACGGTCACTATCAACAGCTGCCTTGGCTTTAGCAACTGTGTCATAGCCATCCCCAGCTAGTGAAATGTCATCAGGATGATTTTTCTCTGCCTTGTTGTTTGGAGATGCAAGCAAAATAGAAGCATCACAACCCTGTGCAGAAATAAAACCATTATCAGCAACATTTTCAAAATCCTTGTAAATTAAAATCATTGAACAATGAATAAATATGATACATGCACAAATTATATAAGGGCTCTTGCATTGTCATACTTACACCAACCCATATATTTTTGGGCAAAAATTGGATACAATTCTAATGGTGTTTTTTTGGTGTTATTCTCCGATCAGAGTTTCACCTCATTAATCGGCATTGTCACTTAATGGAAATCTTTATTACACAAATTATAGAGGTGAAACTCCAATTCTATTTAGAGAATAGCACGAAAAGCACTTGTGAAACTGTATCTAATTTTATCCCATATTTTGTGTGCACTAGTGAATGCAAAAATGAGCATGCATGTAAGTAGAGTAGTCATTTGAAATCAATCAGCACCAACTATAGTTAGTGTGATAAATGGTAATCATGACTCCATGAAGTCATGAAATGATAGGCTTACACACCCTCACAAAGCAATCATGGAAGAAAAGTCTAAGAGTGGCAGGGGCAGTCACAAAGGTCTGCTGGAACTTCTGCTCCACAGCTGAACGAACCAACTGTTCCACATTGGGGCATGTGTTTCGATAGAAGCCGCGAGTAAGCTGAGCTGAGCTTGTTTGTGTACTAACTATGAGGAGTAGCAATGATGATAAGACCACAAAGGAGCAAGGATCTCCCATTACTAGTTGTTCAGTTCTGTTTACTTTTTGCTCCTATGAATTGATTCCTAAGCTACAAATTTGTGAGGTATATGATAGAACTGGACCATCATATATATAAATATTTGTACATGCATATATATCTCACATGTAATGACAAAAAATGGAATGAAATTGAAAAGGATACTAAATTGGAGAATGATTGATGAGAATAAGAACAAAGGTCAGTTTCATGGACAGTCTGGCATATATTATATTTCACATGCTATAACCCAAAATGGGTTGAAAGAGGTGCAATTAAAGCTTAGATGAATTAAAAAATTGAGTTTAATTTTTATACAATGTACTGTAAATAATCTCAATTATTAGAAATTATTTTTTGACTTTTAATTTAAAACTACTATTACATGCATTAATAATTTGAGTTTAATGGATTATGTATTGCTAGTGTAAAAATTTAACCAATTAGAAATCATTTTTTATAATTTTTAAAGTAATTATTATCAAAGTTAGTAAATTTACTCTATAATGTGATTTGTAATTGAATTATAATATAAGAAAAATTTACACTTCAATGCATATCATATTTTCTTTAGTAATTAATTTTCAATTATATAACCAAATGCTTTTGTAAAAATGTTAGCACAGTTTTACTAGGACCAGCTAAACGTTCGTACTGATGAATTCTTAAAAGTTCTAGGTCTAGTGTAGCTAGGATGCGGATAATACGCTCAGTTGCGTGAAGCATCCAAGATGAATTCAGAGTGTACTGAGGTTTGATTGGGCGGCAAGAAAGTTTAATTCTATATACTATGATATATTAATTCTGACAACTTGTTGGGAAATGCGCATGAATGAAGGCAAATTGAATATATTCGCTGATGATCAAAGAAAAAGAGAAATTGATCTCTCTCACTTTCCTGCAAATTAGAGAATGTCAAGCCGGGCAATTTATACTTCTGTGTAATCTAAATCACATGCCACTTAATATTCTCACTCCTATTCCCCCGTATGTACGTATAAGTCAAAAAGATTTAATTTAATTGATTAAATAAAATAGGTAAATTATTATAAATTTTTTTATATTATTTTTAAATTTTATCGAAAACAATCTTTTAGCATTTTATAGCATTTTATATATGTAAGAGTAAAGATGGTACAATATTTTTTCCCTCATAGTAATAGCATTGTGTCTTCCCCTTACTTACTCAGCATCGACCCTTCAAGCAATGTGGTGTGCATAGTTCTTTTTTTTTAAAAAAAATATGTACATACAAGAAACAAATCACGTGGCATTTTGAAGAGATCAAAGTCAAAGTCAAACGCTCACATGCCTCCATATTTGCATGCGAGATTCAAGAAATTAGGTTCTAGTTGTTATATCCGGATTGAGGACTATCTAGCTGTGTTATTATAGTACTACTATTACTTTTCAATGCTAACGGGAAAGAAACAAAAACTTGATGCCATAATCGTGGCCTAGACTTGGACTTGATAGAAAACTTTTGTACGAAGGATGC
Source organism: Glycine latifolia (assembly GCA_013407115.1). Classification (NCBI taxonomy): domain Eukaryota; kingdom Viridiplantae; phylum Streptophyta; class Magnoliopsida; order Fabales; family Fabaceae; genus Glycine; species Glycine latifolia. Next base: position 16,017,334 of record CM023955.1, read on the forward strand.
AATAGCTTAGAACATAATGCATAGTATATAAATTCTAGTTTTCTCATCTCCTTTATTGTGTATGTATCATATTATTATCAATACATTTTTCAAGGTAGAAGCAACTAATTTGAATCAAACGAATATCTTATTCAAACATCATCACAAGTTGAATGAGTAGCAAGTGAGACTTATTCATCTAATTATCAATTCTTAATTTTTGGGATGACTTGCAGATCTTGATTTCTCAACAAACAATTAATATAATTTGATTTGAACAGCTAGCACTAAGTGTTAGAAAATAAGATAAAATGCATGAGAAGAAGATGTAAAGCCTCAAACTAAATAAAAGAACAATAATAGCAATACAACTTCAAAATACGACAGAACATGGATTAACAATGCAATATAACATATAATAAGCACAAAGGAAAATAATTTTAAAGGAGAAGTTTTAAATAGTATGAGTCGACGCGCGCAATGCTATTCTTAGAGAGAAAATGCCTTCAATGCACTGGTAAGAGAATATGATAGCGCTCATCTCCCAAAATATGACAACCTTTTAAACACCAATATAATTTTTTATAAGAATAGAAAGAAAAGAAATTTAGAGGAAAATGCAAAATTATTTTTCTAATTGTGTCTATTGATTATAGGAGAGTGATATATATATATATATATATATATATATATATATATATATATATAGACAAAACCCAACATGTAGTATCTTAAAAAAAACTGCAGCACATTTTTTGAACGTTCTCCCAACGTGCAGGAGAAAAAGAAAAGAAGTTTAACAAACCAATTAGTGTTGGAACTAATCACTAAGCTTAACAAAAAAAAATTGTAACGTTAAAAATCAAAACAGAATGAAACAACTCTCCTTCATCTACAAAACTGCTAACATTACTCAAATATTCACTTAATATTCAATCCCAAAATAATAGGAGTATAATGGATTAAAAAAATTGAGTTGGTAAACATAATATATTTAGAAAAACTGTTTAAGAAAAGGATTATATATGATTATATATATATATATATATATATATATATATTCAAAATATTAAATTACAAATAAAATATTTACCAACAATCCTCCACATAATTTAAAATTTAAAAACATTTTAAGAAATACAATTTACATAAAAACATAAAAAGAAAGAGCATGTAATATTGTATTTCAATATAAGGAACTTTTCGGGTTTGAGTCTTATATCTAGTGTTTATGAACTTCCACCAAAGTAAAATGTAGAGACTTAATTGTCTTGAACTACACATTCTTTAATCGAGTGCTAGTCATAGTTATGAAAACTGGCCCGATTATTGACTCGGTCGAGGTAGTGGGTCAGTGGTCCAACCGGTGGATCAGTAATTGGCTCGGTTTGACCCGGTCTATATTAAAAAATTCAAAATTATATTATATATACGTATATAACTAACATTATTTCATTAAGAAAAATTCATCCATAATTTCATGCTCAAATATATAAAATAACAATTGAAGTATTAAAGTTGATAACACAAATAAAGTCTATTAATAATAAAAGAGAGTATAAATAGCAACTGCCTAAATTAAAAAAATAAAATGAGTCAGAATTCAGAAGCCCATTTCGAAATAAAATAGCAAAATAGAAACTGTAAAAAGAAAAAATGGGGGTATAGGAAGCAATATATGGCCTGAAGGCCCAACTAACAAAATACCTAATTCCCCATATATATATATATATATATATATATATATATATATGTTCTTTTCTTCTTCCTTCTTGCTGTGTGATGTGTCGCAGTTGCTGTGCGCGCCCCTGCGCCTTTTTCCTCTGCTGCACCTTCCTTCCTTCTTTCTTGCTGCAAGGCGCTACGCTGTGAAGTAGGCTTGATGACGACGACGGCGCGGTGACAAGCTTCTGCATTAAGCCTCTACGACGGTGCAGCAACGGCACGACGATGAGCTTCTGCATCACGGCGTGACAACAACAATGGTGCGGCGACGCCGTTTCAGTTTTTTTTTTCTTCATGCACAACCTGATCCGGGTTCCAATAACCGACCAGGTTCCCGGGTTCAGACAAAATCGGTTGGGTTCCACCGGGCCAAACTGGGCCAAGTGCATGGCCGGTTCAATGCTCAACCCTGCCCGGATACAGCTACGGTTCGCGGTCCAACCTGTCCGACCGGCCGGGCCGGACTGGGTTTAATAACACTGGTTTTAGTACACAACCCCTACAATATTGGTGTTCATTTAGGTTCTAATAAGTAGTTGCGCGTTACACGACCTTGCACATGTATCTTGTTTCGTGAGTGTCACTTAGAGATTAGCCTATATCTCAAAGTGACAGTCCCACCACCACACTCACTAGGTGAATCCTCAAAGAGTGGTTTGTGACGCCTACCCCTACAATAATTGTCATCGGATCCATTAAGAGATATTTTTTTATTAAAAAAAACACATGTAAATACCTCAACCTTAATATTGTCAAAATTTACAATACACCTTGTCATAGGAATGAGAAACAGAACAACTCTGCAAAAAAATTGTGTCATTTAGTCAACAAACAATTTCGTTCTTACTCATTGAACTTCATTCATGGGATTACCAATCACACAGAGACGGGTGTCCATTGTTGTGACTAAATAGTCCTATTCCCCTCGATGACCCAAGTACTTGTTGGCACGTCAACCCTTTTGTAAGCGGATCAGCAATATTGTTTTCTGACCTGACAAAGTTAAGAGAAATAACACCATGAGAAATCAAATTTCTAATAGACTTATGTCTCACTCTTAAGTGTTTTCTTTTTTCATTAAAATTTTTGCTAGTAACTTTAGATATAGCAACTTAACTATCACAATGCATTGAAATTGAAGGTATAGGCTTATTCAACATTGGCAAATCACATAGCAAATTTTTAATAATCTTCATCCTCACTAGTAGTAGTATCTAAAGCAATAATTTATGCTTTCATGGTAGAATGTGAAATAATAGTTTGTTTAGCAGATTTCCATGATACTGCACTATCAGTTAAAGTAAAGACATAACCACTTGTCGATGTTGTTGCGTCAGAATCAAAAATCCATTTTGCATCACTAAACCCCTCAATTATAGCAGGAATACATGTATAATGAATGCCATGATTAATGAATCTTTTAAGTATCTTAAAACCCTTTCTAATGTAGACCAATGAGAATGATCAGGATTATTAGTGTACCTTTCTAATCTACTAATTGTATGTGCAATGTCAGGCCTAGAGAAGTTTGTCAAATGCAACAAAGAACCAATAATTTGAAAATATTTATGAGAATAAATTCCTTTACTCAAAATTTTCTTTTACTTAATGGATTCATAAGGCGTAGAAACAGTTTTCACATCAAAATAATTAAACTTCTACAATAGTTTTTCAACATAATGTGATTAGGTTAAAACCATGTCCCAGTGACACCTCTGGAGCTCATGTAAGAATTCGTTGTATTGCTCAGGCTCCAAGGACACGTGCCGCTCAGGAAGAATGTTCCTGAAGCTAACATTGCCACAATACCGCACCCAGGCCACCTGAGAGGTGAAGCGCTCAAAATCCCAAGCACCATGGATGGTGCCTGGTTCCTGTGAGGCTGGGAGGCGGACCCTCGTCTCTTGCGAGAATCCATCTGCAAAAAGGACAATTAAAAAGAAATTAAACAACAAGAATTAGAAAAGAAAATAGAATAAACAAAGAAAAATAAAAACTGCACAGATAGGTCGCGCTTAGCGGGCAAGGGCGCGCTTAGCACGCCCCCAAAATAAACAGTAAAACAAAAGTGCAGGCTCAGTGCGACCTAGAGCACTGAGCTAGCCTCTGCTGAAGACACTTCGCGCTGAGCGCGACATTTACACGCTTAGCGCAATTCATTAAATATCCAAATAGAGAAGAAATTGGGTTGAGCACGACATTGGCTCGCGCAGCCCAAACAAAATATGCTTCTAAAGAAAAGCAGGGGCGCTTAGCGCGGGTGCATGTCAAATCAGACATAGAGGTATGTGGGCTTAGTGCGGATAGTTGTGCTTAGCGGGGCTGCAGGAAGCCCAAAGGTCAGGGGGGCACTTAGCGAGCAAGTGTGCGCTTAGCATCCCTAGCAGCAATCGAAACATAAAGGCCCGCTTAGCTCGAACATACGCACTTAGCGGGCAGCTGGGAAGGCCAAAAGTCAAGCCAGGCTCAACGAGAGAGCACACACTAAGCCTAACAATAATTTCACAGCTAAGGGTGGCCCGCTCAGTGAGCAAGTGCTCGCTCAGCGGTCACCAGATTCTGGAAAATTCCTAGAACTGGATGAACACCATATGAATATACAAAGAAAATGCATGAATATCAAGAAGATAAACACAGAAATTCATGGGCTCGCTAACCACGCAAGGTACGTTCAGCAAGTGAACCCAGAAATGCATACATTTTACATGTTTGCTTAGCGCAAACAAACGCACTAAGCGAGACAACACAGACTCAATGAAAATTTCCAGAACATATGAACTCGCTAAGCGCACAAGGGCGCTCTAAGCAAGCTCATTGTTCCCAAAAACACAAAGCAACACATACAACAATGCAACACATTACAATATACAACAATAAACTACTTAAACGATGACAGATAACAAATCAACAATAACAACATAACGATTACACGAACATGCAACAGATTAAGGAAAAACCAAAAATTAATAAAAATAATAAATAAAAAAGAAAACTAAAAATAAAGAAATAAAGAAAGCATACTTGGGAGCGGGTAAATTAGATGGATGGGGAAAGGTGATGTAGAAAGAAGAATGCGTAGCAGTGGAAGCACAGAGGTAGAAGGTAAGAGTGTGAGGGAAAGAGAAGAAAGTGGTGAAAGATGGGGAGGTTGAGAGGTTGAACATTTATGGGTGTTGCACTCAGAGGGCAAATGTGTGCTCAACGCGACACCTTGGACAGTTAAATATATTTATTGCAGGCACGGGACGCGCTCAGCGAGCAAGTGCACGCTTATCTCCCCAACTGTCTGAACTGTTCAAATTTTTTTATTTTTTTTATACTCAATGGCTCGTTTAGCGAGGCTTCGCCTCGTTTAGCGAATTCTATAGGTAGTTTTATCCTGCAAAATCCGCTAAGCGCCCTCCAGTGTGCTTGGCGAGAAAATTGCTAGCTCAACCCAATTCCAAATAATTCTTGGAGACAACTTTTTATCTGCCACAAATACTCAAAAAAATTAACAAAAGGCCACGAAGGCCAAACTAATTAACAAAATGCCACGCCCCTAGTTCGCTGGTCAAAGGCGCGAACTACGCAAGCTGACATGGCATTCTTCTGCCCAATGGACCAGTGCCCCACCAGAAGCGGGCAGGACACGTGGCAGGTTGGCCGAAGTTCGCTGATAGTGCTGGCGAAGTATGTTCCTAGTTTGCTATAAGTGGTAGCAAACTTCGCGCTGACATGGCACCTAGTTTGCTAGAGGCATTAGCGAACTTCGTAGATGATTGACACGTGGCACCAAGTTTGCTAGAGCCATCAGCGAACTTCGTAGATGATTGACACGTGGCACCTAGTTTGCTAGAGGCATCAGCGAACTTCGTAGATGGTTGCCACGTGGCACTTTCGTAGTTTTATTGTCAGGATAGCGAAGTAGGTGATTGCTGCCATAGCCAGCGAATTTCAACCACTCCCCCCGCTATTTAATGACACCACCCCAACCCCGAATTTGCAGAGGCTGAGAGTATTGCTTAGTTTTTTTTTGAATCTGTGTGAGTATTTTGTAGTGATATACTGTTAAATTTTTTTTAATCGGTGCAAAATGAGTGGTAGAGGGAATGGTTTAATCACCATTGTATATTATAATGGGAGGAGATATGTGGGACAGAATGGTCAGGTGTTTGAAGGAGAAAGCAAAATGTTTCGTATTCCTTCAAGATGCAGTTATGATCATTTGATGAAAATGATATACAAGAAGTTGCACTTACAACGGGGGCAATCTATATCTCGACTGAGTGCTAGATGTGCATCTGGTAACCCGGTGCAGTGGGTTGGTGTGGATATTGTAGATGATGACGATGTAACGTTAGTTACAGACGCATGCACATCCGATGGAGAAAATCCCAGATTTATAGAATTGTATGCGGAAATATATTGTGGTGGACAGTCAAGTAGTCAACAATTTGTTGCAAACATTGGCTCAATTGACCTTAATTTAGAGCCGATGGTGAATTCGGAAGATAGAGATATATCTCCATCATCACAACCACCGCCACCAACCCAACCATCCCAGCAAATGGATTTTGAAGATACAGAAATGGCGGCGGCCCACGACCCAGCTTGGCCCATGGATAGTTCTGAGGAAGAGGTCGATGAAGGTGTTGTTCCAGATAGTCAGTCATCGGATACGGACGTAGACGACGATTTTGATCGTGGTTTTGCAATGCCTTCTCCAGGAATTGTGGGAATGCAAAATCAGCCTCCGATTGCAGGTATGGACGCATAATTGTGTGTTAGTTAGTAGTGTTACTGTTAGTATATTGTTTGTTAAGCATAACAATGTGGTTAATGTCAATGTATGATTATATAGGAGAAGGTAATGTACCTTTTTGGTCTAACGTAAGCCATTACACGAATATTAATTGGGCATACTCAGATGAGGAGCCAGATGACATGGAAGGAGTGCAAGTACCTAACTGGGAGATGGGTCAAGCGCTATATAAGGGGCAGGTGTTTGGGAGCAAGATGGAGGTGCAAATGGCAATAAAGCAATATTGTATGGCCTCCAATTGGACAACCGTAGTTGCAAAAAGTGATACGAAAAGAATTATAATGGTTTGTGAATATCACAATGACGGTTGTCCATGGAGGATGAGGGCATACCAAAAGAAGGCTTCCAGTGAATGGGTCGTAGGCATATGGAACAATGAACACACGTGCATTAGTGTTAATCTCTCTCAGGATCACAAACAGCTCGACTCAAATTTCATATGTTCGTTGGTCCTAGGTACTTTAAATTGTTATACAATAATATGTATATTTACCACATGCTTAATTTACTGACTTGTTATTCTGTAACGAATTGCAGAAATGATTAGGGAGGACCCTAGTGTTAAAATCGGCTTAATTCAGGAAAGGATTTCAACAACCGTAGGATTTCATATATCATACGGTAAGGCATGGAAGGCAAAGCAAAAGGCGATTGTTAAGGTGTTTGGGGATTGGGATGAATCGTATGCGTTCCTGCCAAGGTGGTTGGGTTATATGTTAAATTTTTCTCAAGGGTCTGCTTATAAGTTGGAAACCATGGAGCATTATGCTGAAGGACAACTGGACAAAAGTCATAGGGTATTCAAGAGGGTGTTTTGGACATTTAAGCAGTGTTGCGATGCTTTTAATTACTGCAAGCCCGTTATCAGCATCGACGGTACCCATTTGTATGGGAAATATCGAGCAACATTGCTTATTGCAACATCAATTGACGGCAACAATTACGTCCTTCCACTAGCATTTGCGGTTGTCTCTGGGGAGGATATTGACAACTGGTCGTGGTTTTTGGCACTTATCCGTATTCATGTAACGCAAAAAGATGGAATATGTCTTATTTCAGATCGCCATGCGGGCATAATGGCTGCGGTAAACAATGTCGAGCTGGGATGGCATCCACCGAGGGCATATCATGTGTTTTGCATTCGCCATTTGGCCAGCAATTTCAATCACAAGTTCAAGAATGTCATGTTGAAGAAACAGTTGAAAATGTTAGGTAAGCCATCGTCTGCTCCTTTATGGTTACATGTACATTACCCATAATTAAGTATGTCTTCATATTTATGTTGTCTTTGTTTATGTAGGTTATACAACCTCGCGTTTAGATTTTGATGTCGGATTGGAAAAATTTAGAGAAGCAAGCCCTCAGATAGCCGCATGGATTGATCGAATCCCAAAGGAGAAGTGGAGCGTAGCTTACGATGTAGATGGACGGAGATTTGGGCACATGACAACCAATATCTCAGAGGTTTTTAACAAGGTACTGAAAGGCGCAAGAAATCTTCCTATTACTTCACTTGTAAGGTTCACATACGCTCGACTAGTCACATACTTTTTGCAACATGGGGGTGAGGCCCGTGAGGAGATGGCGAGAGGTAATAATTTCGCCAAATTAGCGTGGCAAAAATATTTGAGGACGATTCATAAATCCGCAACACATAGTGTTATTGCATACGACACACAGAACAATAGATTTGAGGTGCAAGAGTCATACAACGTTCGTACTCATCGTGGCGGAAAGAAATGGTCGTTATCGTTATCAGAAAGAGTATGTCAGTGTGGTGAGTTTACTACATTCAGATTTCCTTGTAGTCATGTGATTGCAGCTTGCAGGTCAACCCACATCGACCCCACTCAATACATAGATCCCGTGTACAGTGTTGCTTATCAGTGTCAATTGTATTCGTCTCAGTGGTTTCCGATTGGAAATGAAGACTTCATACCACCTACTGGAGACGCCACCGTTTTGCCTGATGTTTCCCTGAGGCGTAAAAAAGGAAGGCCTACGACTACACGCATACGCAACGAAATGGATTCGCGGGAAGGATCAACGAGTCGGACAAGATGCGGTTATTGTAAGGTAGTTGGTCACAACAAACGAAACTGTCCTTCACGGAGGCAGCAACAGTGATGTTTATTTATGAGTTGTATGCGTTTTTATATGTATCGTTAATTCGTCAATATTATGTTATGATGCAATTTAAAACAAAATCATGTCAATGTCCAACATAAATAAATACCAAATGTCCACAACAAATAAATAACAAATGTCCAAAATATCCAAACATAAAATAAATGTCCCTAAGCATCACGGTCCCCATGATATCCGGCACATCGACTCATGTCATGCTCATACGGTGACAAATGACATCGATGCCGTGCTCCCCTGACTGGATTACGCCTAACTGCTAGTCGGTCGGGGTCCTCAGCCTCATCATCATCACCACCACCACCTCCATCCTGCATGGCCGCCGCTAAGAAATCCGTAATAGGATCAGGGGTGCTGCCGGAGCTCGGGGATGACATCGGAGGTGCCATCTGTGCCGCGGGAGTCGTAAACCCCGTAGTCGGATCTGGTGTGGGGTGTGCAGGCCTATACAAGTCTGCCGGTGTAGTAGGTGTCGATCCATACATCGGATATGCTGGAAACGCAAACCCCGGCTGTGGCATGGACGACACAGTAAACCATGGGGGGTACTGTGATGGTGGAAACGAATGCTGTGCACTGCTAGAAGATCCCGCCTCATAGTTTGGCGGCCAATGATACTGCTGCGATGTCCCTGCAGGATAGCCAGGTGCGTAGAAAATGCCTGGAGGACGGGGGGGAATGGCTGTCAATACCACAGGCCTATCCGCAACTGGCGGGGCCGAATGGTGAAGGGGCAAGCCCTCATGACGTGCTCGCCGGTTAGTGCGAACAACCGGAGGAGGGGACTCAGTCGGTCGTCGGATGGGTGGTGGGGCAATTTCTCCAGGATCTGTGACTCTCTCCAAGTCGTCACATGCGACCAACAAGCGAACCGCCTCATCGTACACCTGCCTCATGTCAAAGGCCTCCTGCGCTTGCGACTCTGGTGATGCCATATGAACAATAGTCTCAGCACGATCAGTCTGCAAATCAAACATAATTAGTAATTCACAATATTATGTTATTATTAAGATATGAAAATTTAATCAACCCCATTTATACCACATGTGCATGGAAGGCGGCTCTCTGTGTCATCCAGCGTCGTGTCACAGTGAAGTACCATTGCATGTACTCACTGTTGACAGATAAATAACCATCTCTCCGCATTGGAGGAAGATCCTGCAACACTAGGGCGTCTCTGTCATCCCACTGTGCAATGAAGTAACGATGTCGGTGCCTCCAGTCGACATCCGTCTTGCCGATAGCAGTGATGGTCAGCAGCTCACTACAGTTAATCGGATCGGAGGGTATATGCTGGTCAAACCCGAACTGCCGTAAAACTCTGTCCGGCTGCTGGTACACGACATTCTCATAGCAAATCAGAGGACAGACCGCCAACCATCGTCTAGCCATCTCAACATCTGGTGGATGAACAACATCGACAATATCGTACGGCCTCCAACGAATGTCCCTCCTTCGCATGACATCCATGTAATGACGATATCTGCGAATATGGGAAAATCTGTTTTGCCGCGTCTGATAAACATTAAACCTGCAACAACACAAAATTAGAAACATCAACATATTCTAGGAACAGTAAAATAAACGCACAACTTGAATACCTGTTTCCATAAATCTCCTGCATCATGACATCCTCATCGTCCACACGCGGAAGGGCTGGAGAGATTGTCGGAAATCTCGTCCAAGCCCATAACTGCAACAACAGTGCACATCCGCCCATGTCACGGCGTGATGCACGTGTGGCCCTGCAAAGCTCCCTATAAAGAGATGCAAGCACGGCAGATCCCCAGCTAAACGACCCTGTGCGCTCGAAGTCGTCCAAAAATAGCAAATATCGAGCTGGCACAAAGCTCGAGGCAGTGTCCACAAACAACGTGCCGCCTAAAATGCGCAATATCAGTGCACGGGTGTACCTAAGCCGTCCAACCTCAGTGTCGGCATGGACAGCATATACACCGAAATGCTCCCGTAGAAAGTGGAGGCCCAACAAACCTCCATGCAAGTCCCGCCCCGCATCAGGCTGAACCCCTAAAAGGTCACCAACTAATTGACGGAAGTTATGGCGTCCATGCCGGCCGGATACAACCTGACCATCAGTCGGCAGCCCTAGTAAATGATGCACATCCTCAAGGGTGATGGTCACCTCACCCATGCTCATGTGGAATGTCCGTGTCTCGGGGCGCCATCGCTCAACAAGTGCCGAAACGAGGTGATGGTCTATCTAAAATAATAAACCAAACCACAATTAAATACACATTATATTAGAACCATAAAAACATAATACACGCAACGTTTCATACAACATATGCTTACCTCATGATTGCGCAGACGCGCAACATGGTAAAAACCCGCCTGTATAAGCCACGGGTGGATATCCTCAGGAATAGCAGAGTGATCGTGTGTCGCGGCATGCCTGACATTAATCACACGATCCCGTGCGGTCGGATCACTTTGGGCATTCCACACATTAGTGGATATATGTCTATCTTGTAACGTTAATAGTGTCCGTACAGATGGACCAGGATCAATGACGTTGATCGCATCCTCACCCGCTGGGGGTGCCGGAACATTCTCAGCATGATCCATATTTAACTAGGTCTAACCCTATATTAATTTCAAAAATCATTTAGTATGCTAATAAATAACAAATAATAATATGGTAAATTTTTTTATTTTTTTTCATCAACGACCGGATACATAATAATTATTTGTAATAATATTTCATGTATACTTTTTATATTAACAAAAAGATCAAAATATTATTAGATTAAGTTAAATAAATATGTTCAATTCTTCAATATGTATATATTCATATTTTCATATTAATTTGAAACATTATGGTTCTATAATAATCACTGTACAAGTAAAACAAATCGTACGCTAATATATATTTCTTTATTTACCTAAATTGTTACAAATAAATGAATACTCAAAATAATTTTATGTTAACTTTTTTTAATTAAATATATTCATTTAGTTATTTATTTTATTTACATAAACATGTTTAATTATAAATTTAATAATTTTTTTTATTTTACATAATTAAGATCATCAGATATAAAAAATTATATATACCAAACTACAAATTCAAAATACTACTCTAAATTGAATGTCTCTAAATCTAATTAAGTATATCC
>CM023955.1:16029133-16040503 GCA_013407115.1 Glycine latifolia
AAATATAAATTAAAAATTATATTTTTAAAACAATTAATTTTTTTATTTTTCATAATTAAGATTCACAAATATAAAAAATTATATACATAAAGTTACAAATTCAAAATTATACTCTAAATTGAATATCACTAAATCTAATTAAGTAAATGTAAATATAAATTAAAAATTATATTTTTAAAACAATTTATTTGTTTATTTTACATAATTCAGATCATCAAATATCAAAAACTATATGTATAAAATTACAAATTCCAAATACTACTCTAAATTTAATGTTACTAAATCTAATTAAGTATATCTAAATATAAATTCAAAATTATGTTTTTTAAACAATAAATTTTTTTTTTACATAATTAAGATCATCAAATATAAAAGATTATATATATAAAATTATAAATTCAAAATTATACTCTAAACTGAATATCACTAAATTTAATTAAGTTAATGTAAATATAAATTAAAAATAATATTTTTAAAACAATTAATTTTTTATTTTTCATAATTAAGATCATCAAATTTAAAAGATTATATACATAAAATTACAAATTCAAAATTATACTCTAAATTGAATATCACTTAATTTAATTAAGTAAATGTAAATATAAATTAAAAATTATATTTTTAAAACAATTAATTTTTTTATTTTTCATAATTAAGATTCACAAATATAAAAAATTATATACATAAAATTACAAATGCAAAATTATACTCTAAATTGAATATCACTAAATCTAATTAAGTAAATGTAAATATAAATTAAAAATTATATTTTTAAAACAATTTATTTGTTTATTTTACATAATTCAGATCATCAAATATCAAAAACTATATGTATAAAATTACAAATTCCAAATACTACTCTAAATTTAATGTTACTAAATCTAATTAAGTATATCTAAATATAAATTCAAAATTATGTTTTTTAAACAATAAATTTTTTTTTTACATAATTAAGATCATCAAATATAAAAGATTATATATATAAAATTACAAATTCAAAATTATACTCTAAATTGAATGTCACTAAATCTAATTAACTACATCTAAATATAAATTCAAAATTATATTTTTAAAACAATAAATCATAAAAAAAAGCAAATCACTTGTAACATCCAAACAAAGACAAACTCAAATAAACATCTAGCTTATAAATTTTTAATATTAATTTCAAACTATTGGTCTTCTAACCTACAGTTTCAACAACATGGCACCTAACCTAATATTTCAAATAAGATACTCTAACCTAAGGTTTCAAATTTAGAACCTAAATATTATATAACAAACTTAAATATCAATTATATCTACTAAAATAAAATAAAATAATACCAACTTACTTGTTAATTTTCACAAAGATAAGCCAAAAATCTCACTAAAAGCAAACAATTTGAATATTTTGAGAGGGAGGAGAGAATGGAAGGGGTTTTGAGAGGGAGGAGAGAGGGGGGGGGGGGTATAAATGGTGGGTCAGGAATCAAAGTTCGCTGGAGCTGGAAGCAAACAATGCGAAGGTCTGACAACAAACGCGTTTTTTGAATTCAAATGACGTAGTTCGCTAGGCATGAAGTCAAACTCCGTAGCAAGCGACACGTGGCGCAACGGTCCCATTTTCGAATTCCCAGGTTACCAAGTTCGCTAGGGGGAGAGGCGAAGTTCGTTTTCTGCCAGGTGGACTTCGCTAAGGGGCCAGGCGAACTTCGGTTTCTGCCACGTGGACTGCCCGTTGGGCAGCCACGTAGTTCGCTTGATGGAGTTGCGAACTTTGTGTCCATTAGCAGTACGCCAGCTCGGCTTGCGTAGTTCGGTCCTTTGACCAGCGAACTAGGGGCGTGGCATTTTGTTAATTAGTTTGGCCTTCGTGGCCTTTTGTTAATTTTTTTGAAAGTTTGTGGCAGATAAAAAGTTGTCTCATAATTCTTGACAGTGGGGTTTTTGGGCTGAGCACGACAGGTGTGCTCAGCGAGACTGCTGAAAAGGTGGTATGCTCTTAGTGCGAGCTTTTTGCACTCAGCACACCAAGCAAAAACAAAATAGCGCGCTTAGCAAGCACGTGCACGCTAAGCACGCATGCAAAAACTACAAGCATTAAAAACAGAACAAAAAACACATGCACACTTAATTACAACACCAACACATAGAACACAACACATTTAAACACAAGTAAATAACAGAATGATTATTCTAATTACAAAGATAGGGAAAGAAATCCTGGGTTGCCTCCCAGTAAGTGCTGATTTAACGTCATTAGATTGACGGGCCAAATGCCATCAAGGTGGCAAATATGTCACAAAGAACACATCCTCCTTGCATTTTCGTTGCTTAGCTAGGAACTCCATGAACCACATGTATCCATGAAGCTCGTTCCATATTGTCGCAATGGGCGTGTTTGTGAACACGAATAGAAAGGTATTTAAGAGTTTGGCTATTTCTTCCTTGCCAACCAATTGATGAGGAGGGTTCTTGAATTGGAGAGATCTTGCTTGTTGAGTTTCAACTAGTGAGAACTTCTCCCGTTGTTGTTGAAGTCTCTCCTCATCTTTCTTATTTTTTTTCTTCATCTTTTTCCTCTAACTCATGCTCTTCTGTAAGACTCTCATGATGCGTTGTGACTTCTACAGAAGCTTCTTCCTCCATGACTGAAGATGTTTCAGCCATTGCTTTTGCTATTTCGCCAATGTGAATCTCCATACTCTGAAATGACTTTTGATTGGCTTCTAAGCTAGCTTGGGAAGTTTCCATGAATTGCATGAACAGATCATCCAGAGAAGAGAGTCTTTCTTCTTCATGTTGGTAGTCAGGATGTAACTCTTGCTCCCACCCCGAAGTTTTCATGGAAAAGAGATGACAATCGTCATTATCATGCTCTCCTCTACAAAAATCACATTTGTTGGGCTGTGGATAACTGGCCCCTAATTGTCTGAGCATATTGCTCCAGATATCACTCATGGTTCAGCTTCTTTAAAGGTTCACCCTGCAAGCAAAGACTCACAAGAAAAAGATACTTTTCTATTTTCTATTTTTGTATTTGCTCTTTCTTTTTAACACAATACAACACAAGACATCAGGAACAATACAGTACAAAAACTGAAATTTAAAAGACAATGCTTAAACTTAGGATACACAAACTACCGAGTACAAGGAACAAAGCTCCCCGGCAATGACGCCAAAAACTTGATGTTGGCTAAGCACGGCAAGCGCACCGCTTTGTCAAGTAGTAACTCAGTAAGTACGAGGTCAATTTCCACAGGGAACTTGCTTGTACTCAGAGTTAATATATGTCTAAGTTTAAGCGAACAAGAATTGAATTTGAAAATTTTCTAACCTAATTGCGTAAATGTAAAGTGCGATGTAAGTAAAGATAGTTGAACAGGGGCACAATAAAGGGGTAGAAACACAAACTTGGGGGTGAAATGACGGTTGATGTGGAGGATGGTCACGTGTTGGAATTCAACGAACCGAAACTACCATTGATGTAATATTAAAGATATTTCTCTATTCAATGATTAAATTTGCTCACTCTCATCTGCTAATGTGTTCTAACCTTGATTCTAAAGCCCTAGAACCCTAAATCACTTGATTTCACTCCTGATCCCTCAGTTAGCTGCATTAAATAATTTGCATTAAGAGAAAAGATGATTCGTAACTGAGGCTAAAAACATCACTCCATCCCTAGACATGACATCATTTAGAAGCTTTTTTCAGTTCTAAGGAAACAACCATTTCCCAATGCATTGAAACCTTATAACAAAGCATGCACATGGGAGATCAATCCACACACATGAATAAGCTCAGAAAAACACAATGATACGAAAATAGCATTAAATAGATAGTTAGAATCATTACATCAAGAGTGTTTGGTCATTGGAACCCCAACAATGTATGGGTTAGCTTCCCATTTCCATGAGAGAGCTTACAAATATGGAAGGAAAGAAGAAGAGTGAAAGGGGAAGGAAGGAAATGAAGGAAGAGAACCCCAAAATGAGTGGGATCCTCCCTTTTCTCGTGCCCTAGCTCTGCCTCAGCCTCCCCAATTCTCCATGAGAGTAGATCAGCCAAAAAGTCCATTTTTCGTGCCCTAACTTCTCTTTTATAGTGGCCCAGATTCACGGTGCTCGCTGAGCAGGAAAAGGTTGCGCTGAGCGCGCACTTCTTTGTCCAGCTGGATAAGTGAGCACACACTGAGCGGGTATTTGATGCGTTGGGTGAGTGTCGCGCTGAGCGGGCATCTGGCGCACTAGGCGAGCACCTTCAGACCTTTAATTCTCCTCTCCCTTGCAGTGAAATATATACAAAAACACAACCAACACCTCATGACTTAACTAAACTTAGCATCTACTGTAAAAAAGCTCGAAGAAAGGTAATTCTTATATTTTATTTACAAAAAGAAGCATTAAAATAGGAAAAGAATAGATAATTGCTAAGTAATTAATATATAGTTTTACGTATGCTTAGCAGTTATCATCCTTCATATCAAAATTTCTAGACAAGAAAAACTTCACATCATTTATGAAATGCACATTACTACCAAATATCAATATGTCATCCAAATACAAACATAAAATGACACGTCCATTATCATCAAATTGTTTCACATACACATATTTATCACTATTATTGATTTGAACACCATATGAAAGGACAACTTGATCGAACTTTTCATGTCATTGCTTTAGAGCTTGTTTCAAACCATATAAAGATTTAACAAGTTTGCAAACTTTCTTTTCCTTTCCTGGTACAAAGAAATCTACACCTTCTACTTGTTTACAACCAATCACAACAAGTCTTGCCTTAAATTTTTCTATAGATCCATTAGTTCTTAGTTTCTTTCGGAAAATCCACTTACAACCTATACTTTTACAACCAGGGGGGATCGTTAGAAACCAAGTTTTATTAGTTTTAAGAGAACTTGTTATATCATTAATAGCTTCTTTCCAAAAAGGTGCATCAATTGACCTCATGACATCACCGTAAGTTTTAGGATCATCTTCAATAAAAAAGAACAAAACTCAAAACCAAAATCCTTAGCTTTTTTAGATCTTTTACTCTTCCTAGGTTTAAAAACAACATCCTTATTAGCATTACTACAAGATGGTAAATTAGAACAAGAAGTATCACAAACAAGTTTAGATAATTTATTTTTCAAAGGAAAAACATTTTCAAAGAAAGTGGCATCTCTAGATTCCATAATAGTATTATTAGAAATTTTAGACACATCAGAATTAACAACAAAGAATTTATAAGTTGTACTATGCAAAGAATATCCAACAAAAACACAATCAACAGTTTTTGGTCCAATTTTTCTTGTCTTATTAATAGGGATGTTAACCTTAGCAAGACACCCCCACACTTTAAGATATTTCAGATTTGGTTCTCTTTTTCTCCATAACTCATAAGGGGTTTTTCCAAAAAATTTATAAGGAACCTATTAAGAATATGACATGCAGAATATAAAGCTTCACCCCACATATTTTTAGGCAAACCAGAACTTGCAATCATAGCATTCACCGTATCAAGTAAGGTAGGATTCTTTCTTTCCGCAATACCATTAGATTGAGGAGCATACGAAGGTGTCACTTCATGAATAATATCATGAATTTCACAAAAATTACTCATATCTAAATATGTGTATTCTCCACCTCTATCAGAACGTAGAATTTTAATTTTTCTTTCTAATTGATTTTCTACTTCTATTTTATATACTTTTTGAACTTATAAAACAACTCGCTTTTGTGATTAACTAAATACACATAGCAATATTTGGAGAAATCATCAATGAAAGTAATAAAGTATCTCTTACCACCATGTGTTTACACATCATTACTATCACATACATCACTATGAACCAATTCAAGCATGTTAGTTTATCTTTCAATACATGTAGTAAAACCCTTTCTAGGTTGCTTTGCTTGAATACATGTTTCACATTTTTTTTTGTTTTAAATCAATAGAAGCTTTAGGAATAAGATTAAGAGACGTCATTCTGTTGATAGAATTCAAATTCACATGTCCAAGCCTAGCATGCCACATATCATAACATTCAACATTTGCAACAAAAGAATAAATGCTAGATATTTTAGTTATAGAATGAGGCATAAGATTTAACTTAAACAGACCATCACAAATGTAGCTTTTACCAATAAAAATACCATGTCTAGTAATAACAACTATATTGGACTCAAAAACAACCTTGTACCCTTGTTGGACTAACAAAAAAGTACTTATTAATTTTTTCCTAATATCATAAATGTGATAGACTCCATCTAAAATAAGAAAATTCCCTGAAGATAGCTTCCCTTGACCTTCTCCTAACACATATGCCATAGTCTCATTCCCTATTCTCAAAGTACGTGTGCTTGATTCCTGCTATAAATAAAATATTTTTTTATCAGCACACATGTGAACATTAGCCCCAGAGTTCATAAAACAGTCATTTGAGTTTAAAACACAATTTAACTCAGGGCTAGTGACATGGTACCTGTCAGATGGGAAATCAAAAGGCAGCACCAATGGTAACAACATTAGCCTAAGGTTTAGGGAAAGACGTAGGTTGGCGATGGCGTTGAAAACAAGTATTGGCCAAATGATTAGTTCACCCACAAACAAAGCAAAAAACTCCATTTCCCATATTTTTATCGTTAGGCTTATTGTTGTTATTAAAAACATTGTTCTTATTTTAAAAAGAAGACTTTCTACCAAACTTATTTTTGTTAAATCCATGCTTCTTGAAGGACTCAGAGAAAGGCTTACTAGAGCTCTCAACAAGATAGGCCTTAGAATGAGAATCAGATTTTTGCAAATATTTTTTATAAGAATGATGTCAATTCTCAATGTGGAGACAAACAAGCAAATCATCAAAGGTGAAACTTTCATGTTTATGTTCAGACTTCGAACAAAATCAGTCCACAAAGGAGACAATTTTAAAATCATGAAAGTCACAAGCATAATGTCAGGTAAAACAATTCCCTTCAATTTCATGTCATAAACAATATTTTCTAAATATTGTAATGTTAAAAATCAAAACAGAATGAAAAAACTCTCATTCACCCACAAAACTGCTAACGTTAATAAAATATTCACCTAATATTCAATCCCAAAATAATACAAGTTTAATGGATTACAAAAGATCGAGTTGGTGAACATAATATATTTAAAAAAAAACTCTTTAAGAAAAGGATAATATATATTATAATATTAAATTACAAATAAAATATTTACCAACACTAAGTCCACACAACTAGATCAATTTCTAAAATAATAAATTCAGCTCATTACCTTTGACCAAAGAATAATAAAGGAAGTTATTTTTGCAAGAATGATATAATGAGGTAATAATATGAAGTTAATGAGTCTGCACACAAGCATATATGGTGTACCAAAACAAATATTCTAAACCTATGGGCATTTCAGGATAATTTATGGGCATCCACACACTATTCCAGCATCTTTGATTCAAGTCTAAGCGAACAACAGTTGCATATTGATCATGGGGAACTATGGTATACATTGGACAACATGACTCACATTACATCTAACCCGTAATCAAGAAATGTCATTATCTATCCACCTTGATACTTAGCTCCAATTTACTGCTATTTAGAAAGAATTTTACGCCAACGACTTCCTGCCTGTGCCCACTTTCAACTTCAAATTCTATTACTTACCAAACTGGGAGAAAATCATTCTGAAGAACTACATTTCACTATTTTTTTACCGAAACTTAAATATAATTTTAGTTCTAAAAAAATTGTTTTTTATTGTAATTCTTTTAATTCTTCAAAATTTCGAAATTTTATGTTTGGTCTCTATTGTTATGTGATACTCATTAATTTCTTATGTATTTAGCAGAAGTTCAAGTGACCATCATAAATAATATCTCTTAGTATCTATGGTACAATATCAACATGTGATACCCAAAAAAAAAAATTCTAGACCTTTTCTTTGGACAAAAAAAATTTCAAAAACTCTAAAATAAGTATTGTTTTTCTACCTTAAAATGAACTTTATAGAGCAAAAATAGTGATTTCAGAGGTTGGATTGAAAGAAAAAAAATTATTACACACTACTTTTACCCTTTTCTTAAATATAATAAAATTAAAACTTAAATATATTTTCTTATCCTTAATAAATACTTAATTTTTGTGTTTATTTTCTAAAAAAATTATTTTACATTGAGTTTCTAATAGTTTTATTTTTTTAATCTTGATATTTTATTTGTCTATGATATATTAATGAATTTTGTGTTTACTTCATAATAAATTAACCAATTTTATTTTAGTATCTACTAATAACAGATGAAAAAGTTTATTGATAAACAAACATAAAATTTGTTAATTGACCAAAAAATTTTACAAAATATTAAGGAAAAAAACAAAATTATTATTTTACTAAGAACTCAACACAAAACAAAATATATTAAAAATCAAAAAGTAAAAATTGAATATTTATTAGGGATTAAAAATATATTTAAACCTAAAATTAATTTAAAAAAATTCATTTATGTATTTATGATATTCCCTTTATACCTTCTTTATTTAACACTGTTCCTCTTCAACAGGTCAACTCAACGCTCCACACTCAACTACAGCCATCTATTCTTCCAAAATGAAACTCGCACATCTTAAAGAAAAAGCCTACGGATCATTACATTCCAAAGAAAAATACAAATAAATTAACGATTAAACAAAAAACACTTTTCATGAAAAAAGATGCTCTGAGGCTGCATATCGGCTTTGAATTAAATTGTACTCGTTGCTTTTCATGTGCTTCCATCAGTCGGTGAGGCATATTGGACCCCAACGATCAAAATATAATAACAGACTGACAGTTAATTGTAGGCGATTTAAGGACAAATGAAAAAGGTCTCCTAATTTTATCAGGTAGCCGAAAACTTTGTCTGACGCCGAAAGTTCTGGAGATCTTTCTTTCAGATCTCTTCCAATTGTCTATAAACTCTTGTCTCCGTCAAACAGCATTACCAGATAAAATATGTTTATTCGGCGAAGGTAGAAAAAATAATCATTTAAGCAAACATAGAACCATGTAAACAATAACCCAGAAATATTTAATATGACCTGTCAATCGTTCTTCTGTTTTACATTCCTTTAGCATTATAAAATACTCTTCAAAGATGTGTTCATTGGCCTATAACATTTAGAAATAAACAATTTGTAGGGATTTAAGAACCCAAAAAGACTGAATTCAAAAGGAATCCCTCTGGGTCTGGGCCATACAACCCAACGTGAAAATCTGTTGAATTGTAGGCTGTAAATTTTGATCTTCCATGGCAACAACTGTGTGGCCTCTTCAGCTTAAGATGCTTTCTTCAGTTTGTTATGAACACACTAGTCATCCATTACAAGGGAAAAAACAAAAAGTTCAATAAAATTCTATCCAACATGAGTTCATCCGTCCAACACTGACTTAAATGAAACATGAAGGGGAAAAATTATTGAGACACTTTCCTTTCAACATCCACAAATGTTGCAACAAGCTACCTGCAGATAAATCTTTCCTAAAGAATTAGTG
This sequence comes from Glycine latifolia, assembly GCA_013407115.1. NCBI lineage: Eukaryota > Viridiplantae > Streptophyta > Magnoliopsida > Fabales > Fabaceae > Glycine > Glycine latifolia. The sequence goes on from CM023955.1 coordinate 16,038,656, forward strand.
AAACATTTAAATGGATCAAAGCACAAGATAAACAAATTTCAGTCAGGAGCTACTGTTGATATGCATCATCTTAAGCAATAATATGTTATTTAGAGAGAATAATACCCAATTCACACCTTGAAATAAATAAAAAACGCAATCATTATAGAATTTTGTTTCTTGATTCCTCTTTACAATTACATGGTGCAAAATGAAGACACTGTGTAACAGTATAAAGATGGAGAGAAAAAATTGTTAGCAACAAGCCTGATTTTGAACGTATATGTTTGATGAAATAAAGATGAAAGCAAAGAGCTGAGTGGAACAGCCTCTGTTAGTAGTTAAGAACTTATTAGTTAAAAGTTAGTTGATTTAGCGTTGTATATTATTCTTGCTTGAAGATACACAAATTTTTCTTTCTTTCTATTAATCTCTGGATTTTAAATCGATATCCATCCAATATCTACTCAATTCTTTAGTATCCAAAATTTAAGGTGGGAAAATGTAAGTCAAGAGGCTTAGCTCATTTTTTATGGTAATGTTAAAGGATATTGAATTCAAATATAACAATTTGCAGTTGTTACCTGTACAGGACACAGAACACAACAATGATCGTTCAGCTTCCCAGAAGAACTCTCTGGGGATCAAGTTGTCCACTGCAATAACTAGACGGCACAGCTGAAAGCTCTAACCTTCCTTTCCATTCTTCTCCAGGTTTCAAAGTGATAGGCTTTTCAATAGCAGCAGCCTCTACACAAAGCATATGCTTGTACTCATCATCGCCAAAATCAGCCAGGGCCTTCGCTTTCTTATCCCAAGGATTCCATACCACTGCACAGATTAATAATAAATGTTAATTAAAAAAATATTAGGCATCAGTCACTTAAATGCGAACTTAGAGGTGTCACAACTCAATTTTGATAAAGGGCATATATAATAATCTACTTGGTTCAGAGTTAAGTTTGACAATTTGTGCCCAATGAAGCTATCAATTCATGCTTCTGATTCTTCCCGAGTTCATTAGTAATGGCTTAAAAATCTTCCATGACTAGATTACAACCCAAGCTTAAACGTCCCAAATCAACGCACCCAAATGTATTCAAGTTAAATTTGGAAAATGCAATTGCTAGCTTAAACCTTAGCTTCTCACAAAAGTCACTATCACTATATTGTTACTCAGTATACCTTCCAATCTTACATGAAGATTTTAGACAGAAAAATTAGAATAGATCCACCATATTTTTACACAATACTAGTAAATCCGACTTTTCACTCTGTCTCATTCCATTCTTGTTCTTATACACACATATACGAAGTACAGTTTTAAATTCTTAAATTATAAAATTACAAATAATGGAAGTCCCAATCAGTACACTTATGAGTAATACAAGATTTCTATTTAAGGTGACGTAATAATACTCACCAGCATCAGGAAGGCCATCTTTACGCACAACAAATGTTCTCTTTTTTTCATGATCAATAATTGCAATCTTTGTGGGGGTGCTAAGATATATCTTGTCAACCTATCATATCAATAAAAGCAGAAGCATTAGCTTGTAGTCAACAGAGTCCATGAAACATCAGTCTATTGGAATCGGCTACATGATAAGGCTAGAATGAGTCAACTAATACTAGAAACCAGGTACAACAGTATACAAACCAGATCAGGTTCGTGTTTTTCTGTCTTTTGTTCCTTTTTCCAATTTTATTTTTTGTGGAGATATATGTTTCTTACAGAAATAAATGGGTTGGGTTTAGCTAATACCCACCAGATATGGAATGGGTGGCATAGCATCAACCAGAACATGCTTAGTAATGCCCACCCCTATTACAGAAAAATAAATAAAAGAAAGAAATAACAGGAAATTG
>CM023955.1:16040603-16073946 GCA_013407115.1 Glycine latifolia
TGGGGGGACCAGAAAACCTTAGGGTAAGGATTGGGATGGAGAAGAAGAAACTAATTGTTTCTGTGAATGAAGAATAATACACTTTTACATCTCTTCATCCTTCCACATGTTCATACATAACACACAGAAACGTGTGAAATGGAAAGCATTGTTCAAATAAGTATGAAAGCCCACTTGTGCCATGAATTCAATACTAGCAAAATAATTTAAATTTATGAATAATTAATAAATGAATAACGTCTTTAGGAACTATAAATTGTTCAAATGTTCTATGTAACAAACTGCCGAGTCTATAACTTTTTTTTGTCCATTAAGAAAACTGATTTTTTAAGTTTCATCTGAAGTGTTGACATAGATTAAAATTAAAGAAATATATTTAATTTATTTCAGATAATTCAATTTAGTGATATAAACCCACATTCTACATTTAATAATATCAGCATTTTGCTTCCTAAAACAAAATAGAAGGGAAAAACTTATCTTACTTCTGATTCAAACGTTAAAGCATCCCCCTGTTCGGTAAAGCGCTCCTTGTTCTGCAAGTTATCAAGATAATCCAGGGTCTCCAATCCCTCAACCCGAACTTCACTGAATTCATGCAAATAAACAAGTAAGATGTTAATTCATGTATAATAATAATAATAATAATTAAATCAATGTACAGAAAATAAGACAAAAAGCCAATAGAAAAAAGGTGGTTGAATTAGCATTCAAATTAAAGAAAAATGAAACATAAGTGGATTAATACAACAGAAAATTCTAATTCAACCAAACATAATCAAAATATCAAAAAGAAATATTTCACTACACAAGTCACATTTTGGTCATGTACATCAGCACCAAAAAGATAACTGGATAACAATAGTATTTGCATACTGCAAATTTAATTCAGGGAATAACATTAGCTGATTATTCTACATTGTCACACCGAAAATGTATCCATCCATACTCTGCACCATCATATACCAAAAGCCATAAATCATTGTAAAAGTTTAAAGTTCCAAGCCTATTTTCACATTCCAACACATCTAAATCAAACTGCTGACATAGCAAGGAAAAGATTCAGATTTTGGTATGTTTATGTGCAGTCATTACAAGTGGCAAACCAATTGATGCCATGGACTCTCAAAATCTAAAATTCCAGTAAAACAATTTACAGTAAAATCTATTTTAATGGTTTCTCCTCTAATTTTATTATGCCTTCCTGTACCCCTTTTAAGCAAGCAACCAAAGTTATACAGTCCCTCCCACCCATGCCACCAAATTAAAAGCTCCCACAACAGTGCTTTGAGATCCCTTTCTATCATAAATGCACTTGTTATAATGAAGAACTTTGGAATCCAGTAATTGAAGATAATAAATATATGGACAACAGTGTAAATTGAAGATAATAAATATTTGGAATCCAGTAATTAAAGATTTCAAGCACACAGATAGCAAGTTGTTAATTGTGGCAACAGTGTAAATTTATAAATAAAAAACATAAAACCATTACTAAAATGTGATAAAGTGTGAGAGAAACATATTTCAAGCACTAACCTTATGTCTGATACAGAGAAATATGTATGATATGCAAAGGTGAACGAAAATGGCTTTCCCTCACTGTTTGTGTTCCTGATCCGAGATGTCAGCATCAGATCTCCTCCGGGTCCCAAAGCTATTCTAAGACGGAATTCAAAACTACAAACAAACAGAAACAGAAAGGCATATAATAGCAGAAGAGAACATAATATAAGCAATTCAAAGTATGAAACAAAGAGGTCTAATAAACAAGGTAGTAAAAATAAACCTAACAACATATTGAACAATTTCTATAAATACCTGTGAGGCCAAATCTTCGTGTCTTCTTCAGAGGGCTTAAGAATCAAATCAACAAAGGCTTTGCTCAGAGTATTTGTTGGAAAAGGAGGAGGGTCATCGTCAATGGCCCAGAATCGATTTCTAGCAAATCCATGCTGGTCAAGGGTGCCAAGGCCTCCAAACTGAAAACAGAGAGCAAATTTTCTTATCATGTCATCTGGAATGAGATGATAATAACACAGTACTTCTGAAAGGCCATTTACAAATTTGATGATATTCAAAAATAGATTGCAGAATGTTCAATTACAGGATTTTAATTTTTAATTGATTTCCTAGTTATTTAGGATTTGCAGATTGAGTCTGATCAAGGCAGCAGTAAAATCTAGAAGGAAAACTCTTTTTTAAAAAATTATTCTTTTGACATTTGATTTACAGAAGTGACATTAATAATTTGAGTGGTGATTAATGTACCGCTGCAAATTTCCTCCCAGCGTCTACCCGTTACACATGGTTAACCATGTTTGTAAATATGGGGCATTTTTTGCCTCACAAGTGATAAAATATGTGATTGCATACAATTATCACTAATGGTTAAATATGCCTTACAAGTGATTAATAGCGTCATCAGGTTATTGAAATGTCTAATTGTAATTAACTTTGTCTCGCAAGTGGTTAAGATGAAATAAATGCGTATACGATTATCAATCTCTAGTTGTGGCACTAATGAAGGATTAAATATGCTTTACAAGTGGTTAATAGTGTCATGAGGTTATTGAAATGTCACAAGTGGTAATCTTTATAATGGTATTATTTAAAAACATCAGTGCTTAAGTTTTAAGAGAATTATGAACCAGTAACACTTCACCTCTCATCCCTCTTCTTCATTCTTCACTTTTTAGTTTTTACCTCTTCTAAAATTGCATTATGATGACAAGAACAATCATGAGAAATAAAATTACGAAAGAAGTGCATACTTGTGGAAAGCATAGTGGAATCCCACCACGAATTGCCTTTGGAGGCTTAAATATAGCCTGCATAAGGAACAAGTTAATAGTAAACAAGATGGATCACAACCAAAGTCCATAGACATATCAAAATAATTCTGGCTAATCTGATTTACTGCTACTGAAGCAAAGATGAATATAAGGCAGGTCCAAACATGTTAAATATCAAACTATAATCAGGATAAAAATTCAGCCAATTTAGAGACATTAAATCCTCCTTCACAATACAATATGAGTTTGGTATTAACGTTCCATAAAAACAAATCAAGATCTTGAACCACAGAAAGATCCTACAGTTATTATAAGTCAAGCTATTTCTTCGGATCACTCAATGTACAATACAAATACATTCAAAGGAAAATATGACTTCGCAACATGGTTCTAATTTGCGGTTGAGATCACGGTTTCTCCACCATCGTTGACATTGCGGGAAAATGTGAATGATGTGGCTGCAATTGCGGAGAGTCAAAAAACCTTTACGCCGCCGCAATTGTGGTTCACAGCCGCAATTTAAAACCATGTTTTGCAAACCAATCGAGAATTATAATACAGAATTAGTATTTTATTTTCTTTATTCTATCACAAAACAGAAAGGAGAAAAAAAAATACTGAACATTGAAACTAAAACACCATGGTTTTTAAATATTAAATTGTAATCAAGATCTATACTGAACATTATTCAGACATTTTAAATATTAAATTATAATCAGGATAGAAATTCACACATCTTCAAGCCAATTTAGAGACATTAAATCCTCCTTCACAATAAAATATGAGTTCGGTATTAATGTTCCACAAAAACAAATCAAGATCTTCGAAGGAAAATGCAACTTTGCAACATGGTTCTAAACTGCAGTTGCGTTAACGGTTGTGGTTTCTTCGCCATCTTTGACATTGCCGGAAAATGCGATTGATGCGACCGCAATTGCGGTAAGTAAAAAAACCTGTATGTTGAGGCCGCAATTGCGGTCCACAACCACAATTTAAAACCATGCTTTGCAAACCAATTGAGATGTATAGTACAGAATTAGTATTTTATTTTCTTCATTCGATCACAACACATAATGGAAACAAAAAATACTGAACATTGAAACTAAAACACAATGGCGTAACTAACGAAATTAATGAACTAGCAAGGAGAGACGAAAAACGAACACGTTCCAATATTCACACACACCTTATTACTGAGAAAAAGCAATTCCTCGCCGTGATCGTTCTTCCAAGAAGTCACGTGGCCACCGTACAGATACACCTGAACAAGATCACAACGCAAAACGTCAGAATCAGTCAAGCCAGCCACAAAACAATCGAATTTTTTCTTTCATCTTCATTTTCATGATTTATTCAATTAAAAACCAGTGCAGAAAGCTAGATAGAGCATCCTAAGCTAAACAACCGCAACCACAGTCCACGGAACCTAAACTTCCAGATCCGAATAAACTCGCACGAGATCAGCAATCCGTACAATATAACTATAAAATGAGAATCGGCGAATGCGAATCGAGAGGCGAATAGCAACAAATACAAGCAGATCAAGCGAGAAAACGAAGAGCGATGCGTGGAAGAGAGGAATAAGAAGAGATTAACCTCGGCGGAGGAACCACGCGATTCGCGGAGAAGAATCTTCTCGAGGCCATTGACACCCTTGCAGTGCTCGACGGAAGGTGAAGAAGAAGAAGAAGGTGCAGACGTTTTCTCCTTTCCGGTGCTCATGACAATAACGGTAATGATAAGAATAAATACCTAAGAGTAGTGTCTATTGCTACTTCTTCTTTCTCTCTCTCTCTCGATATATATAAATACTAAGAGATAATGATCATAGAGTGTTTCGATTTCTCGAGTTTTGGATCGCGCGCTCTGAGTCTCAACTTCACCGCCACTTCTCTTTAGACGAAGCTACGCTCTTTGTTTTCTTTTTCTCGAACACTCCCCCGAGAGATCCTCTCTCTCATTCTCTGTACGTGCAACCGCACCTCTAAAAAACTTTTGTCCTTTTTTTTTTTAAATAAAACTAAAACATAAACGTTAAAACGTCCACGGAAATTAAAATTATAACTATATCTATCACTATGTATAAATGAAATAAGATGTTTTGGTGTTCACGTTTATTTTCCTATTTTACTCTTATAACTACTTTTTTAAATCTCTTTTTTATCACTATTGCTTTTCTCTTTAACTAACCCACACCCCACTGTTCATAAAACTGTCCACTATTATTTTACATTTTTATTATTTTTATTTTAAAAAAATTTGAGAGGCACGAGTGCCTTTTTTTTCCTAGTCTATATAACTTGTTTTCTTAATTGTGTATACTTGGATTAGCGATAAAAAAAATTAATTTTAAATAGAATTAATTTTATAATATTAATTTTGGTTATAATAATTTTAAAATTATGTGATTTGTGTTTATATTTTTTTTGTAAATGTAAAGTGAAATTTAATATAATTTTTTATTTAATGTAAAAATTATTCAAAGTTATTTCAATTTAAAATTAATTCTTACTTATTCATAATTAGTTTTAAACTTTTTCTTAACATAAAATCAAATATATAAAAATTTATCTAAAATTAATTTTGAATAAACAATCAATTTTTTAACATTAAACTAAACGCGAGCAATGCTGCAAAGTTCAAAAGTTTTAACCGGAAATTCTGTCGACCCACAAAAAAGTGTCATCTGTCTTTAAAAGTTGACAAAGCATATTATTCAGTGTCAATTTTGAATGCTCCAGAGTATCACTTGGCCGACAATTGTTGGAGGATAAAGTAATTATTCATTTAATTTTTATACTTAATTGGAAGTATTAGTTTCGATAAGAAAATACGTAAGTTTTAGTCCTTGCGTTTACATAAAATTAAGTTTTGGTGTCTATCATTAATACAGTTAGTAACGTCGTTAACAATACTCATGTTATTGATATATAACTCTAAACTTGATTTTCATATGTTGCTAATATGACAAATTATGTATATGGTATTGGCATGTCACAACATGATGCTTATATGACAAATGGTGTTAATGTCACAACATGGCACTACTAAAAATTAATGATCTAACTTGTATAATTAATACTACTTTATGAATTGGTTTCTATATGAAATATTACTTTACAAAATAATCTTTATATAAAAAAGTATAATTTTAGTCTCTATATTATCTTTACTCATACAAAATTATTTATGTCATTATATTGTTTTTTAATTATGTCAATCGAAGACTCTCATCATCTTAACCAAGGGTTGTGTATTGACCTTCTAATATTGGTTGATATAAACAGTTACAATGTCCCTATTTCTCTATTTAACAACTTTCAAACTTTATGCTCTGTATGTTACTTGCAACTTGCCTATAAGATAAGACATGTTTTATTACCTTTTCTCTTTTATCTATACCTCCACTTTGACACAAGATTGAATAGGGAGAAGATGTAATTTTGAAAATCTTAAAATGTTCCACACTTCTAAAAAAATTTCAGAAATATGCAAAATTTTAAATTGGATTTTCAATTTCCGGAAGTATGTATAACTATCATACTTCTAAATTTTAATTTCTAGAATGTTGCATCTTACCATATATATTTTTCTCCACAAATATCACCTTAGGACGTAATCATGAGTAAGATATGATTAGTTATTAAATGTGGATATCTTTCTTAGCATAAGTTTAAATCTTAATTTGTCACATCATGAGATACTATCCCCTCAGCTCGACCCTTAATCAATTGGTATTTAACCATGTATATAAAGTGTTGTTGGAATAAAATTCCACCATAAAACGGGTGTACCTATAAAAAGGGTGTGAAAAAAAAAAAAGCAATCGCCTTAAACAAATTTGACCATTGCTTTTTGATCCTCCATTTTTACTATTTGCACTCCCCTCTTTCCCTACCGCATTTGCTTATCAATTTGTTCTGATAATATCCTTATACACAAGTTTGGTTTCATCACTACACAAATTAGATTTCAAAAAATATGAAAATGTGAATGACTTCTAGACATTAGATTAGAAAAACATGTAAGAACAATTGTGTAAAATAATTTCTAAAAGTGTTCTTACATGCTTTTGAAAACTAAGTTAGAAAATCATTTTCAATTAATACTTTCATAATCTAACTTCCAGTTATGAGATTGCATTGGTCCGAGTAAAATGATACTCATAAAAGTTTCATATTTAAGTTTTGTAGATGATAAAACTTAATTAAAAGAAAAGACTTTATTAAAGATGACTCAACCAACATTAACATTTCTCAACTGATATAATTCACACCAATAATATTGTAACCAAAATAATCTAATTTTGGCAAGTAACATCTTCAATGTTCTGAAACTCAATTAACAAACAAACTATTTGGTATGATGAAAGACAAAAGGAATTGCTCCGATTGGGTACTCTACAACCAGAATGTGAAGAATTCCTCAGTATTTCATTACTTTGTAAACTTAAGAATTTGAAATACCACTAAAATAGGTGGAATTTTTTAAATACTCTTGTCTCTGCCTTCGTCTCTCCATCTTCATCTCAACATAAGATGCATCTTGCTCTCCTAACCCTCTGTCGCTCATCTCTCGCTTCTCTCTGATGAACCTTTCCTGTCGGAGCTTCGACCCTCTGGCAATCATTTTGTGCTCTCTTTCGAAATATCCAAGTTGTCGACGATGAGTAACCAAACCGCTTACGAAGAAATTCGAACACCATTGACAAACCAAACCGTTTGCCAAAGATTACCGCTGGAGATAACAACAGAGAAGGGGAGTCGACACCGTTTCATCATCTTTTCTTGTTGAAATCAACAATCATTTTTTCCTTTAAAATATTTTTCTTTTATTATTATGACTATTATTATTGTTATTATCATTATTATTATTATTATTATTATTATTATTATTAAATCACTTTAATTAAAATATTTCTCTTTTATTCCATTTTTTTTCTTCAACCAAACATTTATTTATTTCCACTTTATTTCTCAAATTTTTCCTTCTTTTCTTTCACTTATTCACTTTCATTCCCTCCCTCTCCTTCCTCACAACCCAACATACTGTAATTTTGAATCCAAAGTGCTGGAAATCGATACAAGTTTGAATGGTCTGGATGTGCATTACAATTAACACGTGCTGTTCCGGAACATTGAAATGTCAGTCTTTAGAAAATGGAAATGACTTCTAGAGTTTAATTCTGAAAGTCATCCTCATTTTCTTATTTCTGGAATCTAATTTTTGAAAGAATAAAATCAAACTGGAATAAAAATAAAAATTAACAATAAATTTGGGGAAGGATGGAAAGTTGGAAGTCATTGAAACAATAGCAAAATGGAAGGTGGAAAATACATGTTCCAACAAGTATTTGAGCTTAGGTTTTTTGCAGGAAATAACAGTTTCACTAATGGTAAGGTATTTAGATATTATTTACATGAGATTATACATTCAAGTCTCAATGCTACTATTAAACCAAATAATAATGATGAAAAATACCTCGACGATGTTACTAACTTGATACATATCAATATTATTGAGCTAGGGGAAACTTAGCTCGAAAGTGCAATTGACAACATAGATTCACACTTTATTTCCAAAACAAATTACGAGTTGACTGATTGTTACACTCACTGTACACACTTCATCCTCAATATTAATACAACCTAAGTAGACCGCATTTGCAACCCAAATTGCATTACCAAAACAATTTTAAATTAAAAAAATAAAATGAAGACTAACATGAGACCCCAAAATATAAAAATAAAAAATTAAAAGCAAGCTCACAAACAAACTCTGCCCTATAAATAAAATTAATGCCACGCAGCTAACTCATCAAAGAAATAACCCTAAACATTCAAACCATTGCAAAGAGACGGGTAGAGGTGGAAAATCTCTAGTTTCTCTTCAAGAAAAGTTTCTTGGGAGCAGATGCAGCTATGCTAAAAAAAACACTGATGCTGTCCCTTTTACTTCCACATGTTAAGTTCCTCACTGCAAAACAGAGAAGCTCCCTTGAGCTCTAAGACACACACTACAAGAAGTAGACATAAAAATGTCAATGAAAGAATAACTAAAACTTTATGATCAAAATTTCTTCTACCTGCAACCTAAACTGCAGGGAGCTGACAGAAGGCTAAGAAAACTTTCAAGAATCAGAATAACTGAACAGCCATTTTGAGTTTGTTTTGTTTCCATTTGGGCAACTTGTAAAAGGCATCCTTGGACATCCCAAATTTCTCTTTGAACTCCGCAGCTGATAGATAAGTCTGTATACATCAAAGCGCAAACAAATCAAAACTAAAATGAAATAAAGTTTAATTATAAGTTGCAATTACCAAAGAATGGGAGAAAATAACAAAAAAGACAAAAAGCAAGTAGAGAAGAGATGTTATAGCTAGATTATCCATTATACCTCTCGCTTAGTCACATCAATATTTGGTACAGGATCTGTGGATGTTATTTTAAGGCATTCATATGGGTGAATCACGAGACCTTCCTCATCTTCAATTTCATCCTCTTTCACATCTTCCTGTATGGTAAGAGATTCCACTCTGGTGCTCACAGAATTCTCCTTGTCATTTTTCTCAGGGTTTGATTTGGGCATTACTGGACTCACTTCACATTGTAACAACCCAGAAAACAAAAAGCATATTTTTAAGTAAATTATAATACTTAAAGCATTACTCAAAGGAGGAAAGGAAGGGGGACGTTTAATTATCTCATTTAATTGTTTACCTTTAATTGACTTTGGTATCATAGTTTCTCGTGCTGAAGGTGGCTGTTCAAAAGAAGAACTAAGTGCAGCTATGGCTGCAGATTTTGGCGCCAGTATTGCAGAATCTGGTGTCACAGATTTTGGATACAGCTTTCTAATTACTGGAGGCGGGGTTGAAAGGTTCCTAGCATTAGGGTTCTCAAAATTAGCTGCTAGGGCATTAAAGGCTGGAGACCGGCCCCTCACTCGAACACGATCAGGACTGACAGACATGCTGCGGGAGGAACGCTGGGAGGATTTATCTGGCACACTACTCGACCTTCCCCCATAAGACACTGGTGTTCTCCGTTTGGGTTTCTGATAATATACCAGGTATTCAACAACCAAACAGAAAAAATGTAAATAGACTCGTGTATTTTTCATTCCAAAGTAGCAACACAGAGCAGATTAAAAGATGAAGTACATCAGAATGATCTGAGAAGCACCTCAGTTAAAGTCTGAACAAGTAATGGTTACATATATATCATGTATCATGTAATAATTAGATCTAAAACCCACTCAGGCTTGTATCCATCCTCTACCAACGATCAGAATCTACAATACATGTCTTTCATATCAAAACATGGATCTGATATTTATATCAGACGTTTGATCCACCCAATCAAACCACCTTTCCTCCCCTAAATAGTATATATGTGTACATATACAATTGACTTTATATGCTTACATATCCACTCAATAAACCTGTGTTTTTTATTTACCAAACAATCAATCCGTCAAGTTTTACTTTCCAAATAACCTACATTTATTATCTAGCATTAGGAAAGCATGTATACAAGTTTCTAAAAGCTACAAAATAAAATTAGACAATGATTAACTGCAGAAAAGGAACATGTTTTTTTCCAAAATATCATTTTTTTTCTGTTTTTTTTCCTTCAGTGGTGCTAATTAGAAAATTTATGCCTGCCTTCCATATTTAATTTATCTATATTATAGGTACTATATATGCAAAAGTCAATTAAATTATGTTACAACATTTTTCCACGCAGCTTAATTTAGTTGCAGTTATTCTTGATCCTTATTTTAAAACGGTATACGTTATTGTACCTACAATAATTTACATTAAAAAGGGGGGTTAAGAAAAATCCTTTTAAGGTGAAGAAGAATTTCATACACTATATTTCTAACAAGAAAAGAATATTGAGAACTTGACTTTTGAGTTTGAATAATATTTATAGGCAAGAAAAGAAACATTTTATTAGTGATTCTATAGGAGTATACTTGCTCGGTGTAACTCTTTCTTTTCTTTTAGTCATGCTGTTAGGCAGTTATGTTACTATGTTAGTCTAACTATAGTTGGCTAACATTAGTTAGGCAGTTATGTTAGTTAGGTAGTTAGTTAGGACAGCTGTTTGGCAGTTGTCACTAACTAACTCAAGTTAGTTGACAGTTACAGTTATATAACTTCTATATAAACTGTATTGTAGTCAGTTTCTGTTTGGGTTGAATAATATCTCTCTCTCACCTCAATTCTGTTAATGATATTTTCTCTCTCTCTTAGATTTCTATAGATTCCTAGATGGGAGGGGAATAAATGTCTTACATCCAAAACTGGAGCTCCCCCACTTTTCACAATTGTCAGCTTCCTTTGAAATGAGTTTCCCAGCATCTGCAAAGTAAAAAAGGAATTGCCAATAGTCAGGATTTTAAAACCAGAAGTCATATCACGATGCCATTACATTGAGAACTTACTGAAGATTTTGCAGAATCCCATTTAAAGAAGCGTGTGAAGAAAGGTGGCTCACTCCCTTCCATGACAACATATACTGGAGCTACATGAGATAACTTTTCTAGAAGAAAATCATGCTCAAGAAATTTCTGTTCAATTCAAAAGAAGTCAATAAATCAACACCAGACTTTAGAAACTCTTAACATGATAAATCCATATGATGTAAAAGACACGAGAATGCTTAAACAAAAGTCTTATGATTTTTATGATTTTCTAATGATACAGGGATGTTATAGGACTTAAAATAAATATTAAAATAACTGACAATACATAACAAAGTCTTCAAAACAGTTGCCACTAAATTATACTGGCATGTTCATGGCTTCCAGCAAAACCAGTCATACCTCACCAATTGTTAGAGCCTGCATTCTACTCTTGGAGTCAACCTGCTGGCCAACCCAGACAAAGATTTCCGAGTGACAATCCAAGATGAAAATATCTTCTGTCATCAAATCATCCTGGGAGAAGTTGTATACCTCTGCCACCTGAAAATATTGCTTCAGATTAATGCTTTGCAGCAGATATGAATCCAAATAATTTAACTTCATTAGCAGCATAGCGCACTGGACTAAATTAACCTAAAGATTTCATAAATGTGCTTCTAGTATAAGCTAAGGTATCAAAAAAAGTATCCATAGCACATTGACCAGACTCTGTTCTCAATATTCACCTGAAGCACGACATTATGAATGCTAGTCAAGGCCGGAAATGCATAGGAGCTATTGACAGAAGGAGAAATTCTAACAGAATGGACACATGGTAGATGAGGATAGGAGACAAGGATACTGGAATCATGGGACAAGCTTGAATATGATTATATGAGGGAAGAAGAGGTTGAGAAATGAGAGGTGACCAGGAAGATAGCCAAGGGACTTGGGGTGGCGTACAGGCTTAGGCCTTGAGAAAGAGATAGTTCACTGCTTCACCAATATCTGTTGTTTTTTTTCCTCGTACTAGTCTTTACATTTTCTTCTATTTTTACCATAGTAACAGGAGCAGTGCTCTTAGTTTTTCATACTGATACATTATTATTATCAGTTATCACTTTTTTCCCTCAGATTTTGTCTACAGTACAACTGATATTGGATTATGTGTCTTTCAAAATTGTATTTCATCCTTGTTTGATAGTTTTTCATTGGCCATCACCATCATTGTTGAGAACTGGGATTTATCACTAACATTTTCCAAGTGTCAAGTTGATCAAACTAGCATCTATTTCAATACTAATCACATGTCACTTGGGCTTAATCGATTGCATCAGTAAGCTTTTATTTATATGATAAGCGACTTGACAGGTTATAAATAATATATTTTGGAGGCAAAGAGTGAAGGACTACTTTAATACACCTTCATACACCATTGGATTGCCATAAATTCCAAAATCATGTATGCAGAGACTAGAGCTTTAGATCAGTGGGTAAACTCACCTTTAAATTTCCTGCATGTTGCTCAGTCAGGCGGTGGAAGAAAACCACCATAAGCAAGTCAGCTGTTTGCCTTCAAAAGGGGGAGGGGAAACAAAAACCATTTTAGCAAGCAAAAAATTATCCCTTACCTTTCGGGAAGTGACAAGAAAATAGGTGAGGATCACTTTCAGGCTCTCTAAGAATCTTTTGACTGGGATATTCTGATTTTCCTCCTAACAAATCCCAAAACTGTTCAGATTCAGAACCTTCCCTTTGTGGTTTGGATTGTAAATTTGGCTGCAGAAAATTGGCAGCATATGAGAAGCAGATAAACAAAGATAACAATTCAAGAAGGGTAAAGGTAAATTACACTCTACTCCCTTAAAAGATGATAAAATTACAATGTCCTACTCTCTAATGTGCTACATTGTAGTCTATTTTAAGGTAAACAAAATCCTATAATCATGGTGAGAATCTATGAACAAGCCTCCTAGGGAGATATTTCCTAAATGCAACTTTTAATGTCACTGGCATCTAATTTGAACATCCTATTATTGGTTTAGGATCTTTAGAATATGAAATGAAATTTTAAACACTTCTACTATCAGCTTCGAAACTACACCTAAAATCTGCATTTCATCTTTAATAATCTCTTTTAAAAATTTGAAAGTTTAGAAACTTGAATTTTGCATAAAATGTATTGACTAATATAATATTTTTTTAATATCAGTATAATTTCCTGGCTGAAAAATAGGGACCAGGTAAATGCCACTAGTTAACATCAAACCTAAAACCTCTCTCTGACAACAGAAGCAATCCTTCTGCCACTGGGCTATAGCCAAAATGGCAATATTTAATCATAAAGCATATAAAGTTTCACCTTAGTAGCAGCTTGTCTAACACAACTACACAATTTGACCAAATAACATGCTAACTTCCTGGTGTTGGTTTAGAGGCATCACAATTTTCTCAATAATAATATCTTATGTACATATCAGACCTTTATCAAATCCAGCATCCTCTCAACAAGTTCCTGGTTTTCAGCACTTGTAGAGTTTCCAGACCAAGTAAAGACAGCAGGCCCATTATGAAGTATGTAACAATAAGAGGAATTCAAAGAAGATGCAACCTGGTTGACATAAAAAAGAAAACATCAATAACATAATCAAATTTGTACATTGTGTGTTGCCCAATACAAAATGAGCATATAGGCATATGGCACTACAAAGTGAAACCAGGGCATACTGGTTCAACTTGTATGGCTTGCATATTGTCTGGTCCAGAGCCCTGGATGCGGAATAATGCAACACCATTCTCATTGTATGTATCATCAGGAATTTCCTTTTGTGCAATGTAAGTCTTATATCCTTCACTAAGCCCACCCTAACAATTAAAGAATAAAGAGTTAAATAGACAGTACTTAACACACTCAACAAGAGTATTATTTTTAGTTCTCACGATATTAGGATCCCACAAACCTTAAAAACAATGAAGCTTTGAAGGATAGAATGAAATTGAATTGGTTCGTTGCCTTCATATATACGAGCCTGCAGTCAATTAGACATGCAAAACATCAGTAAGGAGCGAAATGAGCACAAATAATATCTCAGCAAAGTGAAAAAAAGACAATTTCCAGAATAATTACCTGGGAAGCAAGAAACTTCATTGACTCAACCATTTTGCTTGCCAATGAATTAGCTGAAGCTCGTTCTTCCTGTTTTTAACTAAAAGAGCTTGTAAACAATGCAGGCAATAGATTCACAATACTCCCGATACAAATTTATGGCAAGATTGAAATAAATTCTGTTATGCATTTATTTAACATTTTCTAGTCCTAAAACAGTTATTAGTGTTGTAAATAGTATAATGATATGTATAAAGCTACAATTGGCTAATATAGGTTAAATTAATCTACAGGTTCCAATACTGTTTTAGAATTTTTTTTAGTAGGTCCTGTCAAAGACCAACTCTCATAAAAGCTTAAGCTGTTTACATTTCTTAAAGTCTCTAAATTTTAAAATAATAAATGGCCCATTCATAATTTCAAAAACTTTTTCAATAGGATCACAGAATCCAATCTGCTGTTAGGTCCCTACAAAGATCCAATTGAAAGAATAAATAATAAGGGGGCCCAATTATAGTTTTTAAACTATAGGAACCTATTTAAGAATACCCTACACATAAAGGGGCTTGCAGATTAATTTAACTGCTAATATATTCTTCAGCTACCACCTATATCTGAACACTTTGGCACCAGATTATTTGTTCAGTTTTAAATTAAAATCACATATATGTAGAAGTAGAATCAACTACTAAATATTTTACCTCAACACTATTCTTGCCAATCCACGTTCCTATAAGACAATCTTCTTTATCTTCTCCAGGATATGTATACTGAAAGATGAAGCAATCTCCACTATAAAATTTTGACTGATCAGAAGCTTGAAGAAGCAGCTTCTCCTGACCGTTCACACGCCAAACCTGTGCAGTTAGAGTAAAACTATTGTCAACAATAGAAGGAAAAAAAACAATGTTAGAGTTGTATCACACCAAATCACAATCTCTCCAGTCTAATAAAGAGAAGTATAAAGGATATCTTTTGAATTCTCCATGAATACTAATTATCAAATGCATACAAGGCTTCACAAAACAACAGCTAACATAAGAACTGCAATCATGCATAAAACCCCCGGTTGGAAACTAAATTCACGTTGATGTCTAATGTCCCAACCATAACTTTGATGCAAGTTACATGTTTCCCATTGAAAGTTGAAATCTAATTGTAAATTGGGAAAATTCTTTGGCACACCAAAGCAAATGAAAAAAATGCAAAAATATTTACATAGCCTTTTCATAATCCTAAACTCGTTTTTTACAGAAGACATGTTTTTTACAGAAGATATTAAGCAGTTACTTAGTTAGTTCAATATGAATACCATATAGTCAAAGTTTAACATATCGCAAATCTATGATAGAATACAGCTCTAATGTACTAAAAGACTGGGTATTCTACTTCTCATTTGAGATTATAGATGGTAGGAGTTTCAAGGGAAAAAGTTATCTCATTAGAAGAAATCAATTACAGAAGATATAAAACCGATAAGAAACTGATAAAAGTAAAACTAAGAAAAGTTACATCAAGAAACATAAGTTTTGGGAGAAAATTTATAATTAGCAGAGTACCTGCAAATGACCTGTGCAATCGATGTGGGGTTGGGGTTCTTCCCTCACTGGATCAGCTTTCAACAACCCCTTTACATTTACTCCTTGACGTTTTAGAAGTGCTACAAAGTATAAAGTTGGAATGATATAATTACAACATTACCAATGATGCTGATAACAAAATTTATTGTTATAAAAATCACTTTAGGTCACAGTAAGTTAATAACAACTGTAAAATTATTTAACTTACCTGCTACCTTGCCACGACCATCTTCAGATACTGTTACATCAGTTGTCTGAGGCCAAGAATCAAATTTGGACCTGAACATCACTGTTTCAAATCCTTCTATCACACGAATTATTTGGGGTTTCAGTTGATCAGTGCCGCTGACTAACTCCTGTTTGTGGGTCAACCGCAATTCAACAATTATCAAAACTTAAACCAAAACTAAAATTATAGCAAAAGGATAAAGACTACTAATAAAGAAATGTGTTACATCTGCAACTCCACTTGCAATTTTTCTTTCATCGAGAGAGGTATTTCTTCCCATCCAGACAAACACTTCAAACCCACAATCAAGAATATAGCATTTATTTGTGTCTAGTAATTCCCTTTTCAAAGATTCAGTCTCAACAGGTTCTGCCTGACCCTTTTCCATGCTGCAAAATTGACAGCTTCATTAGAACTTGATTTTAATATGACAGATGAAATTCATCAATGTATTGTCAAAACTCAATAATTAAATACTACGTCAACAATTCTCAGTATTATCAACTAATACAACTTTAGACTAAGAGTTGCAGATTTGCATGTCTTCACATTGAATTAAAATAATAGTTTCACAAATCACAAATGAATTAAAAACAAGGGTACGTTCTAGTTTCACCCTTCAAATTTGGGTGACATGACTGAACCTTAAAGCAGAAAAAATACATGACCTCATAAATTGTATGTGTGCACAACCCCTTTCATCGAGCAAAAGCAAACCATTAAAAAACTATAGGAAATCAGGAAATGTCATGTGAGTTACATGTTACACCAATAAAACATGTTTTAACCTCAAACAATACCGTGAAACTGAAAACTAACCAGGTTTTTCCATTTAACTGTTTCAGATTTTCATTTAATCATTATATTACCAGAGGTTAAAACATGTTTTAATGGGTATCCTCTGCAAGTGACATGCCATTTCAGCTAACTTCTTTAACAGTTTACTTGAAATCGGGTTTTTACGGTCAGAATATCAAATCAGGGAAGTTTAATTCGGAGGAGAGGGAAGGGAAGGGGTGTTTCATTTACACCTTTTCAAACTCTTAAGATCTAATCAACATATGGCTAAACATTAAAAGGTGTAAGCAACAATTTACCTTAAAAACAATAGGGGTAAAGGAAGATTACAAAACATGTAAACATTGGTGAACTTCATCCAAATGAAATTTAGCTAAAAAAAATAATGGAATACACTGGTAGTGCAAACAAAAACAAAAATACTATAAATAAAACTGAAATAACATATTACCAAAGCAGCTTCGGAGGGCGAGAATCAGTAGGCTTATCATCATCACTGGCTGTTTTTCGCGGAAGAGGAGCAAATCCCCCAAAGAAACCCCAGAATTCCCCAGTTTCAGGATCAGCCATCAACTTTCCATCCTCTGCATGGAAGTTCAGGTATAGACATTAAATTCATAAATAATCAGTAATCACCTTCAAATTTTAAAATACCAAAATATATTTGTGCACTTACCAACAGCAGCTACCTCACATTTCCCTTCATGGTAGGTATCCTTAATATACTGAACAACTTCCAAAGCTTTGGCCCTTTCTTGAATAGATGAATTGGAACCATTAAATTGGAAAATTTTCGATTCAGTATCCAGAACAAAAATATCATCATGGTTGAGTGAAGCTCTAGCAAATGGAACCTATTACCAACACAAATGGTTACTCAAAAAGCATAAAACAATGTTTCTATATATGCATGCGACTGATTCAGTGTGTACAATAATGACCTAAAGACTCAAACTTCAATGGCAAAAAAATAATCTCAAACTCACCTCTTTGACATGTACAACATGTTTCCCTCTGCATACAAACAACCGTGTCTTATGTTTTTCAGCTTCGGGATGTTTGAAACCAGAAGCAACTCCACCTTCTTGTGGGATAATACATGGTTTGAAATAAGACAGAAACTTTTCAGTTTCATGGCCTTGTACTTCACGATACTGAACAGCACGTCCTCCAAGAGCTGCATCCAGCTCAACTGTCTTGATGGCCGCAGCACCAGCTTCATCCTGTTTTCAAGTTACAGTCATTAGGTAACAAGTATACAAAAATTACAACTAATGTTTAACAGAAAAGTGGGGAAACAGAATTTTTGGAGAAAAAAATCTAAAAATATATAAGAAGAAGTTCACCTGACTAGTGTCTTTACCAAGCCAGTAATGGATGTCATGGCGCAGAGCACCACTTTTTGATGCAGTTGTCTACAAACAAAGGATCAAAAATAAGATAATATTCATACTAGTGAAAAACTTTGTTTCATATGCAATGCAGTATGCACAAGTAACTTATTGTAAACCTAGGCACTATAAGTTCTATTGAGGAATATGTTGAGATTTGAATCAAAAACCTCATACAATATCAGCAAGGGAAACAAAGCTCATGGGAAAGAGGTCAACAGTGTCTTAACTGACTCATGCTCAATATGATTAAGAGAAAATAATATATTTCATAAATACAGGCATCAACTGTATTATTTTGAGAATACACAGTGCATCAATAACTGAAAGATGTATAGAAGCTCCATAATGAATGTTTTCCAAAGAAAAATGAAGATGGAAATTGATCCACATGCCATTGCATACCACTATTGTGATTTTTGTCATGCTGGGAACAACAATTGCTTTTAAATTACAATGTCATTGCAATGCAATAATAAACAGAAATAGAAACATCCTGAACAGAATATACCAACATGAAGCTAACATTGTATGAATGAATAATCACTTTCAAAATATGGCTTACCTTTAAGATCACATAGGAGTCTCCAGTGAAAAATTTCCCGTAAGACGACTTTGGGACAGGAACTGGATTAAAATTCTCAATACGCCATATTTCAAGTCCACTATATATGGTTAAGGAAAATAATGCACATGTACTGGACTACTGGGAATAGATCAAACAAAGCATCAAATTAAATTAAGCATATGACAGAATCAAATGAAGCAGAAACCTTGAACAAATCTTCTAAATATGAAAATCTGATAATTAGTGAAAAGCAGAATATGTTAACAAGGAGCAGGATACGCCTTTTGTCCAGCTCCCTGGAAAGCTGGATCTAAATCTCTCATGGAAACAGCCATAATATTCTTCTATTAACTAGTTTAAATATTGCCAAAAATACCCTGAAAAGAAGCCATAAATGATATAATCAGTGAATAGAAAAGCAAGATCAAAGAGTTAATTTTCCGAAGCTGACAAAAGTGGGAGAAAAAGGATGCGATGCTTCCCCAAACCATTTCAACAAAGAAATTCTGGCACAGTAATTACTTTATTTAGACAATTATTTAGACAATAGAGAAATTTCTCGGGAATTGGAATAGATCATACATAAAGTTAGCATCATTAATTTGCAAGGGAAAGGCAATAAAAAGAAGAAGAAAAAAAGGAAAAACAGCAAGCTAGGCAAATTGTAGTAGCTGTTATATATCTTCTTTCATCTACCATTAGGAATTCCAAGTAAATAAAGAGCTTATATATTCCTAAATTCATGTTCACAAGTTACGACAGATGTGTCACAAGAAGCAAAGAAGAATAGGAACACATTATTAAGCACGTCATTGTCAGCAACTACATACTCACTCGTGGTTGTTCACAAACAAGTAAACAAATTGCACTTTCAATAAGCACAAATGCCTTTTCATAGCAGTTTCTTAAAATTGGACAAAAGCATAACAACAGAAAATTGCATCTTTTGTCACCATGTCCGTTCTGCATACCTACCTAATAGAGCTAAATATTTTGGTAGCCATCAATTGCCACAAGTTTAAGCTGTGTGACACGCACATGAAGAAAACACTCACATCCTCAAATTTGCATCCAACATAGACTTTGCACTGCACTGTGCAAAATTTTACTAATGCGAGAATTGCTGTCATTGGAAGGGAACCCTGTGTCCCTGTCAATTCTACTATTCTAAAAGAACTTCCTAATAATATCAAATTAGAAAGGGAAAAAAACACAGAAAAAGAGAAAGAGGTGAAAGGAGTTAATATTCACCATTTAATCTTACATGAATTAAATTTAACAAAATCAATCTTGATCACCCGTGTAAGAATGAATGGTCAAGATTAATTCCTCTATCTCTCTCCCCCTGATAAAATATATAAAACCACATAGGATAACTGATCCAAAGACAAAGCAGCTCCAAAACAAACGCATCCAATTAAGATTCTTTTTGAAAACAAATGAAAATAAGACCCAAAAATCGCAGAATCCCCCACGTAGAAGGTACGCCCCACCTCATCCGAATGCCACAAAATGCACACACACACACACACATGACAGATTGACAGGTACCAATTTGCCAAAACGCCACCGTATAAGTTATAACAATAACAAAACAAGCCACAAAGAAACTAACCGTATACCTAGGTAGCTGACATGTATACACGTATACACGTATACAACAATAATACACACAATAATACGCCACAGTATCACTTGAACTGATCCCGAAAACACAGCGACGCTAAAAACTTTCAAACTACACTTCCCTACAATGTCGTTCCATTCCCCAAAATCTCGAACCGTCGTGAAGCTGGGTCTTGATGACTTGTTTGGCATGGGTTCGAAACAGTATCTTTGCATATGTAAGAGCAAGGCTCTCCGTACAATCTCCATCCTCCTTATCTTCGCATAACGAGGAGTCTTTGTTTAATTGGGGTATATAGTTTTTTATAATAATTAAATAAATACAAATTTTTCAGCATCCGAAAAACAAGAAAAACGCAATGTTCGATTCAATTCAGGTCAATCAAGTTCAACCGCATTTCAGACCAATCGGAAACTAGATCGAAATTCGAGCATAGTAAAAAAATGTCACTGAAGAAACAAAAACAACGAAAACGGATTCATTGATTCAAGGAGCTTCATACCTGGAGAAAGAAGCAGAGACAGCAGCAATCGATTTTTGTCGTTATCGGAGCAAAAATTCAAAGCAGAATAATCGAGAACCAAAACACACAAAAAAATAAATAGAAGCACGACCTCGAGCTGAGAAAATCGGAATCGCGAAATTTCAAGAAAAAAATAAGGAAAAAAAAAAGGCAATGAATCGGTATGAATAGGAAGCTGCAGATCCAATCAGAGGCACAAAATCGAAGGATTTTAGGAGCAGAGGAAAAGGAAGGTGGCGGAAAGTGAGAGAAGAAAAGTGGGGACTGAAGAAAGAAGAAGAAGAAGAATTTTAGAGAGAGAAAGAAGAATATTTAGGGGGAAAAGAAAAGAAATACGAAGTTGAAGAAAGGAAAAATAAAAAAAGCGAAGAATTGAGGGGTGTGTGTGAGAGAGAGATAGAGAGAAAGCGAGGGAATGATGAAATGCCAGGCGTGCTTATCACTAACGGCAACAAAACCCCAACCCCACACTACATCACACACATGAACTGTAAAACTGCGTTTTTAATTTATTTTTTTTCTTTTCAAAGCCAGCCAAATTAAATACTAATAATCTTCGTGTTTTTTTAATTATTTTTTATGGTTCATGTTTCTGACTCGTCACACAAGTATGGTGAATAATTTACTGTAGGGCAGTGGTAATGTGGTGAAAAACCAAAAAAAAAAAAGTGATCATTGTGATTGTTGTCTTTGTTGCTGTTTCCCACAGTCTGGTTCAGGTGCCATATTGTCGCATTTTTCGCTCCAACTCGGTGTTTTAAGTACTCGCGGTAAAAGGATAGATATTACTGCTGGTTAAGATTCAACTTACTTTAAAAATAAGTAATTTGTTTTTAGATTTTTATGTTGTACAGTTGTACTAGTATTAAGTAAGATATTAATTAAATGTAAATAATTAGATTTAGGGCATTGGAGTTAAGAGACTTTTAGATTGGGTCAATAATAGCATTAATTAAGTTCTGATTGCATGATAAAAACAGAGATAAAAAAAAATCGATTTTTATTTAGTTGAGAAAAAGAATATTTAACTTCTATAAAGTGAAATTTTCAATTTTTTGTTTCTTTTGTTTTTTCTAAATTTTAAAATTTTTTATCCTGCTGTGTTTTCTCCAAATGAAAATTTGCTATATTATCTATTGAATTTGATTTCAAAGACTTACTCGAATTAAGATAAATATTATCACAATTCAAAATGTATTTATAAAAATATTTATAAATAATTCATCAATCAAATCTTCATAGTCATAAGATTTGAATTCATCTAATTAATTCATTAAATATATTAATAGAGTTTGATTTTTTTATCACGTGTATAAATAATATTTGTTGTTGGAAGAGATAAAATTCACTTTCATGATCTGAATACCTCCAAAATTAGTCCCATGATTTTCAAATGTGAAAATATCTTATTTCCAAAAAATAAAAAAAAAATCACTTGAACATTTAACATGATTTTAAGTCCCAAACTAAAACTTAAGTAAGATTTAAAAAAATACTTTCATGCTAAACCAAAACATTGCTAACCATAATCTACACACATCTAAAAGACAGAAAAGGTGGAAGTGAAACTGTGACAAGTAGCCCTTCCACTTCCATTCTTCTATCCTCCTTTGTTTTTTGTGGTAGGTGAACAATGGGCAATATGCATGCAAACAACCTTTATTCATCAAATAAGTAAAAGAGAAAAAAAGATTATGATATTTTACATTATCATCTAATCACATATTATTATATAACATAATTTATTAAATTTTATAAAATTATTTTAAAAATCATATTAATAATTTTTAACTAAATAATAATATAAAATTATTTTATATCAGTGAATATATCATCATTAAACTTTGAGTATTATTATTGTTGTTAGCCATTTTTATTTCCAAAAATTGATTTCTCATTTGGCCACATGGGTCTTTGATAGTGAAATGCAATTTTTTTTGTGGGTGAGATGACAGAAAGGGAAAGGGGTTTCTCCGAGAAAGAGTTTGAGAGTTGGATTGAAGGTTGGCAATGGGAGCAAGCTGACCAAGGATTAGATGCCAAAAGAAGCGAAACTGGGAAAGGTCGGTCACCGGCTAATGCTATTATTATTCATGTAAATTCCCATAAACCCTAATGTGGGTGGGCCTCATTGCTTGCTAGTAAACTTTAGTATGGGAAAAGTATCATGCCCCCTCCTCATTCACCTTTTTCCCCCTCTTTTCTATCTCTAGGAAATAACAAATTATAACATTTTTTACCCGAGAAATAGTATTGGCTTTGCTTTTTCTTATTTCTTCAAATGGGTATGTAGCTTCTTATTTAATGTTTTTTAATGGTCTTGTTATTTAATGTTGAAACATGGTTTTGTACCCAACCCACAAAGATGAAAAGGCTTAAACATGTGATGTCATATGCGGGATTACTTCAGTTAATAGAGATAAAAATGAACAAAACTTATATACAAATTTTTAGTATTATTTAAACTGTTTTAAATCAAAATTAGAGTCATTTCAATAATTTGCGTAATTCTTTAATGTAACCTTTATTATTTGTAATTCTTTAATGTAACCTTTATTATGCGTAATTCTGAGGTGAAACTATAATACTACCCAAAGAAATATATCTAAGTTCTATTCATTAAAATAATGTTTATATTAATTTCAATCTTTTTGTTTTTCGAAATTTTGTATAGAAAACAAAGGGAAAAAAGTTATTTTCATTAGTTCCTGTACAAATCTTTAAAAATGGGGAATATATCAAAATATTTTAGAAGTTTTAAAATTGAAAATAAAAACAAAAACAAAAATAGAAAATAGTAGTATTTTCTTAAATATACAGGTCCTTAAGCTTAATTTGGATTATTATAATTTTTATAAGTAATTCTAAGAGACAAATGGCTTAATGGGATAGCGTCCAACCCTTAAGTTTTAGTTTATAAAAAAATAAAAGGTGGAACGTGATCATTTGGTTCCAAACTTGCATTTAAACATGGGCTCAGATTGTAACATTTTAGAAACGTGCAATGCCTAAATTGAAGTTTGCAATACTGAATTGAATTTAAATATTTCCATAAGTGTCAGCCATATAACTCACACATCACATGGAAAAGAACACCTCGACCCCGACATACTGCCAAAACACGAGGAGGGTGTCATTGTGATGTTCTGGAGTTTATATTGTCACTATAGCTTGATTAATTTTTTATTATTATTGAATACCCTTCTTTCTTTTTCTAAGCAAATTAATAGTTTATGACTATTGCAAAATTATTTAAACTTGTTATTATTAATTTAATTATTCTGAATATTATTTTCACCTAATTTAGATTACTGGTTATTATATTA
Organism: Glycine latifolia; assembly: GCA_013407115.1. Classification (NCBI taxonomy): domain Eukaryota; kingdom Viridiplantae; phylum Streptophyta; class Magnoliopsida; order Fabales; family Fabaceae; genus Glycine; species Glycine latifolia. The sequence continues at coordinate 16,064,960 of CM023955.1, forward strand.
TTCTTAAGTTTCTGATCAAAAAATTATTATTCTTAATTTTGTAACTTATTTTTCCCTCGTGTATCGTAGTTTTACTTTTATGTATATTTTATTTTATTGTGTGTGTGCAAAAGACGACTGTTAAGAGAGGTTTTCTTTTTGGCTGAATAGCTGTTGAGAGAGGTAAAGGATACTTTATTTATTGACTAAAGGATACTTTTATTACACCACAAAAAAAATATTTTTATGTGTTAATATTTTATAAAAATCTCATGAAAGGAAAGTAAACTCAATGAATTTTTATTGACATGTGAAATTTTATATTCAAGAGAATAATTCTTAATGACAAACAAAAAACGACCCTTTATTTATTTTGAAGAAAAGGCTTAATTGTTACCCTTTTAAGATATTTTATCTCTTTGGATCTATACTTTTCTAAACTTTAGTTGAATTAAAAAGTAAAATAAAAAATAAGAAAACATACATACACATACATACAAGACAAGATTGCAAGAAAGAATTAATCAAATGCCTCAATTCATTGATACCAAAACAATATTGCTTAGCTAGTGCATATAAGCATTGGAATCTTTGGTTGATATTGACAACTAAAAAGGTTATTTCAGCAATATTTAATTTAGTGATAGATTAAAAATTCAATGGAAAAACATCTAAAAATGTTGCACCATATAAATCCTTGCATAGGATTAAAGTAGTGATCAAAATAATCTCCAATAAATTAATTTAATAATAATCCAAATATTTAATAGATTAGTTTAGGGATAAAATTTTAAAAGTCTACAATAAAAAAAAGTTAATATCCATTTTGGTCCTAAAAGATAAAAAATTAAAATGTAGTCCTCAAATAAAAATACAATACATTGATCTGAATTATATTTAACGTCAAATTAATTCTAAAAAATATAATTTATTGTCAAATTGATATTTAGATATTATAATTTAATAACAAAATAGTATTATAAATTTAATGATAACATCTAACTTTTTGCACCTTTTAATATTATATTTAATTTTTTCATTTTTCAAAAATCAATTTATCACTATTTTATACTTTCAGAAATCAAAACAATTATTTGTCAAGAAAAAAATATTTATGTTGCTAATTTAATAACAAAATTTTCAAAATAATGTAATACCATAAATAGCCTTCAAGAAGCAAATTGATAATTCTCTCTATACTATAAAATAAGATAAATCATTTGATTTCATTAGTAATAAAAATATAATTATAATTTAAATTATAAAAGAGATACATTATTTTCATTGGTTATCTGTAAAGTAAGATGACACGCACCGGCCCACCGCCTAGCGCAGTCATCGCAGCCATTCACAAGTTGGTTTGGTTTTTTCTTCTTCTTCCGGACAATGATGTTTTGGAGGATTTTTTATTTTATTTTTCATAAATCAAATACTCCATTTTGTTTATTCAAGATTGACCAAAATATTGGTTCGTGACAACGTGCAACTTTTAAAGTTGCACTTATATTATGTCATCATGTTCGATTGCAGTATTGATTTGTAAGTTATAATTTTCTTAAGAGTGAAGTGCTGGCAACCCCCACTTAAGAGGATTCTGGGTACTATCCGTTATAATATGGTTATTTTTGTGTACTTTGCTCACAAGAATAAATAATTAGATCACTAAAATAAGAAGAAACAATTAGTTAATTTGGTTAAATTTAACAAATGAGTTTTAAATTTAAAAAATATTACGCACGTTGTTGATTTTTATTAATTCAAATATAAATTGTTAGTCAAAAAATAAAAAATCATTTATTTAATATAAATTTATTTTAATGATGATTTAGGCTACGTATTGTTTTTCTTTTTAAATTGTTCCTATTTTTAAAATTAAAATTAAACTACCCGTTATTACGTGTTTTTGGGTATTTTAGTGAAATACGACAAATTAAATTATATAATATTGTAAAACCATAATTAATAATAATTAAAAACCACTCTCAAATAGGCTCTTTACAAACTTTTCGAGAAACCTTGACATAACTACAAACCTAACAAAATCAAGGATTTCAACTGTATGAAGAAGGGCAGATCTTCTAAAGTCTAAAGTAGAATGATACAGTATTTAGTAAAATAACAATATTATTAGCTCATATATTACTTAAACTATAGAACCTATAAAATTGATTCCTTCTTTATTCATATTCACTTTATTTTCATTTCATTTAAGTAAAACATAACTCTAAATTTATCTCAATTCTAATACCAAAAAAAAATTATCTCAATTTCTATATTATAAATTTAAATTTTATTTAAAAGTAAAATATAACTTTTGCATTCTCTCTTTTAACTATATATAATCATATTATTTGTATTTTACGGCATTTCATGTTATTAACTTTTATATCAAGGAAAAATAATATATGCGAGGACTGTACTCCGTAAGGTTCAACACAAAAAAATATTATATGCCGCAAAATAAATATAATACATGAAATATTTCTTAAATTAAATGCCACAAAATATATAAATTATTTTTGTTCAAACCAATATTTTTCTTATTGATTCAATTAAAAAATAATTTTAAATTATAAATTAACTTATTTGATTAATACTCAAATTCCAACAATTAATAATATATAAATTTATTAATGTAAAAATATAGAAAATGTATTAAATATAAAATAAAATTCACAATAATACATTTTTTATGAAATATGACCTTTAATAAAACAAAACTTAATGCATGTACATAAGAATATAGTATACAAGATATAAAATTTTGGTGTGATTTTTATAATATTTAAAATTTTATTGTATATTAATATCATTAACTATTGTGTATGCATATATATATATTAATTAAAATATAATAGATAAATACATTAAAAAGTTATAATCTATAAAAATTTATAAATTATAAAATTAAAATACTCGTTAATGGCACCGGACATTAAGCTTATTTCTTAAACGAAATGTCATAAAATACATGTCCTAAATTAAAAATAATATGCTTATATATAGTTACGAAAAAGAGAGAATATTTAAATTTTAAATTAAAATTTATAATATAAAAATTGAGACAAATTTATAGGTATGTTTTGCTTAAATGAAGTAGAAATCAAATAGAAGCAGATAAATAGTGGATTAAGTGCACTAGGTTCTATAGTTTACGTATTATGAGTCCATAATATTATTATTGGGCCATTCTACTCTAGGGTAGTGTTTGGTTGATAGAAAAGAAAATAAATGAAAGTGAGAAAAGAGAATGAATGAATGAGAGATGAAAGAATGTAGAAAGTAAAGTTATTTGTTTGATATAAAAAGAGAGGAAATGTTTAAATTAAAGTGATCTAATAAAATAAAATAAAAATTACGTTACCACGTTGCTTGGAGGTTCCACACTATACCAGGTAAGTGAGAGAGATATTGTACGTAGTCTTACCCTTGTATATGCAAAAATATTGTTTCCGGATTCGACATGAACAACAAGTCATCAAGACACAACTTTACTGTTGTGTCAGGGCTCGTCCTTAATAAGTAACAAAATAAATAAATTAAAATTAAGTATTTTATAATTACTATCATCCATGTATTTAACCTTTTCTACTTTTGTTTGGTCTACGACAATAAAAAAAGGTGCATAATTGAATTTGTCCTTGGAAGAAAATTATTTTGACACAGGTATTGTGTTATTATAAAAGAAAAGGTGCATGATCGGCATATTCAATTATGCTATGTCCTTCAAAAAATTGAATGTGTGGAATTTTGCAAGATAGAAAGATACTTGATTATGCATGGAGCATAATTCATTTTTGGTGTTCTCTCCCATGAGTTCTAGGAAGGGACATTTTTCAGAAACAAGAACTGTCACTACACTTTCCCTGCATTTCATGTCATTTTTGGAGAAAAAGTAAAAAGTGTGAGTCCCTCGATTTCACAATCCATTTCTGAAAGTATCCTAAGAAATAAGGGACACTTTTAGACATAAGAACTTCTACTACACTTTATTTGCACTTCATGTCATTTTTTGAGAAAAAGTAAAAAGTGTGAGCCTCTCCAGTTATCAACCACTTTCATCGTAACTTCCACTTATACCAAATGAGAGAAAGTGTTACTTTCTTCTTATTTCATTCCCCTCTTCACTTTCGCTCGCAACGAGCACAACATAGAAGATTTGCACTTATGTATGAAAATCCTATTTTACTCAAGTCGTATAAGTGCTATAGTGCATGAGCCCTTTCTTGGGATGTTAAGAGTGATCCTTGCCATGCTTGTCTTGTCAATGAGTCTAGGTATTTGGCAGGGGTGGAGGATGATTCAGGGTTCCCTTTTTGAGCATATGCAGGTGATTCAGGATCTTAAGGAACGAAGATAATTTAGGGTTTTTCTTTTCTAGTGCATTTGTATGAGCCCTAGTCTACCTCACATGAGTGAGCATTAGTAGGGGAAATTGAGGTTTTTGTCCATAACACAATCCCAAAAGCTACAAGTAGGGGTGTTCATGGGTCTGGGTCAACTCATGACCCAACCTGACCGAATTATATTGGATTGAATTTCTAAAGTGTTTTGGGTCGAATCCAACCTAACCCGATTAAGACTTGATCATGAACGAGTTGATTAACGAGCTCTATTTTTTGAACTTGATCCAACCTATACCATATAATTTAATTTATTATATATAAATTAATTATTAAATGCAAAACATATTAGAAATTTTTAGCTCACATAGTTCATTAAATTATTAATTTAAACCACCCATGATTTTTTTCTTTTAAGTTATTTTTATCTCAATCTTGATTTTTTTTATTGATATTTTCACATGCTAATACCATACTTTATTTCTATCTAAAATAAAAATATCATATTAGCATTGAAATAATTAATTCTATTAGTCAAATATTTCCACAATTTAATTTTTTTTAGTATATTTAGTCATTATATATTTAAAAAGTAGTAAACAAAAACAAATTATTGTTCTATTTTTTTTAAAAGAAATTCTAAATATTCATACTCAATTAGTCCAGCCTATTTATGATTGGGTTGAGTCTATAAAATAAATTATACAAACCTTACCCAATCCAACCAACTCATAGATTTTTTATCGTTTAATTAATGGGTTTAACCAAACTTAATCTAATCCAATTCGTGAACCCTTAACTATAAGTGTTTGGGCATGCAAAAAGTAGCTTGAGAGTGCAGCTTATGTTAACAATTTTTCCCACCAATCAATTAAGAAAATAAATAAATGACTTGACTAATGAATCATTTTTATTAAAATACTTTTACTTTTTTTCACATTTTTTATTTAATAATTAAATACTACAAAATATTATTATTTATTTTCGTGCAAAATTAAAAAATAAATATTTCACTTAAAATTGAAAACAATAATCAATATTTTTTTATGATTTTATAAATGCTAAAAATACCAAATGAGTGTTTATACTTTCCTATCATCACTCTGACTCTAAAAATTAGCACAAACTAAAATGAAAGTGTTCACCAAGCATTATTATTCCTAGTTATTTCATCTCCAAAGATCTCATCATCATCTAAACAAAAACATCCCTAAAATCAATATGTCCATTTTGACAAAGAAATTACTAACAAAAGTAGCGACAATGACAAGTATCATATGAGGGATCTCCAACTAGGGGTGGAAATAGGTCAAGCCAGGCCAGGCTTTGGCAGGCCTGAGCTTGGCCCGCATCATTATCACTAAGCCTAAACCTGACTTGTTACATATCAAAAATAATTTATTAAAGCATGAGTCTGGCTTGCATAAATGTCTGGTCTAGCCTGAAAGCGTGTATACAAAGCCTGATTAAATAAAAATAAATAATTAAAAGTAAAAAATAACATAATAAAGACATGTACTTCCCGTTTAATTCGTGCATGAAAAAAATAAGTTAAAATTAATTAAAGTACTTTTAAATATTCAGCAAAATATTATAAACAAAATAAGCAAGCTAAATAAAATATCATGAGTTTCATTCAATAATCCAGTCTTAATGCCAAATAATAAAATAAATAAGAAATAAGAACCAAGGCAAGTTAAATACAATGACGAATAAATTTTTTAATTCCCAAACCATCTCCCAAACAAGAAAAAACATTTTTTTAGGAAATTTAATTTTATAAAACATTTTAAATCAATTTAGGAAAGTTAAAGAAATAATTTTTAAACAAAAAATGTCTCAACATCTTATTTATATTTCTAAATAAATAATAACCATTTTATGATATTTTCAATATAATTTTTTGAAGTGGTTGATCATTCACCTTCATAATAAAAAAAAATATTTTTAAAAAAATATATATTATTTTTAAGTTTTAATATATATATATATATATATATATATATATATATATATATAACAAATTAAGGCTGTCGATATGAAAGAAATTTATAATATATTTATTCCGAATAAACAAGCTACTTTAAAAGACTTACTACAAGACAAGATAAGAATGCTTAAACAAGAAATCAAGGAATTAAAACAAAATGATATTGCATTAGAATACAAAATTTTAGAATTAGAAGGCAATAATATTATAAGATCTCAAGAAAATATAGTCAGTACCTCTAGAAATGAAGATAAAGAAAGTGAAGAAAATTTTTATTAATCTATTAAGTCTTATTATTACCCATAAATAACATTGTGAAATAACTCTTATAATAAAAGAAGAAAGTTTTAATTTAATAGTTTTGATAGATTCAGGAGCAGATGTTAACTGTATTCAAGAAGGATTAATACCTACTATATATATATATATATATATTAAATAGGTCAGGCCTGATAAGCCTAACATGTTTTTTTTAAAGCTTGAGCCTGACTTTTTTATTTAAACAGACTTTTCAAAAAGCCTTAGACGTACCTTTATAATAAACAAGTCAGACCAGACCAGACCTTAAACAAACCAAACCAAAGACTCTTGATAGGTAGTCTAACCCATTTTCATCCCTATCTCCAACCTTATAACAAACTCCAAAAGCTCCCTTGACCGGGTACTTATAACCACAATTAAGATCGCATTGGGTAATTATCACAAGGCACAACACCACCGGGTCATCGATCAGCGTGCCACATTTTTTTAAAAAATTTGCCTAAATGTCACGCGCACAATAAATTTTACCAAACTGCCACGTGGCCTATTTTGCTACGCAAATCCATTTTATTGTTAGAAAACGTGCGAGAAAATGACACATTATTATGCTCATCATTCTCTCACACAGTCCATATACACGGTATGGTCGACCAACAGCCTCTCAATGCGCACGCAAAACCTAAATTATATTAAGAACCCATATGTATTAGTCTTTGTTTGAAAATTCTGTACAAAATATCTTGTGACACAAAAGATCAACATCTTTATTTTTATCTGTTAAATTTATATTAAAATATGCGTTACAATAATTTTAACTATAAAATAAACATGTACTAAGTTAATAGTATGTTTAGTTTTACGTTTCGTCCAACGAAATACGTGAGCTGATGTGGCACAATTCTGGTGGCCACATATTTTGCTACAGCCTCCAGCGAAATAAGCAGCCAACAATGGGCAGTACACGTGGTGCGCTCCACATATTTCGCTTGGCCCCCCAGCGAAATATGTGTAACGGTCACACAAAAAAAGGGTCGTTATGGACACGTGGTAGGGTGTGGAGAATTCGCTGGACACCCCAGCGAAATAGGTCTACCTGGCCTACTTTTTAAATCCCTCCCCCATCCTTCATCCATCACTCCTTCACTTCATTCTCATTCTGAAATTCTGAAAGTGACTCCCATCTCTCAATGTGACTATCCTCTCTCAATGTGTAGCATAACAGGTAAGTTTTGTTTTATTATTTTCTATTTTTTATGTTTCATATTTTATTATTATATATTTACTTTTTTTAATGTATTATGTAGATAATTTTAGTTGTTAAATAATATAAAGGTTTTAGATTTGAAACATTAGGTTAGAGAATATTTAGTTAAAATTTATGATTGTTAAGTTATAGGATAGATGTTTATTTTAGTTTATGATTGTTAGGTTCTTATAAGAGATAGACATATTTTAATTATAGACATAATATTCTGTCAAATACAATGAACATATTTTAGTTAATTATTTCCTATTATTTATCGTTTGTATTTTGTTATTATATATTAACTTTCTTTAATATATTATTTATATAATTTTAGCTGTTAAATAATATATAGGTTTTTGTTGGGTAAAATCAGCGCTCAATCGTACCCTCAAAAAACAAAGGTGGGTTATCGTCAACCCTCAAATCAAATATGCGGAAACGTAATAAAAAAAACACAAAGGGAGAGAGAGAGATAATCACACAATCAATATGTTTTACATGAGAAAACCTTCCTTCAATCTGGAGAGGAAAAACTCACGGAACCTTGTCCAGAATCAAATATCCACTATAATATAGAACAGTTACAATGAATCAAATACATCCAGTTGGTGGTTCACTGAACCTCTCTAACAATAGTGGTAATCAAACTCTCAAAGTGTTTAACTTGAGATCTCTCAAATATGCAAAGCACGCATGCTTGCTCAAAAATGGCACTCAAGAATGTCACTTGAGGCTCCCAAATGCAGAGTCACTCTCATGTTCAAATCTTTCTCGACGTCTGTGCCTTTTTCGACTCTCTTGCCTCCACCCTTAATGAGGGTATTTATAACCACAGAATAGGATTTAGGTTTTTTAAAACCCTTAATGGGCTTGGGCCAGTATTGAAAGAGTAAATCGTTCCAACAGTTTTAGATTTGAAATATTAGTTTAGAGGATATTTAGTTAAAATTTATGATTGTTAAGTTACAGGATAAATGTTTATTTTAGTTTATGATTGTTAGGTTCTTATAAGAGATAAACATATTTTAATTATAGGCATAATATTATGTCAAATACAATGAACATATTTTAGTTAATTATTTTATATTATTTATCATTTGTATTTTTTATTATATATTTAATTTTTAATATATTATTTATATAATTTTAGTTGTTAAATAATATATAT
>CM023955.1:16074046-16116196 GCA_013407115.1 Glycine latifolia
AGGATATTTAGTTAAAATTTATGATTGTTAAGTTATAGGATAGATATTTATTTTAGTTTATGATTGTTAGGTTCTTATAAGTGATAGACATATTTTAATTATAGACATAATATTCTGTCAAATACAATGAACATATTTTAGTTAATTATTTTCTATTATTTATTGTTTGTATTTTGTTATTATATATTAACTTTTTTTAATATATTATTTATATAATTTTAGTTGTTAAATCATATATAGGTTTTAGATTTGAAACATTAGGTTAGAGGATATTTAGTTAAAATTTATGATTGTTAAGTTATAGGATAGATGTTTATTTTAGTTTATGATTGTTAGATTCTTATAAGTGATAAACATATTTTAATTATAGACATAATATTATGTCAAATACAATGAACATATTTTAATTAATTATTTTATATTATTTATCATTTGTATTTTTTTATTATATATTTAATTTTTTTAATATATTATTTCTATAATTTTAGTTGTTAAATAATATATATGTTTTAGATTTGAAACATTAGGTTAAAGGATATTTAGTTAAAATTTATGATTGTTAAGTTATAGGATAGATGTTTATTTTAGTTTATGATTGTTAGGTTCTTATAAGTGATAGATATATTTTAATTATAGACATAATATTATGTCAAATACAATGAACATATTTTAGTTAATTATTTTATATTATTTATAGTTTGTATTTTGTTGTTATATATTTAATTTTTTAATATATTATTTATATAATTTTAGTTGTTAAATAATATATATGTTTTAGATTTGAAACATTAGGTTAGAGGATAATTAGTTAAAATTTATGATTGTTAAGTTATAGGATAGATGTTTATTTTAGTTTATGATTGTTAGGTTTTTATAAGTGATAGACATATTTTAGTTATAGACATAATATTCTGTCAAATACAATGAACATATTTTAGTTAATTATTTTCTATTATTTATCGTTTGTATTTTGTTGTTATATATTTAATTTTTTAATATATTATTTATATAATTTTAGTTGTTAAATAATATATAAATTTTAGATTTGAAACATTAGGTTAGAGGATATTTAGTTAAAATTTATGATTGTTAACCGTTATAGGATATTTAAATATTTTTGAAAATATTATATTAATAGAATATTATGTTCATTGTATTTAATTTTAGTCAAATATATATATATATATATATATATTTGTTTAATTTATTTAATTATATTATTCCATCCTTTGAGGACATAATGATTTTTAAAAAAATAATTTTCAGTATATAATTAAATTTAGTGATATATACATTAAATTTTGAGTAGTTGTGTTTAATTTGTAGTTATTGAATAATGGATCATGATCAAGATGTCCCAGCACTGCTAGCGGCTGAGTCTCCATTGAGCATCATTGTCCCCGATCTATCCGTATGGACTCTGTTGACATTACATGAGAAACATATATCGATGAATGTGTGGAATTCGCATAGTGATCCGACTGTGCGGGAACGTGTACTGAATGTGAGGCATGCTGCGACACACGATCATCAGGTTATACCTGAGGAGATCCACCTGTGGCTTATACAAGCGAGTTTTTACCATGTTGTGCGTCTGCGTAATCATGAGGTAAGCATATTTTATATTGTACGTTGCTTGTATTATGATGTTATGATTGTATTGTTATGTATATGTAATTGTGATATAATCTATTATTTCAAATCGACCACCACCTTGTCTCAGCACTTGTTGAGCGATGGCGCCCAGAGACACGTACATTCCATATGGCCATGGGTGAGGTCACCATCACCCTAGAGGATGTACATCATCTGTTGGGGCTGCCGACAGATTGTGAGGTTGTTACAGGCCACCATGGATGACATAACTTATGTGACATTGTTGGTGACCTTTAGGGGTTGAGCTAGTCGCCGGTTGGGATTTACATGATGGTTTGTTGGGGCTCCACTATTTACGGGAACAATTCGATGTTTATATGGTCTACGCTGGCACAGAAGTTGGATGCATGAGATACACCCGTGCACTGATATTGCGTATCTTAGGCGAGATGTTGTTTGTGGACACTGCCTCCAGCTTTGTGCCAGCTCAATACCTTCTATATTTGGACGATTTCGAGTGCACAGGTTTATTCAGTTGGGGATCTCTGGTTCTTGTAGCCCTGTATAGGGAGTTGTGCAAGGCGACACGTGCATCACATCGTAAGATGGGTGGATGTGAATTGTTGTTGCAATTGTGGGCTTGGACGAGATTCCTGACTATCTCTCCTATCCTTCCCCGAGTGGAAGATCAGGATGTGATTGAGCGCGAGATATATGGAAATAGGTATTACAATTGTGGGTTTGCCATTGTTGGAAGTGTTTGTTGGTGTTGCTAATATTTTATTGTTGCAGGTTTAATGTGTATGACACGCGTCAAACAAGATATACACATATTTGTAGATAGGGATGGCAAAATGGGTTTGACCCGGCAGGCCAGCCCATGTAACCCACTCAAAAAAGTGAGCCGGGTTGAAACTTTCAACCCACTTTAAAAAAATGGGCCGGGCCAGCCCACCGGGCCAACAAAAAGTAAATCTAAAAAAAACTAAGAGTCCAATAGCCAGCTACCAGGCCCAGACTCAAAAATATCTTATGTTGTTTTGGCTTCTAGTTCTTGGAGTAATTGTCGCGAGAGAAAGAGAGAGACTGAGAGAGCTTCGTGCCTTCGTCGTTGCCTTGTTTCATCGACCGCCATTCGTTCTTGTTCCTCAATCAAATGACACCCACAGGGCTGCAGTCTGTGAGTTCGCTATTCGCAGAGATGCAGACCCAGTTGCAAAGAAAGATCTCGCTCCCGCACCCACACCGTCGTCCGCCGACGTCTTTGTCCCCTCACTGCCAGTGGTCCATAGTCCGCGCCAGCCTCCACTCTCCTCCGTCCTGAAGGTGCCGCCATCTCCTTTTCAGTCCTTTGATTTCATTTTTTTTCCACAGGTTAGTTGCTTACTTGCTTTCAATGTCTGAATCATATGAAATGTTGGAACTTTAAGTGTTTGATCAATAAATTTTTTAGTTTAATAAACTCCACTGATGATTAAATAATTTTCAAAATGTTAGAGACTATTTAGCTTGATTTCTAATACTTTAGAACTACTTAAGTGGATTGTTTTACTTTAAGGACTATTTAGGAGAGAGAGTGGTACTTTAGGCATGAAATTGATGGTTTACTCTTTGCTGGTTACTTGGCTTTGAGACTTAGGAGATTGCGTTTTTTGATTGGCTAACAAGTTGCGTCTTGGTTAATGAAATGCTTAACCAAAAGATTTAATGGTCTTTGTTTCTATTTCTAGATAATTATGCTATTTTGATGTAGACTTTCTTAGTGGTGAGAAACAGTGTGATTTGGATATATGAGATAAGGTATCTGCATAGTAGTTGTGGTAGACAGTCAAAAAAGATGTAAGTTCATACAAAGTTTTGCTGAAAACCTTTGCTGGGATATGCTGTCACAATAAGATGAAACTGTTGTATGGAAGAAAACTAGTAAAAGGAATTGCTATAGTTCAGTTCAAGGTAGCACCTCTGAGACATGTATTGATGAAAATGTATTTCACTTTGTATATCCTCGAAAGAGATATAGTAACTAGGATCTGTGTTATATGAATATACATAGTAGCTGCTAAATTTCTGTCAAAAAGAGGCAAACTTGGCCTTCCAGAGATCACTTGAACAAGAAGGAGCTTGCAATCTTTGGTAATTGTTATACTCTTTAACATTTATTTATATATTTATCTCAATAGAAGGATTTCATTGTACTGTATCACTGAATGAAATCTCCTTTCTAGTAGCTTATCTTAATATGTATATATTTACTTGCAGTAGCAATAAATTAATTAAATTTGTATTCCTTTTATAATTTTCTTTGTCTTTTTTTTAAAAAAAAAATAACTTTTTCATTATTTATTTATTTTTTAGGTGGGTTGGGCCAGCGAGCTGGCCCACCAACCCACCTTAAAGTGGGGCGGGCTAGTATTTCCAGCCCACTTTGCAAAAGTGGGCCAGCTTGGCTCGACCCATTTTTTTTATGGGTTGGGTGGGCTGGCCCCCTTTGCCATCCCTATTCGCAGATATTAGCATTATATTGATATCATTCGTAGGAGAGATATTCGTTGGAGGCCGTACGACCTTGTTGATCTAGTTCATCCACCGGAGGTTGACATGACTAGGCGATGGTTAGGTGTCAGTCCCTTAATTTGTTACGAGATTATGGTGTATCAGCAGTTGGATTGAGTCCTACGCCAATTTGGGTTTGACCAGCATATCCCAGAGAATCCTATTAACTGTAGTGAGCTGTTGACCATTAGTATTATTGGGAAGATAGATGTGGATTGGAGGCAGCAACATGGTTTCTTCATTGCCCAGTGGTTAGACAGAGATGCCCTTGTGTTGTAGGATCTTACTCCTATGCGGAGAGATGAATATTTATTTGTCAACAGTGAGTACATGCAGTGGTATTACACTGTCACGTCGCTGGATGACCCGTAGAGCTATGTTCAATGCACATGTGGTACGCATATTGTTTATATTTGTCTATATTAATATTAACTTAATATTGTGCATGACTAACAATACTTGATATACAGACTGATCGCGCTGAAACAATTGTCCACATGGCATCACCAGAGTCGCAGGCGCAAGGGCCATTCGACATGAGTCAGGTGTATGATGAGGCGGTTCGGCTTCTGGCCACATGTGATGATTTGGATAGAGTCACAGATCCTAGGGATCTTGTAGCTCCACCTGTACGGTGTCAGACCGATGCCCCTCTTGTAGTGGTTCGTAGTAACCAGCGTACGCGTCATGAGGGGTTACCCCTCCACCACTCGACCCCACTAGTTACTGACACACCTGTAATCGTACTGCCTCTTCCTCCCCATCCGATCGGCATGTTCTACGCACCCAGCTACCTTTCGGGGTCATCCCAACAGTACTTTTGGCCGCCGCAGTATCAAGCTGGATCATTTAGTAGTGGACAAGACGCATTTCCACAATCACAGTACCCCCCATGGTTTACTCCACCATCAATGCTGCAACCTGGATTTGCATGTCCATCCTATCCTATGTATGCACCTGGGCCTACTTCACAAGCGACATCAGGATCCGGTAATGGCGACTCTGATGGCATATTCAGCACATCTGGTGCAGACCCCACCCTTCGGCAGTTTGGATGATCATTCCACTGACTTCTTAGTGGCGACAATGCATGGAGGAGATGACGATGATGGTGATGATGACCCTGATCACGTGATTAGAAGAAATCCAGTTCGGGGAGCACGGTTTCGATGTCATTTGTTACCGTATGAGCATAACATGAGCCGCTGTGAGGGATATCATGGAGATCACGAAGACAATCCGTGACGATTAGTTATTTTATGTTTTGTTTGGTGTTTGTTTTATTTTTGGATTATGTATTATTGAACAGACTATGGTTCGATGTTTATTTTGGATATTAGTTGTTTATTAATTCATGATTGTGAGCTACATTAAAATAACCATTTGTTGTTTACGGGATTTATCTAAAAATTTAAACATATCACATTATGATTTGACATACAAGTCAGAACTAAACATCACTGATCCTGCAATCGTGAAGGACAATTTCACCTATTGTGACCAACAACCTTACAATAACCACATGTTGTACGAGTCATCGATTCTTCCCGCAAATCCATTTCGTTGTGCATGCATGTTGTCCTAGGCCTACCTCTTTTACGTCTAAGCGACACATCTGACATTATGGTGGGCTGTCCTGTTGGTGGTATGAAGTCCTCATTTCCAATTGGAAACTTATACAATTGGCATTTATACGCGGCACTATACACAGGTCTATATATTGACTGGGATTGAGGTGTGTGGACCGGCAAGCTGCAGCAACATGACTGCAAGGGAATCGGAAGACAATGAACTCACCACACTGACAATTTTTTTTCGATAACAATATCGGCCATTTCTTTCTGCCCCATGAGTACGTATGTTGTACGACTCTTGTACCTCAAATCTTGTGTTCAGTGTGTCGTAAGTAGTAACACAATGTGTGGCCGATTTATGAACAATCTTCAAATATTTTTGCCAATCTAATTTGGTGAAATGATTACCTCTTGCCATCTCCTCACGGGCCTCCTGATGATGTTGCAAAAAATATGCTACTAGTCGAGCGTATGTGAATCGCACAAGTGAAGTAATAGGAAGGTTTTTGGCGCCTTTAAGTACCTTGTCAAAACACTCAGAGAGGTTATTGTCATGTGACCAAACCTTCGTCTGTCTTCATCATAAGCCACGCTCCACTTCTTTGGGATTTGATCAATCCATGCGGCTATTTGAGGGCTTGCTTCTTTAAATTTTTCTAATCTGGCATCGAAATCTAAGCACGAGGTTGTATAAGTTGCATATACAAACACAAGGTAAATATCAAGACATACAGTATTGTGGAGTAAGTGGATGTAATCATATTGTCGTATAGTATTGCTTACCTAACTTCTTCAACTGTTTCTTCAACATGACATTCCTGAACTTGTAATTGAAATTGCTCATCAAATGGCGAATGCAATAAACAAGGTATACTCTGGGTGGTTGCCATCCCAGTTTGACATTATCGACCACTGCTAGTATGCCCATATGCCGATCTGAAATAAGATAGATTCCCTCTTTCTGCGTAACATGAATACAGATTAGTGCCAAAAACCACAACCAGTTGTCAATATTCTCATTGGAAACAACCGTAAATGCAATTGGAACGATATAATTGTTGTCATCAATTGATGTTGCAATGAGCATTGTTCCCCTGTATTTCCCATACAAATGGGTACCGTCGATGCTGATAATGGGTTTGCAGTAATTAAAAGCATCACAACACTGCTTAAATGTCCAAAACACCTTCTTGAAGACCTTAGCACTTCCATCCAGTTACACATCAACAAAATGGTCCATCGTTTCCAGCTTATAGGCCGACTCTTGAGCAAAATTTAACATGTAACCCAGCCATCTTGGCAGGAACGTATAGGACTCATCCCAATCCCCGAACACCTTAACAATAGCCTTTTGCATTGCCTTCCTGTAGGATATATGAAATCCGAGAGTTGTTGCAATCATTTCCCGAATTAACCCGATTTTAACATTGAGGTCCTCCTTAATTATTTCTGTAATTCGTCAGACAATAAGATATTAATAAATTTTCAAGCAAAATATAGAGTCCAACATAACGTATTTTAAGTAACTAGGATCAACAAACATATGAAATTTGAGTCAAGCTGCTTGTGATCTTGAGAAAGATTCTGACCAACGCATACGTGTTGGTTGTTCCATATGCTTACAACCCATTCAGTAGCACCCTTTTTTTGGTACGCCCTCATCCTCTATGGACAATCGTCATTATGATTTTCACAAACCATCATAAGCCTTTTCGTATCACTTTTTGCAACTATTGTTGTGTGATGCTCGGCCATACAATATTGCTTTATTGTCATTTGCACATCGAACTTGCTCCTAAACACCTGGCCCTTATATAGTTCTTAACCCATCTCCCAGTTAGGTATTAGCACTCCTTGCATGTCATCTAACTCCTCATCTGGGTATGCCCAATTAATATTCGTGTAATGGCTTATGTTAGACCAAAATGGTACATTGCCATCTCCTATATAATGAGACATTGAACACATTGTTCTGTTAGACCCACAATCATTTTAACACTATTGATTGACACATAGTTATGCATCCATACCTGGAATTGGAGGCGGATCTTGCATTCCGACAATGCTCAGAGAAGGGATTGGAAAAGCACAATCGAAATCACTATCTACGTCTGTATCCGATGAGTCACTATCTGGAACAACACCTTCATCAACCTCTTCCTCAGAGTTGTCCATAGGCCAAGCTGGGTCGTGGGCCGGCACCATTTCAGTATCTTCAGAATCAATTTGCTGGGTTGGTTGGGTTGGTGGCGGTGGTGGTGGTGATGAGGATACATCTCTATCTTCGGAGGTCATCAGCGGCTCTATGTTAAGGTCAAAGGAGCCAGTGTGTGGAACAAAATGTTGTCTGCTTAATTGTCCACCACAGTTTACTTCCGCATACAATTCGATAAATATGGGGTTTCCTCTGTCAGATGTGCATGCGTCTGTAACTAACGCTACATCGTCATCATCTACAATATCCACACCAACCCACTACACCAAGTTGCCGGACGCACATCTAGCACTCAATTGAGATACAGATTGACCTCGTTATAATCTCAACTTCTTGTATATCATTTTCATCAAATCATGATAGTTGCATCCTGGAGGCATACAAAACATTTTGCTTTCTCCTTCAAAGATTTGACCATTCAGTCCAAAATATCTCCTCCCATTATAATATACAATGGTGATTAAACTATTTCTACTACCATTCATTTTGTAGAGATTCAAAAAAAAAATTATGGAGCGTTCGAATGAATAGAAAGTGTGAGATAAGGTAGATATGGTTGAGGTTCCGTAGAAATGGAGGGGGGTGTGGTTATATAGGTGGGGTGTGGTTGTAATTCGCTGGGTTGGGTAGCAAAATAGGACACGTATTTCTCTGGACTAGCTAGCGAATTACTTGAGAGCTGCCACGTGTCACAAATACACATATTTCACCCCAGCACATAGCAAAATGGGACACGTATTTCGCTGTGCATAACAACGAAATCCGTGTAAAGTGTCACGTGTCCTGTCCGTTACTGACTCATTGACCACATATTTTGCTGGAGGCTGTAACGAAATACGTGGCTACCAGAATTGCGTCACGTCAACTCATGTATTTCGTGGACTGCGTAGCAAAATATATCACGTGATAGTCTGATAAAATTTACTATACGCATGACACTTAGACAATTTTTTTTTAAAAACTATGACACAATGGTCAAGATCCCCATCACCACCCCAATTGCTTCGCATATTGAGGAGAGCAACCATAGGAACACCAACAATCATTGACGCCATTAATGTCATTGCACTTCCCAACACCACCTAGGTAAGCATTGGCACACCTCGTCAGTCATCAGTGCAAGTCCCAATGTGTACCATGCATGTCACCAACCATAATGTCCATCATAGCACCTACATGGCAATAAGGAATATATCAGATGAGTTGGAAAATTTATAAAAAAATTTAAAAAGAAAAAATTATAAGCAGGGGCGGGCGTACTTAGGGGCCTGAGCCCCCCCAAAAATGAAAAAATCCTGTGTTGAGAAACGAATGATGATGATATCATTGATATGAGTAATGAGACAATTTGAATTGTGCCTCCCCATGCTCAAAATCCTGGGTCCGCCACTGATTATGAGAAAACTAAACTAAAGTTTACCGATAAATAAAACATGACAATAATCATGAAACAACATACATATCAGAGTTAGATAAATTTTAGGAAAATTTCTAAGGATTCAAAAATTATAATTTTTTATTAGAATAATACACTCATTTATGATTTTCAATGCAACTCTAAAAATAAATAAAAATATTTCTCGATTTTTTTATTTATTTAGGACATTGGTTAGCCAAACTCAAAAGTAAAAAAGAAAAATGTTATACAGTAATATTTCCAATACATTTTCTATATGAATTTCAATAAATAAAAAATTATATTTTCAATTCTTTATTTAGTGTTCTAAAGACATTCATCAACAAGACCTTAAATTTAAAAAGGAATATGTTATACGCGGAGCACATCAATGAATGGATTAAAGGGAAAAGGATATATATATATGAGAGAGAGATATGAAGAAAAATGGATACAAATGAGATGAAAAAAGAGAGTTAAATATACGAATATGATAAAACTACGTGTAGTTAGGCATATAAAACCTATAACTAAGCGTTATCCTTAAATGAAATGAAATGCATGTGTGCAAAACAAAACCTGATGTGCACAAGAGAAGGACTGAAGCATATAATGAAAGCTTGGGCATGCTTGCTTCTGATTGCTTCGGCTACAGTATTGTATATGATCCATTGCCTGTATGAAGTTGTCGTTTCTAGTTGAGAGTTAAGAATATATACATATATATATATATATATATATATATATATATATTACAGATTTGCTAATATCTATAATTTTCTTATTTAGTTGAAGTGTATCAGCAATGTTTACCAAAATATTTTGGAAAAAAACCATTGTTTGTTTATTATAATTTATTTTAAAAGGATATTATAGTAATTTAATATTTAATTTAATTTTAAAAATCAATTATTTTTCTCTCTCCTCATGAATGTCCCACGTTTCAGGCATCCAGATCCTCTCTTTCTTATTACGTTTCCAATGTCATCCCAATGGCAAACAAGAGCAGCATCCTGATCACTTCCTCCTACGATTATTTGAATTTTATCTAATTTTGCTGCAATAGTGCTTTTTACTTTTTGGCATGTGTTCTATCATGTGAAAAAAAAAAAAGTGTTCTGCAATGGTTTTTTTTGGCTTTTTATCTCGTAACAAAAAACAAATGTTCTGTCATGGGAAGAGAAGGCGCACAGCAAACAGTGAATCAGTTGCGGAGAAAAAGTTTCCAATAATGGTGCCCATAACTTTTAATTTGAGTATTTTCAAAAAATTAAATACACATTACTATAATATCCTCAAAATAAATTTATCAAACCAAATAAATTTATTGGGTTCTTGTCCTAAATATTTTGGGATTACTAATGCTAATGCACTCTAACTAAAAAAAAGTAGGATGAATATTAGCAACTCCTATATATTATATATTATTGTATATTAAATATAATATATTATATATAAGGTAAAATGTTTTAAAAAATAAAATCTCCACGTGTCAAATTTTAAAGCAATTAATTATTTCCTACAACTAATATCTTAAATTTGAACATAATAATCTGATTGAAAATATAAATAATGATTATTTGTCTATTTAAATTAATCCGTAATTATGACATCCGATGTTATTATTCTTCCAATTAATTGTTAGTCCAAATCCTATTTTGAATTAAGAATTACAATTTCAATTAAAGTCAATTTAATATGAATAAGATTTTCTATCGCGGACGATAACAATTGTCAACAAAAAGTATTTAATAGGATATTATTTATTATAAATAAATGAATGATTACCGATTATAATTTGTTTTCTCATAAATAAACAAAAAATGTTTTTTGTTGATCATGGTAATTAGGGATTCATTGACTGTTTTAATTAATTTGGTTTTTATTCTCTTATAACTTTTAATTAGTTAAAATTATAATACGAATTTTTTGCGAGAAAGTAAAAAAATACTTTCTAATAGATAGAGGGGTAGAAGGAAACACGGATCGAGAGTGTATTAAAGGAGTTGAACTTTTTTTATACAATTATTTAAATACTTAATTACCCATTTTCTAATAGATAATTATTTAACAAAGAAAAATTAAAAAATGGTATAAAAAGTCCTAACAATATTTATTATTAATTTTATGAGTAAAATTAAAAATATAATTTACTAATGAAATTTTTTAAGTAATATCAACTCAAAATTTATTTTTTATACATTTTTTATATACATAAAGGTCCTAAGAGTGGACAAAGGTTGTATTTGTCAACTCCTTGCATCTAACCTTGGGTTTCCTTTTAATTTTTTGGTTTTTTAATTAACTTTGACTTAATTTAATAAAACAATAATTATATTAATGTTTTAATAAATTTATTTCAAACGTATCACATCATCTAATTGATGATTAATGATAATAAGATAATGATTAATATATAAAAATTAAGTAAGAGATCAAAATTGTAAAATATAAAAATTAGAAAATTAAATATTATAATAAAATTTCAGGATATGAAAATCGTGAATTTAAAAAATTAGAAGAATTAAAATTGTAATTTAATCTAATTTTTTTTTTTACAAGAGGAAGGTATGTGCACGCTAGTGTTGGTGTGGTGTGGGTCACTAGCTTAAGACTCCCACGATGTGAGAAAAAGCATTAATTTTCTAATCAATGGTTCAAATTTTTCTATCTTTCCTTATTTGTCCTTGACTGTTCCCCTCCCCTCCAATTGCTGTAACACCACCGAGACCACCGCAACAGCACCGCCGCTATCGATCGCCCAATAGACAACACACAACAGAGATATCTTTCTATGCAATTACCCTTAGCAAAAATTGCAACTAACGCAACGACAACAATCTGCTATTTCGCGATCGATTTCTGAAGCCTAAACATAGTTGAACCAGAAGCAATGTAACGTTCCATGTTTCTGCTGCGTTTTGTGTAATAAAAGAAAACAGAGTTGGTGAAGCAAGTGGAAGAGTCACTGAACTTGAAGCCACTAACGGCGATCGAGTGTCGTCCCTGTCGTGGTGGAAGAGAGTGTCTGTGTTTAATTAACTTTTAAAATTATTATAAACCATAATGAAGTGAATTAATCTTTATTAATTTTTATATGATTGGATTATTTTTAAAATTATGAAAAAATATGATGCATAAAATTGTAATAAAATTTACTTTTATCAAAATCAATTTTACATTGATTAATTTTGAAAAATTAATTTTTCCGGCGTCAATCCAAACACAGGGAGGAAATAAAGGTAGGTGTGGAGGGGTAGTCTGGGAATGAGAGCGGAAAAAAGAGAAAAGACAAAAATAAAATTAGCCATTAGATTGAAAATAAAAATATTCAACGGTTTAGAATCTGCCTCGCACCGTGGTAGACTTAGGCTAGTGACCCACGGTAGCCTGCGTCCTCTAAGGTATTATTCTTTCCGCGGCAAACTGATATAACCTTTAAAAGTTCAAAATACCTCCCTCGCCGCCGCGGAACCCTAGCCTCAGCTCCCACGCCGTTCGCCGGACTATCAGCCCAACGCCGTCTACGGTGAGTTGTTCTTTCACGTATCCAGACACTTATATATGTTTTAACCCAGAAATTATGGAACATTGCACACAAGCCTCACTTCACTTTTCAAAATCATCTTCTCATTCTTCTGTCTTGTTCGATTTCCCCAAACCTAATTTCTCGTTCAGTGCCATGGTTTTGAAATTTCAATTCGAAAGTGATTTTTTTTCTCTGTTGATATATCTATATATACTGTTAACTACTTTCGGTTCCTATTTTGTTTTTTGCTCCCTGACTCTAAGACTGTGCAGGGAAATAATCCACGCAAAGGCCTAACGCTATGAAGACGCCACAATCTGCATCTAAATTCAAAAGGTAATACAAATTGTTTTGTTTGTTCTAATTGGAACTGTCTTTAAGTTATATGTGCTCGTTGTGATTTTGAACCTAGTGTGTGTTTGGTTAGCTTTTTTTGAAAAAATATTAGCTTTTCGAGAGAAATTTTTAAGAACAAGCAATTATTCCTATAAATAATCTCTTACGAAACTGCACTTGTTAGGTTCATTATTAATAGGATCACCTTGTGAAGCCTCTCTTAATTGTATATTCATTATGAAATAAACCTCTTGTTTACTTTCATTACCCTGCCAAGTACCTAACAAGGAAAATCAAATTCAAATACTCCTAGTGCATGCTGCAACTTCCTGGCTGTTGCTTTATTTTGGCTTTCATTCAGGTGGGGAAATTCTTTTTTTTTTTTTTTCAATAAAAAAAATTAAATTCACTATGAATTCTGTTTAAGTGTTTGTCAACCTTTAGTTACAGTGGTCCCTGATAATGTACTCCTTTGTTTAAATGCTTATATATAATTAAATGTTTATCAGGCTAGTATAGAACTTTGTATTGTTTTGTCAGGACTCTGGAGTTTATAAAAATTAAAAAATTGCTTTGCTCTCTGCTCCTTTTGCAGGAAAAGGGAAGAAGGTAAAGGTAAGAAAAAAAAGAAAGGAGGTAACAGGGAGGAAAAAAAGAAAGTTGCTGACGTCCTTGAATCTCGTAGCATGCTGGAGAATGACCATGATGAAGGGGAAGGTTAGATTAAGCATATTTAAAATTACATATTTATGTGGAAGTCAAGAACTTTGATGTGTGTGGCAAAGCTTTACTCAGGTTTTCATTGTTTGTTTTTGTTCTGCAAGGCTTTATTATGTGTTTATCATCAGGTTCATAAAGTTTTCTTATTAGCTTTGGCTTTTTATTCTTTAACTAGATGCTGTACTTGAATTCTATTTTATTTTATAGAAGCTTAAATAAAATCCTTTTGTCAGTAAATTTAATTATTTGTTTTTCTGCAATCTCCCTTTTCTCATTAGCATGAGATAATTATATAATTGTATTTTTTTGATGAGGTTGTTACTCTTTGTTTTCTTAGGGTTTGACAATGAGTCTCCTAGAAGCAGTTGTGGAAAGTTTGTGGCAAGATCCTGATGTCAATGATTCTGGATTAACAGAAGGTTCTGAAACTGATGTTGGGTTTCATTTAGATGAAGAGGATATTGGAATTAATGGACAGCCAATTTCTGAAGATTCATTGCATTTGACGTTTGTCAATATTAATTATCTTTTTTTTTCTTTGGTATAGAAGAAATTTCATTAGAGAGAAGAGACAAGAGAAAAACTAAAATTAGGCCTGGAAACAGAGGTATATATAAAGAAGGGCTAAGTGGCTATTAAATGTGTCTGAACTCTTTTCAATCTCTATGTACATTTTTAATTTTCTTATAACTGGTTTCCATGTTATTATTTTATTAATTGTGCCATTTATAATTTTGACCTCTCTTGCATGTTTTGCGATTTGTTTTGCTATGAATCTGGTTATTGTTGACTAGTTACTTGCCACTGCCAGTGTTGTTTTTTGTATTACTTGATCCTTATACACCAATTATATGTTTTTTATCTTCTTTTTGCTTGCTCAGTGATCCTTTAATTTGACATTGTTTTTTCTATGCAGCTCTTTCGATTTACATTTGCAACATAATTTAGCCAAAGAAGAAATTGACAGCCAAAGGAATAGGAAATTTAGCTGGGAGACTCCAGCTATTGGCATGTCAAATTGCAAGTGGGTAGGAACTGGAGAGAACATTTTGGAGGTATTTCATATTATTTATATCCAAGATTTTTCAACAGTGCAACCTCTATGTGAAAATGCCAAAAATGTTACATTTTCATAGCCATTTGCCAATCAGTAGCCATGAAGGAATGGGGGAAAGGTTGGCTCTGGCACACTGCAATGCTACATTTTTTGTTATAATGATGGTCTTTCATCACTTTCTTCCCTAAAATTGATAATGCCATCTTAGGTGAGAAAAACCAATTAGATAGAGTTACTTTTTAAGTTGATAATTGAGTTTAAGTCAATGTTATGTGTTTACTACCTGCTTGGAGATATTGATTAATTGCCCTTGCAGTTAAAAATAATAAAATGGTCTGTTTCAAATGGAACTGCCATTTTTCCTGTCATGGACATCAACCATATCTTGGCTTTGTTGTAATTTTATATTATGTAAAATGCACACAAATTCAAAATCTTACATTTGCTAATAAAAGATATTTTCATCCTTCAATTTGGCGAAGGTCTTGAGTGCATATTACATTTTTCTCTCTTGCTTTCTTGTTTAGGATTTGGATATCAATTCTTGTCATGGTCTCAAATCAAAGTTGTCCGAGCATTGGATGGATGTTTACAACAGGACATCTGGAGGCAAAGATATTAGTTCATCTAAACAGAAGATGTTTTTCTCCCTTTGTAAGTTGATTTGAAATCATAATGATAAATTACAATGAGCTTTGCGCATCTACAATCATAATCATTAAAAGCTTAAATCCTCCCATTTTAGATTTTTATCCTGAATGTTTGCTTCACTATGGGTGGGTTTAAGATTCTGTTTCTTCTAATATTCTGAAAATTTTACTATTTCTTCTATTTACTATAAATTTTCTGGTCTGATAGGGAAGTATGCTGGTTATAATGTTATATAGGCAAATCACAAAATGCCAAACAAAGAAGCAGGAATTGAATTTTCCACTTTGATTTTTTTAATCATTTTATGGGCATTGACTTCATGTTGACTTGGTTCCAGGCAGCAGCTACCGGGATATACTTTACTGTAATAAGAGGCCTTTCTATCTCAAAGGCCTTGAAGACACAAGCATCATGGATGCATACATAATGCATTCTGTAAGTATATTTTCCTGTCATTCTATAAAAAAATATGGAGTTTGTGAACGCCTTTGACATAGTGATTATTATACACAGCTCAATCATGTCTTCAGAACTAGAGACTGTGTGAAAAAAAATGATGCCAAACTGACCAAGCTTAGAGAGAATGCTGATAGTGACAGATTTCGAGATCAGGGTTTTACTCGTCCTAAGGTAAATGAGTCTTAACTGTTTCCTTATGATGGATTTTTTTATTATTATAATTGCATTTGCCGCTTCAAATCTTTAATCAGTGTTCTGCAATTTATTTTTCCATGTAGTCCTTACTTTGTCATATGAAACATTTGACTTGTAGAAAACAAGCATACATTATTTTTTAATATATTTAATAGATTTGGTATTCCTTGAAATACACATTTTGTAGTGGATTTGATAATACTCTGCCTCCCTCCCTGTTCTTTGTTGTATGTTTAATTGATAAACTTAGTATTCCTTTGAAATGGACTTTTAAGATAGACGTAAGCTTCTATTTAAGAAATGCTAAACATATTTTATTTATCTTTTTTTTCTTTCTTTTTCGCACTCTAGGTATTGATAAACTCAGTATTCCTTTGAAATGAGCTTTTAAGTTAGAAGTAAGCTTCTATTTAAAAAATGCTAAGCATATTTTATGTATCTTTTTTCTGTTTCATGCTCTAGGTTTTAAATTTATTGCCATTGGCTAGTATTGTGTACCGTGTTGTGAAGAGGCTTATACAGCTTACACCTTCACCTTACAAGGTATGTTGATTTTCTCTCATTCTAGTTTACATTTGAATGTTATGTTTCCTCTTCCTCTTTGTACTCATTGGGTGTACTTGTGTTATGAGTGACTTCTAAAGAAATCCTATTAATTCTTAGAAAATAAAGGTTACAAAGTTATCATTTGTTTCCTTCTATTTAAGATTATTTTTGTCATATTATTAGTTGTCGTTGTTGTTGTTGTTTATGTAAATTGGACAAGGTTAGCTATGGTTGCATTGGGTTGGTCCAGAATGTGAGAAGGTGAACAAATTTTTGTATAGTATATATAACTCCAATTGACATTATTGATTTTATTGCATATCAAATTCCCTGGGTAGTGAAATAGACCATCAATAGATGTAGTCGTTGAATCTTCATTTGAACTTTGTAAGCTGAAATGATTGGTGCTACACGTAACTTTCGACTCAAGTTTTTGGCTGTTGACTCATTGTTGCTAGTGTTACTTATTATTATTATTATCCATCTTATTGTATTGTATTGTATTTTCCTTGAGTAAGATAAACAATTCTGTAGGTCCTTTTTGATAATTGTGTTTTTGTTAGGTCAATGTTGAATATATGGATCGTTTTTCCACTAAATTTGGAAGTGAAGAACATAAAGGTGATATAGAAAATGGCGAAGAGTCTGAAAATGCAAAACCTCACAAGTCTTCCAAAGCGACGGACTTTCAAATACTTTTTGGTGGTAATAATGAGGATGACTTTATGATTGGCATCAAATTTACTAGGTAATTATACTCTATTACTCTTATAGTGTAGCAGTTTGTCCTCCGATGTTATTTGTGGTCATTTTTTCAATTGGTGATTGGCGGATGCCAGGGATTGATGTGGGCATTGTTGGGGTTCCAAACAACAACAAAAGCCTTATCCCACTGGGCAAGGTTGGCTACATTTTTTTTTTATCAGCAAAGATAATATATATATATAGATAAAAGAGAATACAAAGTACAAGAAGTACTAGTACAAATGCGAAATAAGTTACAAAGTGCAGACCTATGGCAACCTAATACATGGATATACATGAATTAAGATGCCAAAAACCTGACTCTATAAAAAAGCCCCCCAAAATTAGGAAGAGACCATCTACAAGTTAGACCCTCCCCTGATTACAAAAGCCTCCCCCAAATTAGTAGATAAAAAATGGAAAGGAAAGTTAGATCCTTTGTCCAGATTTTTGAGCCACGTCCAGCAAAGAAAAAGCGCATCATCCATAAGTTTATGACGGTTGAAGCTCTCATTATGAAAAATAATCCGGTTTCTGACACCAAACAGTCCGAGTCAAGGCTATCCACCAAATCTGCCAACTCCTAGAAATAGTCCCGCTGTGACAGTAGAATGAGTGTTGGCTGAAGTGTTCTTTCGGTGTTACGGAAGAAACACTAGCTAAATTTAACCATGACAAAGATTCCCACCGCAGTGGTCTGATTCTGTCACAGCTGAAGAATAAATGGGCCGCATCCTCATCAGAGTTCCTACAGAAAGGGCACAAGGTATCATTGAACTCCAAAATTCTTCTACTTAGGTTAACCTTGGTAGGCAATCTGTCCCGAAACAGTCTCCAAGCGAAGCAGCCTGCTTTACTAGGTATTTTTATTTTCCAAAGGTCAGTGAACACGTCCTCTTGGGTCATACTTATCATATCCAAATTGATGAAACTATAGGAACTCCCCACTGTATATCTTCCACTCACATCAGCCTCCCACCTCCAAGAATCTTGTCGCTGTATGTGCACCGTCGGTTCCTGGATATATTCCAGAAATCTAACAGCTGGTTCTACCTCCCCTTCCATAAAACTTCTTCTCCAACGAAGCTACCACTCCCAACCTAGTTGTGTTTGCATACCCATTTGTTGAATATATTGTTGTTGTTGATGAGAAATCTGGTACAAACGTGGGTACTTCTCCTTCAATGGCATCCCTTCATTCTTCCAATCATCCTCCCAAAACTTCACCCTAGATCCGCAGCCCACATTCCATGATATCCCTCTACTAAACCAGTTTCCCGCCTCATTCATATTACATACTATGCTGAGATCCTTCCACCAAATAGATTCTCTACCAGATCTTCTACCCACCACAAGATTCCTCCATCCTCCATATTTGGTATTCTAGGACTTGCACCCATAAGTCTTCCTGCTCGTGGAACATGTTCTAGACCCATTTTCCAAGTAGAGCGTGATTGAACTTGGTTAAGTCCTTAATACCCAAGCCCCCGTGTTCCTTTGGTAGACAGCCTGTATCCCAACTAACCCATGCAATCTTTCTATGCTCATCACTTCCACCCCACAAAAATCTTCTTTGGATTCTCACTAGTCTATTGATCACCTTCGATGGAGCCCTGAAAAAAGAAAGTAAGAAAATAGGGAACGCACTTAAGACCAACTTAATCAAGGTTACCCTCCCCCCAAAAGACAGGTATTTCTGTTTCCATTTAGCCAATTTCCGCTCACATTTCTGGACTAGAGGATCCCATGTCTCAATACGTCGAGGATTTGCCCCAATAGGAACGCCCAAGTATGAAAAAGGTAGAGAAAGGATTCTACAATTTAAATACGAGGCAGCATTGCTAGATCACTGATCACTCATGCCAAACACCCCAAATCTACTCTTGGCAAAATTTATTTTCAGCCCTGAAACCATTTCAAAGCCCCTCAACATCACCTTAATGGCTCTAACATTTTTCACTGAGGCTGCCCCAAAAAAGATGGTATCATCAGCATATTGTAGGATGCTGATGTCAACATTTTTCTCCCCCACCTTATAGCCATTATACAAGTTCTTTTGTTGCGCTTCCCTCATCAAACCAGTGAGACCCTCTGCAACTATATTGAACAAGAAAGGGGCAAGTGGGTCTGAGACGACGATGTGGAGTGAACTCAAACGAGGGACTCCCATTGACCAAAACTGAGATAGATGCAGAGTTTAAACAGCCTTCAATCCATTTGATCCACCTAGGGCAGAACCCCATCCGTTTCATCATATATGACAGAAATTCCCAACTAATTGAATCATATGCCTTTTCATAATCAACTTTGAAAACAAGGCAGCTTTTGTTGTTCCTTTTTGCCTCATTAACTACCTCATTAGCAATAAGAACACTATGTAACAAGTGCTTCCTTCAATAAAAGCGGATTGTCAGTGATCAATAATAAAAGGCAGCACTTTTTTCAACCTGGAAGATAGTATCTTGGCCACAATCTTATACACACAACCTATCAAAGAGATAGGTCTATAATCGTTCAAGCCTTGCGGGTCATGAACTTTGTGGATCAAGGCTATAAATGATGCATTGCCACCCTTCGGAAATCTGCCATTAACATAGAATTCGTCCAAGAATCGGAGGAATTCAGCTTTGATGACATCCCAGAACTCCTTGATGAATTTGAAGTTAAATCCATCAGGACTAGGGCTCTTCTCGCTGCCACATTCCCAAACTGCATCCCTCACCTCATTTACATCAAAACGCACCATCAAGATATCATTATGGTGCAGCTCAATAGTCTTGAAGTCACTCCCTCTAAGTTGGGTCTCACCCAAGTTGTTCCTTCAAATCTCTTCAGAAAGAAAGATCGGATTTCTTCTTTGGACCCTTGTTGGTTCTTCTATCCAGCACCCATCCACCATTACCCCATTCAGCGAGTTGTGTGCACGCTTCCAATTTACTGTCAGATGGAAAAATCTAGAGTTGCAATCCCCTTCCTTGATCCATTTAGTTCTAGCTTTTTGTCTTTGGGATTGAGGCGTTTGATTGTGCAGCACCCCACAGCTCCTCCTGAAGCTGTTTTCTCCTCTTTAACTCATCCTTGTTCAGTTGTCGATCATCGCCATCAATTTCAAGCTTGTTGAGCTCCATTTCTAGATTTTTAATCTTCTGCTGAATATCCCCAAGTTGGGATTTGTTCCAAGTTATAAGTTTTTGTTTCAGACCCTTGAGCTTTTCTTTTAATGCATATCCCCCCCATCCATTAACTAGATATGATTTCCACCCCTCACAAACAAACTTCCTGAATGATTTGTCATGAAACCAGCAATCCAAAACCCAGAAAGGCTTCGGCCCCCAATCTACAGCAGTAGATCTCAGTAGAATGGGGCAGTGGTCGGAGAAGTTTCTATCCAAAATAACCTGAGAAGTGCCCTGCCATTTACCAAGCCATTCAGCTGACACTAGAGCTCTATCCAGTCTACTTTTAGCAGTCCCGTTTGGTCTATACCACGTAAATTTCCGCCCGACACAGGGCACATCAACCAACTCAAGTTCAGCAATTCAATCATTGAAATCCTTCATCAGACCTGCATCTTGAGCTCGCTGAGAAATCCCTATTCTTTCATAGGACCTTCTAATATTATTAAAATCACCAATTATACACCATAAACCCCCCAATCTTGCACTTCTCAGCTGACTGATGTTTTCCCATAAATTCCTTTTGAGAGAAGCCTCACAAGGTGAATACAGATTCACAATAATAACCTTGCTGCCATCAATTGTCCATGTCCCTTCCAGAAAGATAAACCCACCACCAATCACCTTATTTTCTAATTTAAACACCTCCTCACTCCATATGCATAGTAAGCCACCGGCTCTGTTACAAGCTGGTAGAAATTCCCATTTGACATCAGAATCGCCCCACAATGCTTGACATGTTTTAATATCAATATTTTCTTTTTTAGTCTCTTGCAGACATAACATGTCCACCCTTTCTTTGACCACCATTGATCGAATTGCGTTCCACTTAACCCCCCTCCCAAGACCCCTAATGTTATAGGATAAGATCTTCATTAATCACCATCACTTCTACCCAATCTCCGGACCTCTTCCTTATCTCTTTCTTCCATGATTGACATTGTATTCACTATTTCTGCCTGATTATGATGGTCTAGTCCCAAGGATTTTGCTAATTCCCAATCATTAGATGTTTCAAGTCTCCAATCATCCATTGTGGGGCTTGGAACTGATTTTAGCGTTTCAGAGAAATTATTCTCCAGTTGTTTGTCATCCCAGTCCCCAACCTCCTTCAAACCGCTGCCCCTCGACCTTGTTGCGGAAGTCCCAGAAAAATTTGTGCGGAAACAGGTTCTTTTACTTTGCAAATGGGCTGCTGGCAGTTAAGATCAAGATAAGAGGCTTTCATTGGCTCAGATTTCTTTTGCACCCCTTGCTTCTAACATATACCTGCCCCACCATTTTGGGCCCAGCTGTAGTGTGGCCCAAACCCTCATAACGAGTTTTACTATTACTTTCATCTGGTCTTTGGATGGTGGGGTCCGCAGCTGTGCCCATAGCTTCAACTGACCAATTTTTAATGTGACCCACAGCTGTATCCGCTATTTCTCTCTCCTCATCAGCATCTCGTAATCTCCAAAATGTCACCTTCAGGTTGTGTGTTTGAGTCCATCCCAACCTCTTTCATCCCACTGACAGCATTTCCTCTTTTAATCTCGCTCTCCTGGCCATCATGTAGCCCCAGCGTGACGACGTCCCCGATGAACCCAATTTCATGACTACGGCCTAGGGGACAATCTCTCGCCACCCTCCTGTCCCGCTAGGCCGCTGGTGCTCCAGCTTTTGTCAGAGTTCAGATATGTGACCCCTGGGTCCATCACAAGACATGGACCCACGGGTAAAGTCCGCTTTGTGCTGCTGCTCGCGCGACTATTCTGGCCCTCGTAGCTACCGCCGTCGCATGCCCTCACCATCTCCGGCGTCTCCGTGACCTGTTCACCGTCACTCGTCCTCGCCATCACCGGAGTTTCCGCGACCCATTCCTCCGGCGGAAGACTCATTTCCGAGGAGGTGTCATTAGAGAAGATCTCTTCCGATGATGAGGCGTGGTACCCCCTATAACACTTGCAAGGGCTGTAACATGTTTCCCCCACCAAGTGAATGGTATATTCTGCTGCGTTTATGGTAGCCACTTAGGTGTGATTAATTATGGGTTTCCACGGTGTTTTAATCAACACCCTTGCTCTATCCACCCGCTGAAGATCATCAGTATCATCATCCAGGTCCACCAAATCCCTCACTCCTGCGACAATTTTCTTGATACACTCTGTGTCCCACGCATGTAATGGAATTCCCCAGCATTGAATCCACACCAGCCTGAAACCAGGCCTCAAGTCTGGAGACCATTTTTGCAGAGTGTGAAACATTGACAACGCGTTTTCTTCTGCCTCCCTGCACATTTCTTCTGCTTTGGAGTTACTGAGCCCCTTTAGTAACACCATATCATCACCCAAGTATTTAGGTTTGATATCTTCGTCCCCATCCCACATAAGCTCTTCTTCCAATCTATCAAAAGCAGCCACATTCCTAAGTCTGCCAACCCACGCCTCCCAGCACCACTTCCTGTTACCCAATGGAATGGATAATTGAATGGTTGAATGTGATGGTGTATGCAGCTCCTGTGCAAGCTTCACGGGCCACCTCCTCTTCGTCCTGTAACTGTTTGTTGCTAAAACCTTCGCATAGGATTGTCTATAAGGCAAGTGCTTATGGTTGTCATCAAACGTAGCAGTTTGAACTTTCTCCGGCAAGGTTGGCTACATGGGTCACTTCATGACATTCAGCTTGGTTAAAGACCAAATCTTTAGAGATATTATTTACCATGAGGTCTCTCTTATCAGCTTCTTCCAATGTCGTTCTTAGTCTTTTATTTCCTGTATTAGTACACTGCTTAGTTACATACATAGTTACATATATGCCATATCACTATAATATCTCAACAAACCATGGGAAGCTGCTTTTATTGAATTGTATTAATTGTAACTTGCAATATGAGATGATATTTCAGTTCTAGTGTAAGATTTATGCTTCATTCTGTGCAGGAAGACAATCAAGTTGTTTAGTGATTTCCATACCTCTGACATTATTATTGCCTCAGCACTGTGCTTGGTTAGTGTAAGCAGCTTTTTTCCCCTCATTTATTTTTGTTTCTTTTATTCATATTTGACTCGAGAGATTTCTTTTTGCTCCCTTTAGATTAAATTTACAGTTTTGTGATTGATCCATCAAGTTTCCCTTATATTTTGGTTGGACAGTTATTATTTTGTTTATTTAATTTTTTATGGAAGAAATTATATTAAAACAGATTACAAGTACCGAGGCATAGGGTAAGACGTCTTCTTCAAGGAAACAAGGGTGAATATCTGAGTGCATAACTCCTTACTCTGTAATTGCAAAGAGTAAAGGAGTTATACACTCACAGAATAAAAATTCCAAAGTAGAGAAAGTCTAAAAAAAAAGGAGAGTATGTTACATACCATGAGCAGAAAATATTCATGTGCTAATATTCTATTATAATGTCTTTTTCCTTTAAATTTTTTAATTACCACATCTCATGTCATTTCTTTTTGAGCATGTTACTCTTGAAATGAAATCATTGCCATGTTACCATCAACATTTCCTATGCCAACAAAATCAGATGCTTATGTAATTCTGATGAATCTTTTTATAAATGTATTACTTATATATTCTAACACCAGTTTGTTCAATATTCTAGAAAATTGAAGAGGCTGGGAGTAATAAGGAAAAAGATGTAGATTTTCTTTCTTCCATAGAGGTAAGTTACCCTACTTGTTAATGTTATAGATCATAAACAAATCTATCTCAATATGTAGTGTGGTTACCCTGCATATGGGTCAAGAATATGAAGTTGACAAAGTATGTATTATTTATTCTAAACAGGTTCTGATCATTGATCATGCAGATGTAATATCGATGCAGGTCTGTAGTGATCTTTCTTTAAATTACTATAACAAATTGATTTCCCCATTATTTTGATTACAATATGAATGTTGCTTCTCATTATTGTTGAAAATTTGCCAGAATTGGTCTCATGTGCATACACTTATTGAACACTTGAACCGCTTACCATCTAAGCAGCCTGGAACAGATGTAATGCGCATTAGACCATGGTACATTCTATAGTAACTTTTCTGTGTTGAAGTTGGTTTTTCTTGTGTTTTTGGCCCTAGATTGGTGTTAACTTTGCACAAGTTTCTTTAGGTATAACTCTGCACCAGAAATTTTGAGATTTGTATGTTTGTATCTTTTTTTAGGTATCTTGATGATCATGCCAGATTTTACAGGCAAACAATAATACTGGGTTTTTATTCAAATCCAGGTAATGATCCTTCCTTCTTGTACCCATGTCTTTTGAGAACAAATATTCATTATTGTTTTGCATTCACCTCTTTTAGAGAAAGCTAGGTGTTATCTGTTGAACATATGCACTTGCATTCTTTTGCCTCTTATTCTGTTTAGTAAATGGGGCATTGGTGAAATTTTGGTTTTTGAATTTGCCTTTTATGTTAGAGTGATTTGATCTATTTGCATTAGGATGTGAGATTGATATAGATTTAATCTATTTATATTTACATTTTACATTGTAATCATCATGGTAATCTATTTCATATAAGGTTGATGAAATTTTGGTTTTTGAATTTGCCTTTTCAGAAAGATGGTTGGTAAACCTATGCTCCATTTCACCTTATATGGCTGCTGAGTTATAACTAGAGTTTGTCATTGAATCCATCTTTTTGTGCACTATTGAAACACAGCCAGTTCTATTATAACCTCTGGATTTCCATGTTGCAGATGTAAATGCTTCATTCAATCATCAGTGCCTTAATTATGAAGGGAAGGTATGTAACATTTCTGGTTGGTGATAGCACTGCCTTGCTTTTTCATAGATTCAAGGTTTGTGCACTGTTACCAACTATTGGTTATGGCAGTGCCATAGCACTATGGGTCTCTTCACTGTGGATTTTAGTAGAACTGCAATTTTTCAGCAATGGCATTGCGCTTTTCACCATTCTTCTTTTGGCGGCTGAAACTGCCAGTACACTATGGCAGATATGACGGAGGATGGCCGTCTTATATGATTGAATTTAATCTTTTTTGGCCTTTTTTTTAAAATTCCAATATTTTAGGGATTTACTAATAGGAAGCTACATCCCAATCATGGAGGGCTTAAAGATGCATCATGACTAAAAGTTCTCACTGTATTAGAATGTCTTCAAATTTCCCTGCTCTTTTAGCCTTTTTTTATGGAGGCATTGTTGATATGCCTTGTGAAATGAAAACTGCAATCAAAATGTGTGCATGCATGTTTGTGTCCCCTCACCGAAGCATTTACACCAAACAAAATCATTTTTTTTAATTTTTAAATATTTTAGTGATCAGTACTTTTATTTGATATCTGCAGGTGAAATTGATCAGTGAATATAAAGGTGTCTTACACAAAGTGCTACTGAAATACGACAAGTAATCTTTTTCAATATTGCTGGCTGCTTAATTAATAATCTTCATTTGGTCCTATACTATTGTGGTGCAGTCAAGGTCTAAAGATAATGCATAATGTTTTAGATGGGAAGCAAACCGATTGGGTCTATATGCATTCTGAAAGTTTAATTGATAATTTGTTACACTTCAATTTCCTTGGATCTTATTACTAGTAGACAGTAGACGGGAAGAATATTCGTTGTTGTATTATTAGTTTAATACTAGACAGTATATGAGAAAAATGAGTCAGCAATAATATTATCTAACTTACTATATATTTTATTGTTGTTATGCTATATTTTCTGCTTGTAAATGCAAAAGAAATAATATTTTTAGGATGACTTTGTTTTGTCTGTAATTCATTAGGAATGACTGTAATATTAATGATTCACAAATTAGCATATTTTCATGGACGTCCAATAATGTGAAAAGTAGGGTGCTGCTCATATACTCTCACTTGTTTCAAGGAACTGCAAACAAACTAACGGGTCTTGTTATGATTTTGTTGTTTGATACACTAGTGTTCAACAATTATTATTTTTTCTTCATTATTGAGGTCAGGCAATTCTTTTTTGTGTTTTGTGTTATCAATTTTTATATTTTCTAATATTGAGCTAATACTTTATCTAATTCTTGAACCCTGTAGATTTATGAACGATTTAATGTAGACTCTATAGTAGAAGCTGATGATGCTCGATTTGATTATTTTGTTAAAAAGGTATGTATTTTGTACTTGTGATCATGAAAATATTATGTTTTGTTGAAGTTGTTTTGAAGAACTTACTGTCCATTCTATCTGTGAGAATTTGATGTCATTAGTGTTCTTTCTTGACTAATTTGGCTCAAGCCAGATTTTAAGTGAACATTAGAGTGAAAAAAGTTACTCAAGTAAGCATGGATGGCAAAATTAAATATGGACATCCATGCTTACTAAAATTATGAGGTTCATTTTTGCAGTTGCATAATTGCAATTTTAGGATGACACACTGTCCAAGTCCTGTCTCCCTGATGACCAATGAATATATTTTTGCCACATGCTCTTCTCATTTAATCACTTACATTCTAATTCATTTCAACCCAAATTCGTATTTCTTCCACCATTACTTTTATGAGCCATAGGAATGTATATAATATGATTTTCTTTTAACTCAATCTTAGGTTTCCAAATAGGCCACAATGGCAGTGAACTGGTTTTATCTTTAAATGTAAATTTATGATTTCTTGTACCAGTATTTAACTAGTTATTAATTTAGCCATGATTAGGGTAAGTAAGAATAGAGTCTCTCTGACTTTTAACTCAAGTCAGCTAATTGTTTTTAAGTCGTGGCATTGAGTTAATACTGCAGTTTAAAAATAAGTCATGTAATAAAAAGTAATATAGTAAAAAAAGTTGGTTTTGCTTTTAATTGCAATTGTCCATGTAATTATTGACATTAGAGGACTATTGCTTTTTATCTTTGGTCTTTAACGAGCCGAATGGCGTCGTGTGATCCATGTAGTTAAGTCAACCACATCTAGTGGGAATGTGGGATTAGGCTTTGTTGTTTTTATTCTTGCTTAGGTCTGCCTTTGACATCTTATTGGAGATATTATATGTCATCTAGCAAAAGCATTTATGTTTTATTTGATCATTGTAAATAAAATACAACTTTTATTTGTATTCAAAATAAGAAGCTACCTTGGTGGAGATCCTCAACAGTAGTGATGTCACTAATGAATAATCATGTTTTTTTTTTGGATTACAAATTTGTTATCAGACGGTTGCTTTTAAGGATGTAGTTAGTGACATTTTAGAGAGAAATTTGTTATTTAACTATAATTTTTTCCCTGCTTGACAAATGTCCTTATTTTTTGTGTTTAAGAATGATTCATCCTTGTCAATTACTAAAGCTTATCTTGGTATAAGTCTTGTCTATTTTATGCATATCGTTTTGCTGACTTCATCTGCTTAGAAATTGTGAACACAATTTTTCTGTTGAATTTCTTTAAATAAGTGCCTGCGGACAGTCCAAACAGTATTAACAATTATGTGTTTGTTATTACAAATTTTTGACAATTGGGTCATTTAAATAATGTCAATCATTGTTTTCTTGCAGGTTTTTCCCAGAATAAAAGATTTAGATCAGGTTACTTTTTAAAGACCTTCCATATATTTTTTAGCTTTAATGCATGTGATAATTTAATTTCATACCCTAAATTTTTGGTTTTCATTGATGTAGGGAGGGACCATGTTGTTTACCAATTCTTACTTTGAATTTATTCGAATCCGAAATTTTTTGAAGTCAGAAAATGCCTCCTTTTGTCTGCTTGGGGAGTAAGGATCCATTTCCATTATTGTGCCATTAGTTGAATGTGATTATTTGATAGTAGTGATTTTTTCTAAATTCTTATAAGGTAGTTCTTATGTTGCATTTTGATTTATGAGTGGTCTTTTTTGTTAATTTAGGTATACAACTCAAAGTGATATTTCTCGTGCACGTCTTTGGTTCTATGAAGGAAAAAGAAAAATTATGGTTTACACCGAGAGATCTCACTTTTACCACAGATATAAGGTTGTATAGATTGAAATAATCTATTTTTCCATCTCTTTCATCCTTCTCTGTCGTTTTTACCTCTGGTATTTAATAGCTTGTATGCTTTGTGAAAAAATAAAAATGAATAAACTTGCTTCTGGTCATTTGTCAAGTTAATGAGATGCAGTAACTTAAATGCTGAAGAGTTAATTATATAATTTAGTTCTGAAAGTGACAATTTGTGTTGTTGCCCCTGGAAATTTTGTCTATACAAATTAGTCGTGAGAGGTGAAATTGTATACAAATTGACAACTTGATAGGATAAACTTACTAGCAAGTTAATAACTTTTAGCCATAAGGACCAATTTTCTTGTAGACATACACTTTTTGGGATGAAAGCAACTTATCTCTCAGGAACCATTTTACATTTTTAATGAGCTGTTGAAATTGATTTTTTAGAATGAGAATCATATTACGCAAAATAAACAATTTAAATCAGTTAGGAGTATGTATACTATAGACTGAAGTGTTCATGATTGAGTATTGACCATTACAGAAAATTGTGTAAGCATAGTATATGTTTGATCACTGAAGTTATGACTGATATGGGGTGTTATTATCCTCTGCTTTCATATTTTTATTCATACTAAATATCAACATATTTAGTTTATTTCTTGATGACAGATTCGTGGGGTTCAGAATTTAATCATTTATTCACTCCCAGAGAGGAAGGACTTTTACCCCGAGGTAAGTTGGCTTGTAAAGTCAAATATTTTTTTCCTTTCACTCATAAAGAATACACTAAAGGATTATAAAACTGATGAAATAGGCCTCTCATGGCTACAAAGATGTTAAATGAAGGAAACAAGAAAATAATCTGTTCGGAACAATCTAGTCCCATTGCATGGCCAACCTTGGAAAACTAAAAGTCCAATATGCAAAATCACATAAGGAAGCTAAGGAAACAAGCCTGTCCCATAAAAGTGGAGAGGGATACTTTTATGGCTAAAAGATTTGGAATTATGCTCCAGCAATATCAATAGACTCCAAAAAGCACAACCAAAAAAGGCCTCATTAGTTTATTGTTCTTTCTCAGCTGTTTCTATAGCATATGCACTTCATCAAATTTATTGTTTATGATTTCTTTTAAATTTGCATCGGATGTTATTCTTATGTCCTTATGAGTGACACTGAAAACTTAATGTAGATTAATCTTTTCTTTTTCCTTCATTGCTAACCTTTTCCTGATGCAGATTGTGAATATGCTTGATGGGTCTGACAATATGACATGCACTGTCCTTTTTTCCTTCCTTGATAAGCTTCGGGTAATACTTTATTCTCTTTGATGTCCCTTTATAGTGTTACTTGCTGGAATGTGGTTTGTGTGGGTTTATATATGTACTTGCTTGGAAAAATGATTGGTAAAGATTGGGATTTAATGGCTTGGTATATTATTGCTTCTCAGTTTCTTACTGCTAGATAATAGATGGGCTTTTTCACCAGCACAGCTCGACTGACTTTGCTTATCTAGAGCTATCTGCTTTTTTTTTCTTCAGAAGAAACTTTCTTTGACAAACTGCAGATTTTTTCTTTAACTTGTATAATTGCTTACACCACCATCTGGATATTTTCACGAGTGTCGTGTTATTATTCTGGGAATGTGGGAAGCTGTATATTTTGACTTTTTGAGGTGGTAGTGACATTTCGTGTATTTTGGTTTTCTGCTAGACTGTAGTCTTTTGCAGTATTTGTTAATAATATATACTACTGCTCCTGTAATCTTGTTTTCATTTTTGGTCTTTTCTCATCATAATTGTTAATTAATTGCATCATACTCTATCTTTTTTGGATTACATTTCAGCTGGAAAGAATTGTTGGAACTACTCCAGCCAAAAGGATGGTGCTGCGGAGAAAGGTGTTTTTGTTTTCTGCCATTAGAGTTCTGCCAAGGCAAACATGTGAATTAACTTGGGTCCATGGCAGTGGCATCATGGATTAGTATATGTGACCATGGATGCCAAGAGGCTCTTGAAAACGATTTTGACGAGATGAGTGTAAAAAATAGTTTTGCCGAGGATGCTTATGAGTGGAAAATAGCCTATAGAACAAAAATCATGGAGGAAAACTCATTGGGTTGGTTTTGTATTCTATTAGTCCCCGCACCCCAAGCGAATTCAGTTTAATTTAATGATAGAACTGTAAATGTAAAAGGGGATGCATTTTAATGATAGCAAGCATTCTAAAAATAGTACGATTGACAAATTGTATGCCCCCCTCCCCCCCTAAAATGTTCTCCTTTTGAAGGCAATCATGTTTGAAGCAGTTTGGACACTAGGCATTAAAATGTTTTATCCTTTTCAATGAAAAGTTTTCTAAAAGATCATTCTATATGCAATGAATACAACAATACAAAAAGAAATGAAATTAGATTAAGAGAAAGAGATGACACAAGAATTTTAATACTGTCTTGATCACCACCACTGTGATCTACATTCAGTCCTCAACTAATCCAACTAGGATTTCTCACTAAAATCAAAGTATTTACAAACACAAGCACAACAAGTCAATACATGACCATACAAATATCTAAAAATCTATAGCAAGATCTAACCAGCACAAGTTGAACCACTGTCTACATACTGATTGAGAACCCTATCTCAGTACACGAACAAATTAGTTAAAGAAAGATATAATCTAATGTGATTAATTCAAACGATAATACTTCTATCCTTTAAAAACTTAAAGCATTAACCATGGCATTTCTTGATCTTGAATGAGTTTTTCCTCAATGGAAATTATTCTCTTAATGTGGTGTTTCTCTCTTTTGAAAGGTATAAAAGTGACCTTTATAGACGTGAAGGGATAAGAGATAAAAGTTCGTTTTTCTTCCTTTTTTTAAAAAAAATCAAATTGATTATAACTGATTATTTTGATCAATAATCAATTAATGTGTTCTTAGTAGCGCCAGGGTTGAGGTTTAGATAAATATAATTAATTATCCTTACCTTGTAGTCAATTTAATGTGAACCTCTATTTTTGTAAAACATTTCAAAGACCAAGTAATCACATATACTAAGTGTAAAATTATTATTGTCGAGACCGTGTATTTTTCAAATACCAAGTAGAAGTCAAATAATCGATAAAAATATTTCATAATTGAATTTTTGTAGAAAATGACCCTTTTATCAAAACTTAAGTTAGGACAGTAATCGATTAAATTATTACGTAGTTGATTACTCTGTATCCAACATACATTTTAGGCTGATTTTTTTAATTTAATATAAATTAAATAATTAATTGAAAATTTGGGATAATTTTGAAACTATTTGAAAATCTAGTGTACTCAAACAAAAACTACCCCAAATTTCCAATTAATTATTTAATTTATATTAAATTAAAAAATCAGCCTGCATTTTAAATACACCATCGTACTTCCAACAATTTTAGACAACTTCTAACAATCTTTTCAAACCACCATCATACCAAGTAAATTTTATGGCAATCCTACTAAATAAGGAAATCCAAATGATTTAATAAACTTCACAATTGATTCATGCGAGTTTAATGATTGATTTTTAATGAATAAAAATATATAATCAATAGTATCCATTGTGTGGAATTTAATATACTAAAATGGGTGCATGCAAGAGACACAGTCTTTGCCACATTTTTACTCTTAACAAAAATAAATCAAAATTATGTCGTCACACCTTATTGCTCTTTTAACCCCTCCTCCAATAGGAGACAACCTAGACATAGTAGCATAGATGTTTTTACTGTTCTCTAACTAGAGTTGATTATCTCATAATTCGCATGATCCTTTAATGCAGATTCTGCATTTCCTTGTCCGAAAAAATTGATTTTTTTTACAGAGTCGATGAGGCTTTATTTAAAATATACAAATTCCATTCACTTCTATACAACTAATTGAACCGAAACCAACATTTTCTATGGCCCACAAACCTGTATGCAAAGCCAAAATCTGCTATCAGATAACTACATCCCACAATTAGAGTGATTTAAAAAACAAACATTCAATTTAATCATTCTAATTAAAACAAGCATCACAAGGACCAGGTGCTAAGTTGCCAAGGACTAGTTGAGTTTTAAGAATTCTTGAATACCTGCATCTCCAAGAAAACCACACACTAAGCACGGAAGACCCAGTAAATTATACATCAGGAAGGGAAGGGTTTCCTTCCAAATAATTATTCAAATAACATTCCGAACCAATTATTTGAATGACATAATTACATTTGAGTTTCAAAGTATAGTTGTATATACTAATGTCTCCTGAAGCCATCAATGTAGACGCTATCAAGGCACAGGAACGAAGTCAGGAGTAAAAACAACTGGAAGCTATCAATGTCTCAGCTATTTCCTGTGATCAACAGAACATATGTTGATGCTGCGGGGTTTGCAAGTCACAGCAGCATTGCTGGAGACCCATGACTTCGTCTCTCTATTCTATCATGAGCTGGGTGTTTGATTTTCTGCTAGCAAAATATATAGTATAAGAAGGCATACAAGGCAAAAAACATTTATTGGATAGTCATCATTATCCAGGTACGAGTTTCATTCTCTTGCTCGTTACAATATTTTATTTTTATTTTTGAGATGGTTGATGCATTTGGACACACCAAGCAGTGGGTTGTAAGCTGAACCGACTGGTTATATTAATTTCCAAGAAATTAATATAACCATAATTTATACAAAAAAGAAAAAGGTAATATGGAAGACAGGAAACCTAAATGTTCCATATGGATATCTAAATTGTGCTTGGTTAAGTAGGTGGAGAGTGAGATGCAGGAAAATAAATAAGAGATTGAGGATGGCAAGTCTCTAGGCTACAGGCAACGTAAGGCACTTGGCAAGTATATTACTCAGTTTAGGGTTCAATCCAGCAAAAAAGCCGCACATACCAGGGGGTAGCAACTGTTTATTAAAAACACAGGACTCTGCTAAGTGGCAACACAATGTATAGAGTCTGACACCTGCCCGGTGCTGGAATTGCCTCTTTACTTGTTTTCACCACCCATTGATACTGACTACATGTCCTAATATGGGTGAGGTTGGAAGATCTTATTTACAACTTATTTGGACTGACAACATATATAAACAAGAATATTTTAGCATGAATACACTACCTAATCAGTTATATATGTGACAAGAATACCAAAGAGAACCAGGATTTCTATTTTGTCAACCAAAGTACTAGAGTACACACCTCCAAATTGATGTTCCAACCGAGCCACAATGTGTTTTCCATAAGTGTATTTCTTCAAAGCATGAGCATGGATTCTTACGTGAGAAAGCAACATTGCTCGCTGATTTTCAGAACAGATATCAATGACTTTCTGGACCACATAATTTGCAAATTGATCTTTCATCATTGTCTACAATGAAAATCAAAATACAATTACTTGGCAACTTAGCATTGTTCATGCTACATTTAATGCTCAAGAAATTTCAACCTTTGTGATGATTTAGAACCTAGAAGACCTCAATATCAAGTTTAGAAGGGGTATTTGGATACTTCCGAAAAACAGCTATCTGAGTACAATAAGGCTGGTTTTTAGATTAGGATGTTCAGTTATCAAAACTTATTTGACTATGCATCAATTAAATGCTATCCATTTAGTAATCAATAATACAGCAGAATAGTACGGTTATACTTCAAAGAAAGAGTACATAATATGCATTTGTATAAAAGATCAATTAGAGTGTAATTTTCCTTCCTATGTTTAAACTTACCAATAAATTATCACATTGATCATCATGCCCAAATATCTCTGCAACTAGCAACTCCCGTTCAGTGGCATCACCATACTCCAAACATTTTTCTATCACATTTGAAGCAAATTTATGCTGGCTTAGTTGAACAATATGTCCTGACAACTTGCTGAGAATTTGGCTCCTTTCCTGAGGTTTTCCTCTCTCCAAGACATGCTGTGATGACATAAGGAAATCACTATAGCTTAAGAAATTGAACAAAATTGACATATAAATGGACAGAAAAACATAAACCAAATATTGAGTCCAAAGTAGCTAACGTTAACCATTTGA
The DNA here is from genome assembly GCA_013407115.1 of Glycine latifolia. Lineage (NCBI taxonomy): Eukaryota > Viridiplantae > Streptophyta > Magnoliopsida > Fabales > Fabaceae > Glycine > Glycine latifolia. Next base: position 16,108,752 of record CM023955.1, read on the forward strand.
ACTCCAGAATTAATCAACATCAATTCAGGAATTCTTGAGCAATTCTTTACAGGGAAATTATGTTGACCTCTCATGAGGTTATTGTTAATTACACTTGCACTCTTTCTGATAGGAAAGTAACATCAACTTCCCTTGCTTTATTATTGTTAAGGGCTAAGTTGTCAAAAGTGTGCGCCATAGCCGCTACCGCGGCCCTTGAGCACGACGATCATGAGTACCCCGTTGCATAGCAGTCTAAAGGAGCGGTGGTCGCAGTTTCTCGACTGCAACTTTGACTTCAAAGGAAAATCTAAACATTCCCTCATTATTTCATCGTTAGTGAGGGGTATTTTGGGTTTTTACGCTTTATTTTTGTTTGGGTTTTTGGCTTCTGAAAACATAAGCTCTTCGAAAAAAAGAGAGAACACGAACCAGCGCTGCGTTGTGCCCTAAGGGCTACGAGAACCTGCGCATCCTTCTTCTCTTTGTTCTCTGGTGACCAGCAACCTTTGTTCTCTAGCAACCTTAGTTCTTCGCTGATCAACGATTGGTGACCCTTGTTTGATGTTTCTCTTTCTGGCATTCTTTTCCAGTTTCTGTTCGTTTCTTTTCTCTTATTTTCCTTTCTTTTCTTTTTCAATGTTTTCTTCTTCTCTTATCATCATCATCATCATCATCATTCTGCTATTCGTTTTTTTTCTTCTTTTCTCATTGCTTGCTGACAGCAGCAATATTTTTATTAATGATTAGTGCATGAATTTTGGAGTTATTTTCTGTTTTTGAGTGCTTATATGTATATATTATATTAATTATTGAACATCTATATTACAATAGCTGTCATCCCACTATCTGCTATCCGCTATCCCACTTTAGGGGTTGGCCACTCCGCGTCGTGACGGCAGTATTGACAACTATGGTTAAGGGTGCTATGTAATTTCTTTAAAAACAAGTGTAAGCCTGTACAAATCATATATAATGTACGAAAGGTAGGTGTAATTTTTCAATTAAAAATAGGGTAAGCATAATTAGTGCAAATCTTGAAGGAGGTCGATATAATTAGCCCTTTTTGTAATGTGAAATTCATTAACAAAGGTAAACGGAAGTAGAATAAAAAGGAACAAATAGAAATTGATTTATGTAGCACTTGCCGAGACTCTCACAAATCCAGCCATTTTACAGCAATGGCAAGACTATTAAAGGTTTATCCATGGTGTGTGGTAGCTTCTAGCCACAAGTCTGGCAAATTCTGCAATGTAGCCGGTGTGCAGATTCTATAATTTATAACGTGTATGATGAAAGGACATCACGTGCATGTAACTACCTTCAACTTGTCACAGTTTCTTTTTACTATGAACCAATAACATCAGAAGCTAAATATCAAATTATGGTAGTATAGGAGAGAATTTCGGTCACTAAGTACCTGTGTAACATAATTACCATACTGGTCCTGAGCAAGAGCACAAACTGATTCCAAGATTTCATCTACAATAAACTGGCATTGACTCTCATCCATGCAATGTTCTAGAACTCTCTATAAGAAATATTATTATAGGATTAAATGCATGACCAAAAAAATGAAAATGTTTTAGGAAGAAAGGGAATGCAATAAGTTTACCTGTATGACTCGGCATCCATAGGGATGCATTGATAGAGTAGCAACTTGACCACGAAATGCAGATAGTATAAAGCTAATCTTTTTGGTTTGAATAGATTCAATGCACTTTTGAATAACATGGTTACCATTTTGATCACGAACACATCTCATAACATTTCCATCTAGCTCATGAACAAGCTGAGCTTTCTGTTCAAGCTCAATAACCTCAAGTGCCTGCATGGACATAAAATGAATAAATAACATATTTTCTAATAGTTGAAAAACATGTTCAAAGCTTGGAGGAAATAGATATGCTTTAAATTTCTTGTGCAGCTGGAAAGTAAATAAAACTGAGTACCAAATTAACCAGGTAAACAAACTTGACCACAATATGCGCACTATACAACAACCAAGCCTTTTCCCACTAAGTGGAATTGGCTACATAAATCAAATGATGCCAAAATGTTCTACGTGAATGACAACTATTGACCATAGTTGTCAATCCCAAATGTCAAAGCAGATCAGCCAGCTCCAAAGGCCCAAATCCGTTACAGAGAGATAGTAGGTTGCAGGACGACAACTATTCTAAAGTTTTGATATACACATTATATAATTCAATCTACACACATAAATGCTCAACAATTAAAAAAAAGGAAATTTAAATAAAAATTAAAGGGTAGAAGAGAACACACAACAGAGAAAGATGAAAGACCTGTAACCTGTTTCATGTGCTAACCAAATCAAGGTATCTATGACTCAATCTAAACACACTGGATTTGTAATTACTTGGGGACTATAGTGTGGCTATGGAAGAAAGGTAGAATTAGAAAATAAGCAACTGGTTACAGAATGCAACCCAGATTTTAAGTTTACCCGCAAGATGCTGGTGGGTGCAGAAAAGGCAAACCTAGTTAGACAACCCATTTTAAGAACATAATTTGTTAAATCCTCGATGCCTAATTAGGATTTGGATGTGCACAAAGCATTAATAAATCTCAATTCTAAATGCTAATGCTATGATTCAATGACAGAAACAAAATCACAGTGACAAAAATCCATAATCAAAACATCCACACAGATTTCAATAGCTGTGGCCTGTCAAGCATACCAATGATATAAATGTATACTAATGTCCAAAGCTATGTTAATCATTATTAATTATAGATTATATACCTTTTGGATTACACGACAGCCATACATCTGCAAACTTAAAGGCAGAATCTGGCCAACAAGTCGATCTGCAAGTTCCCTCTTCTGCTCCGGGCTTCCATACTCAAAAAACTAAGTGTGATGGGACAAAATTAGACCAGAGCCATAAGAACAACTCTTAAGGTTAATGCCAATATACATCACTTAAAAAACACACCTTCTGTATTACGTAGTTACCAAAGACATCAGTCATTAATTTAGAAGCATGTGGAAGAACCTCTTTAAACACCAATGCCTTCTCTTCGACACTACAACTTTCCAACTTCTGCTGTATAAATCGACTTCCATGCTGATCCGAGCTGGAGTTAAAAATCACATGTAATTATCAAAGCCATGAAACTGATCAATAATTAGATAGCTGGAAAGACAACTGAAAGGTTACTTACCTAAATTCAACAATACATCCAATAATATCGGATAGCTCAAATCTTCGACCTTTGCCAGATTTTAATTCTTCAAGAAAATTAACCATTTTGGGGTCATAAGCACTGTCAAAAGATTTCTGACCTTGCCATCCAGATATTATGCCTCCATTTCTTCCAGAAGCTGGGGAAAGTTTTATTTCATTCCTAACTCCTGGAAGGCCAGGACTTCCTTCTGGGTATCCTGATAAAACTGGACTAGGAAGTGGTGAACTCGGATACTGCATTACAAAACCCATGTTTGACATGTGTCCAAAATAACCAGGAATCGATACTCCACCTCTTCTTGAGTTCATATTAGCAGAAGTTCTCTGATCAGGTAATTTTTTATCATCCAAATAAGCACCAGTACTGGACCTTTTTTGCGAATCATAAGGACTAATTTGGCTAACACCACTTGCTCTAGGTGCCAGTGGATCAAGATGACCAGAAATACCATATCCCTCCACAAAAGGTTGCTGATGATATTGCATGTACATAGGATCACCAAAAGAAGGCTGCGGAGGAAATCCAAATTGCCCGAGGTACTTGTTTGTCTGTACCATCTCAGCTCCATGCGAAATGTTTGCCCCAATTGAAACCCCCGGTGTTAGTGGAGTATAATTGGAACTAGTAGCACCATCAATGACAAGAGGTAGAGCACCATGAGGTGGGTATGCAGTAACATATGGAGGAAAAGCTGTGGGATTTACAGTGTATCCACCAACATATTGTGGAGTATATATACCTGACGCCTGCATATTAGTGTAAAATGGATTGGCTGAGGACATATAAGCAGCTGCTGTGGCATATAGGGGAGGTGTAAAACCAGATGACTGCAATAGTGGCTGGACATTGGAGAACTTGCTGGAATTAAAAGGAAATTGTTCCCTACTAACGTACACAGAATTTACATTTTGAGAATTGGCCCTAGGAACATCATATGGATTGTTGTGTTGCTGGAATCCCTGGCGTTGCATCAAATTGTTCTGGTAGCTCGTCTTCCATTTTTCTTCGTAACTCAGACTTTCTGAATTTGGTACATTAGATACACTAAGAGCCTTTAGTTGAGACTCAACAGTTGCAATGTCTAAGTCACTAACATCAATGCTGCCAGTGGATTCAAGAGATGATGAGCTTGCAACTGGGGCACGGGTATCGACACTTGATGACACCCTTATGTCATCTGCACCTATAGTAGGTTTACCAGCCTTTATTTTAGTAACAGGGGGGCCATGAGAAGAACTAGAACTAGCTTCTAAGTCAATCGGTTTATCCACTAGTCCGTGACTTATGGAAAGAGACTTATTATATACAGGTGACATGGTGCGAGGAAAATCTTCCTGCAAGTTTGAGTATTGAACAAAAATAAATATGATTCACAATACAAATTTATTTAGGAGGTAAAAAATAGTCAAATACTTAACAACTCGAAAAAAAATAGAAAAAGAGAATACCATAATTGTGATTACTACCCACTGCAGTAAGCAAAAGGCAAAATTAAACTAGAGAAAATAAATGGACAAAAAATATGATAAACATACTATTTCACATGAAAGAAAATGTAAGGAACTTAAATATGCATTTTATATGCAGAAAACTGAACGTATTTCACAAAATTGAGAAGTTAATGTCAATATATTCACCTGAATTAAATCAACCATATTTTTGTGCTGAGATGCCACTGAAGCTGCATCAGGACTACGCCAAACTCCACTTGCCTTAACTAATTCGTCATCATATGGTTGTTGGGGTGAATCATCTTCAGACTCCTCCTTGTGCGTGGAAAGAGTTCTCTGAGGCAAATGTAAAGAACTTTTACCACTATCATCTGCAGTAGACATTCTCCAATTATTTGTAAAACTGATAATATGACGTCCTAGATGGCGATTTTCCCAGGACGTAAGTGGGGGAGCAAGTCTAGGGTTTAGGTTGACATTGGAATTGTAATATGCCAAATAAGCTGGATCAGCTCGCAATTGTTCTTCAGACTCACAATTTTGCATAGCGCTGCTTAGGTTTGCAAAGCTTGCATTCTGGGTGGTGTTATGCAGGGGTAAAAGGTTTTCTATGGCCAGAAATGAGCCTTCAATGCTGGGAGGTGCACTGCCACTGCGATTGGGTGCCACGTCCTTTCCACCACCCTGGTACCTACGGCCCTTTAGAAGTATACCCAAATCCTCCGTTGCCATGTTACGAGACGGTGAACCAAAAGCTGCAGCTTCCTTATGAGATTGCCATTTACCCCCAGCTTCTGAGATTCTAATTGGACTCTCAGTTGCCATACTACAGAAAGATTATCTGTCCCCTTCTTCTGTAATGAAAATCATAAAAATCACATTGTCTCCTAAAGCCCACCCAAAATTGTCAAATCAGTATAAACTCCTAAAGAGAAATACAACTTGACACCATCGCTAAATTACACCACAAAAGTAAACCAGTTTAGTAAAACAAACAATAGCTCCAATCAATTAATACAGCGAGTAAAAACTCAATTAACACATGCAATCCAAAATTCCACATGAATTTGCAGGAGCATTGCGTAAAAACTCAATTTCGCCGGGGCCATATACCAATTAACACAAACCAAATAACAACCATATCATGTCGCTTAAATGCATGACACCACACTGAATAGGAACTTCAACTTTGATGCCAGCAATCCATGCACAAGAACCATTTAATGAAACAATAAATTACTCAAACAACTAATCAGTTATTAAATTATTATCAAGAGCAACCTATTCAATCAAAGACGAAAATGAAAAACCAAACATTCATTAAAAAATTCAAAACAAAGACGTATTATGAAATTTATCTTGTTGACCAAACAAGCGCGAACTCGTACAGAGTTCTGCAACCTACCGCGATCATCAATTCATTAATCACCATAACACGAACGAAAAAAAGGTGAATTCCATGCAACACACACAATTACAGAGAAAGAAAAAAGAAGCGTTGGAATCAAAACTGAGAAAGAAAGTAGTTGAAGAAATAATAGAAAGAGAGAACCTGAGGTGGAGAAAATTCACTGTTTCAAAACCCTAATTCATTCCAGAGAGAGAAAGAGATGTTGACGGGTTTGAGTTTCGGGGTGTAACGTAAGAGTGCAGTGAGGAAGAGAAACTGAGGATTTTTTTTTCTTTCTTAATTTTTTAAATTTAAATACTAAAAAAGAGAGAGAAGAAACAAAAGCTGCGTGCGTTCTCTCTCTGTCTGCGAATGGATAAAAAAGAAGAAAAAAAAGCGCTAATTCCACACTCCTCCTTTTGCTATTTCATAGCTTCGGTCTCTGTCGTGAGAGGCAGAATAGGACAAACATGGAAACTCGACTAAATAATACCACTAATGCTGCCAATTATTGGTTTTAGGAAAACAATAAATAATTATACTAATTAGGAAAGTTTTATTCAAAGCATAATATTAATGACAAGGAAAAAAAATTCCATGTTTTGTTGTGCATTGTCTCAAAAGATATTTATTAATTCTTTGATTGTTGTTTTCAAATAGTGTTGCGTACAAGGAATTCTTTAATGCTTATGAATGAGTAAAATAAGAAACAAAATATAATAATATATAAATTTAAATTAGTTGCTTTAGAAAAATATAAAATTAATTATATTTTTAAAAAAGTTAGATTTATATGTTATTAAATATAATAAATTTTTATAGGTCAATTCAAATATTATTAAATATACTTTATTAAAAATATATTAATGATATTTGAATTGACATATAAAAAATATTATTAAAATTATTTTTTACAATATAAGATTAATATTAATATGTATAGTTGACATTTAATTAATACATTGAATGAAATAATAAAATATTGTAAATTGAAAGCAATGTATTATGTTTCATATATACATTTGATAATATATAATGTATAGTAATTTTAAAAAAAATGTTATGCCAATTATTGCTTTAAGGAAAAGAATAAATAATTCAAATAATAAGTTTTTATTAAAATTATAATATTTAAAGAGAAGGGAAAAAATTCTATATGTTTTATTGTGATTTATTAAAAAAGTATTAATTATTTAGTTGTTATTCTGAAATAGTATTGGGTACAAGAATGCGTCAATATTTTTGAATGAGTAAAATGGAAGTAGAAGGTTTTCATATTTGTTATAAAAAAAATCTATCATTAAAAAATCTTAACTATGTTAATATTATAATACAATAATGTATACATGATACCTATACATTGTTTTCAGTTTACATTATTATATTATTTCATATATTGTATTAATTGTGTG
>CM023955.1:16116206-16145803 GCA_013407115.1 Glycine latifolia
TATATATATATATATATATATATATATATATATATATATATATATATATTCTAACATTAATTTATTTTTAAAACATTAATCAGAATTTATATATTAGTAAATATTTTTTTATATCTGAAGTCAAATAATATTAAATATATTTGACTAAAAATAAATCTAATAATATTTGAACTGACATACGAAAAACTATTAAATTTAGAAATATATAAATAAATGTCAAAAAATATATAATTAATTTTATATTTTTATGAAAATAATTTAGTATTAAATATAAATAATTTGTATATATCAATTCAAATGATATTAAATGCAAATTGTGTGAGTGTCATCAATTTTACATTTTCTAAAAATAAATTAAATTTGTGAAACTGTAAAAAAAATAATTTCTGAAAATCTTTTTAATTTGATGCTACTATGCTGGCAACCAACCAAAAAAAATGATATAATTGAGGAGGAATTTTGAAGTTAACAACTGTTAAAAAAGGACTCAATTGAGTAGATGAGCAATTTTAAGTCGGTTATATTCAGAACATAATATAAGGGAAAGAGATAAGGAGAGAGAAAAATAAAGAAATTGAGGTATTTAAATCTTTTGAATATAGTGGGAATCCAGGGTGAACCAGCAAGTCCATGGTTCACTGGTGGAGAAGTTTGTAACATGGTTCTGAAGTTTGAAACAAGTGATCCATGGGAGGGTAAGTTTGTTATCAACCGTTTGATATTTGGTATTTTAATTTTGATAGTAATGGATTGGATTGTCATTCGATGGTGACGTATTAATGTAAGTTTTCTTGTTAAATTAAATAGAAATATGATATGACGTTCTTGACCCAGGCAGGAAAGACGTTGTTGTCCCTACATAGAGTGTTGAACAATTTGGCTGCTGAGTTGGGTCTTGACCCATTTATGATGATCCATACTTTTTATTGAGGGGAAAAACTTTATACACCAGCTAAATGACTCATACACCCAGAAATTTTTAAAAATACCGAAAATGCCCTTCCTTGTTTTTGATATAGAGCAGCTGCAGCACGCATATGGTTTCCTTTTTTGTATTATCAAAGTTTTGCATTTTGGTAGGGGTTGAGTGCATTGTGCCCTGTAGCTGTGCGTTTTGGTCGGTGGTGTTTGGGTTGCCGTTGGTGGGTGGCTCGGAGTTGCAGACAGCGGTGGTGGTGAAGGTAAGCTGAGTTTGTGGAGGCTACGGCTCGATCAATCCGTATGATGCATACGAATTAGCTGATCCGTATGATGAATACGGATCAGCTAATCCGTATGAATCATACGGATCAGCTAATCCGTATGAATCACACGGATCAGCTAATCCGTATGAATCTTACGGATCAGCTAATCCGTATGCATCATACGGATTAGGTGATCCGTAAGATGCATACGGATTAGCTGATCCGTATGATTCATACGGATTAGCTGATCCGTAGACAATTAACAAGTAAAAAAAATGCTTTTAGGTGGTTTTAATTGGTTAAAATTGAATTTAATTATCAATAAAAGTAGGTGAAAATAGATGTTAGTTTTAACTTATGGGAATGCATTACGTGGATAGCTTGTGTTAGTAAACATTGCTTTTGTCAATTTACATAAAATATTTTGAAATTGTTTTATTTTGTAGTTTTGATGGTGATTAAAATTGGATACGATTTGTTTGATAATATGATGTTAACGTTTTTTAACTGTTATAATGTTTTTATTGTGTCACTTGTTGAAAGCGTTTTTTATTGTAGTTTGTTAACATGGACAACGATGACTGGATGTATGATTGCATTATGTCTGAAGAAATTCATATGAATGAAGATATCGGAGATGAGCGTAGTGCGTTTGACAAAGTTGATTGTTCTGCAGCCTTCAGTACTTGTCAGGTATTTATATCAATTGTAAATTGGTTAAAGTTTTTAAATACATCAGTTATGGAAGTTTAAAATTTGTTATTGATTTTTGTAGCTTTTCCCTTCCTGCGAGGATTTATTAAAATGGGCTAGGAATGTTGCATATGAGAATGGGTTTGTAGCTGTGATAATGAGGTCAGACATGTATACTGGAAAGAAGGGAAGAACATCATTTGTTTTAATTGGTTGTGAACGAAGTGGAAAGTATAGAGCATTCAACAAAAACATGGTGCCTACAGTGACTAGTATTAGAAATGTGGTTGTCCATTTAAGTTGCAAGCCAAACCAGTACCGGGAGGTGAAGGGTGGAAGGTGAAATTATTATGTGGGACACATAATCATCCTTTGGCAAAGTCATTATGTGGACACCCATATGCAGGTCGACTGACAAAGGATGAGAAGACTGTTGTGCATGATATGACAAGGGCGATGGTGAAACCTAAAAATATTATGCTAACTTTGAAAGAACACAATCCCGATAGTTGTACATCTTTGAAGCAAGTAATGAATGCAAGATATAGATATCGTACGCGTATCAGAGAAGGTAACACTGAATTGCAACACTTGATGAAGCTTCTTGAACGTGACATGTATATCCATTGGCATAGAGTGAAGGATGAAAATGTCATTCGTGACCTGTTTTGGACCCATCCAGATGCAGTTAAGTTAAGCAATGCATATAATGTTGTTTTCCTGATAGACAGTACATACAAAACAAACAGGTATAGACTTCCGTTATTGGACATTGTTGGTGTCACTCCTACTGGGATGACGTTCTCAGCTGCATTTGCTTTATTAGAAGCTGAACGTGTAGACAATGTTGTTTGGGCCCTAGAACGTTTTAGAGGCATATTTATTAAAATTGAATTTTTCCCTAAGGTGATTGTGACTGATAGAGATTTAGCATTGATGAGTGCAGTTAAAGCTGTGTTCCCTATGTGTACTAATTTACTTTGTCGGTTCCACATTGAAAAAAATGTCAAGGCTAAATGTAAGACTTTTATCCGACAGAGCAATGCATGGGAGTATGTGATGGATGCATGGGGAAGTATTGTGGACTGTGCTAATGAGGAAGAATTTGATGATTGTATGGCAAAGTTTGACATTGCGTGTTCTCCATGGCCTGCGTTTGTTGATTATGTAAAAACCACATGGCTTAATCCACACAAAGAAAAATTTGTTACAGCGTGGACCAAACAATTTATGCATTTGGGAAACACAACAACTAACAGGTTAGCAAATGTTTAACTTTTGTTAAGTTATTGCTTTTATATTGTTGTTGCAGGGGATAGTTTGTGACTGTTATCATTGGAGTGTAGGGTCGAGTCAGCACATTGGACATTGAAGAGGCTGTTGCAGAATAGCCTAGGCGTGGTGTATGGGATGCAATGCACAACATGTTGACCTTGCAACATACTGAGATTAGGGCATCATTGGAGATAAGCACACATGTGGTGGGTCATGTGTTTAAAGTAACACTGTATAAACGACTGATTGGAATGGTGTCCAGGTATGCTTTAAACCAAATAGCTGCTGAGTATGACCGAGTCCATTACGCAGGCAAAAGCAAAAAACGTTGTGGATGTGTTATGAGAACTACGCATGGACTGCCTTGTGCATGTGAGCTAGCGAAGTATGTTCTTGGGTCCATACCTATTGATGCTGTTGATTTCTTTTGGCGGAGGTTAAGTTTTGAAGATCAAGGTGTAGATGAGGGCCAGCTGGACATAAGTGGAGAGATGGAAGCCATATCTAGGCGTTTTAATAACCTTCATTTTTCTGGGAAGGTCACTTTAAAGACAAAACTTAGAGAACTTGCATATCCTGACAAAAACTCAATGTGTCCCCCGCCTGAAAAAGTGAAAACAAAAGGTGCGCAAAAGAGACAAGCTGCGCAACATGCGAGGTCAACCAATCGGGATCCATCTTACTGGGAGTATGTGGACGATTTACATTCTGTTCATAATAGTTGTTTGACACCAAAACATCCTGCACCATCTTCTGATAGTTCCAGGCAGACAAAGACCAAGCTACCGATGCTGGATCAGTTTCATACATTCATGCATGAGTTCATTGTAGACATTGTTGATGTTAAACCTGATGGTAACTGTGGTTTTCGTGTTATTGCGGCTTTACTAGGTTACGGTGAAGAGTCTTGGTCTTTGGTTCGTAATCATTTGCTTAAGGAACTTGCACAATGGTCTGGTGAATACATAGCATTGTTTGGTGGCGTAGACAGATTTGAGCAATTGAAACGGTCCCTACTAGTTGATGGGTTGTCAAAGGTATAATAATGTTACTATGTTTGTACTTAAACATTAACCATGGTAGTTATATTTACAGGTCAGTGGTTTTCATGTCAGGTAACAATTGATAAGTGGATGGATATCACCGATCTAGGATACGTCATTGCATCACGGTATAACCTTGTTCTTGTTTCTCTGTCTCTGAAACAAAGCATGACGTTCTTTCCTTTAAGAAGCCAACCACCTGCCGATGTAAATGTTCATCGGGTCATTTGTATTGGACATGTGTTTGGAAATCATTTTGTTCAGGTATAACTTGTTGAACACAGTTTATTGCCCAAACACTACTTGTAACAAATGTTAACCTAATTTGATGTTGGTTATTGTTTCAGGTTGCACTGAAAGCTAGATGTCCTATTCCATCACCTGCGTTGTTATGGTCAAGGAATTGTTACAATGTTGCAAATCAATGGATAGTTCCTTACCAATATAGAATAGAAGCTTATAGACAACTTCAACATATCCATACTGATTATGTTGACGTAGGACTTTAGTTAAAAGTGTATTATTTAAGTTGATGTTGTTGACAGATTATGAATGTTGTTTAAGTATGACGTACTTTGATGCTTTGTTCAACCATGAATACCATGTGTTGTTGTATAAACATGTTTTCATCACAACTGATAAGTCAATCCGTATGCAGTGTACAATGTTGAACTAAAATAATGTTCATGTTCATAGAACATGAAGTACAATAACAACTACGCTAAATCTAATAATAAATAAAATGCCTCGAAAATCATCTCTAATGCTGCCTCTGCCTTGTCCGTCTCTGCCTCTGATACACACATCGGTCCTCGGTCACTGAACGAGCTATACGCATTAGTCGCTCAGTAGCGGCATAGGCATCAGTCCCAGGAGTAACCATGCGTAAGTCTATCATCTCCTGTAAGCCTCGCGCTATCCTGTCAAATGTAGCCTGAACCAATGTCCAACAGTAATGCTTAATAACATAACCATGAATACAATTGAAAACAAAATCATATAAAGTAGTTTCATACCAAAGCATGTGGAGGGTCCTCAGATGCAGGTCGAACTGGTGGTGGGTCATCAGGCTGAATATGTGGAGGATCTGGTATGACATGTGTATCGGTCACAGGGTGCCTAACAGGATCGCCAATCTGAGGGGGACGCATATATGGATGAGAGACTCGGACAAACCAATCCATATAGCCAACCACCGTCTGACTGGGATGAGTAACAACATCTGTGGTGGCTGCAAGGTGCTCCCCAAAGTGTATCCATCTGTCATCAACCTCGTCCGTGCTTAGCGATTCTGTATCGTGTGTCTCTGGAATCGGCTGAACATATCCGAATTGACGCAACACCCTCTCAGGTAAATGTCTGACCATAATCGGGCCACACCGAACATACCCGGAGAATAACGAAATGACGTCGAACTCTCTATGCGCACGATGATCGGCATAGGGAGTCCAACAAACATCGTCGACAACCAACCTGTCTAGTCGCCTCCGGTATGTGGTGCACGGTAATGCCTGAGCAGCCTTCCATCGACAAGCACGTGGCTGTGTCTCCAGGTAACCTTGCTGAGCAGTCACATTTCCCACCGATGGGAAATGCTCATAGATCCAGGCCTACACCGTAATTGTTGCAACATAAATTAAAGCAATTGAACCAATGTTAACAGAATTACACATTTAATTTGATGTGGTAAGACTGGAAATGATTACCTGCAGTAACGTTATATAACCGGCAAGATGTTTACCATGGTGCTGACATGCATAGTTCGGATTAGCATACATGTGAACCAATGCTGCCACACCCCAAGCAAATCGTCCTGCGTCTCCAACATCTCTGAATGCCTCCAAGAATACCACACTAATGTGTGTAGCACTCTTGTTGGCAAAGACTGTGCACCCCACCAGATGAAGCAGGTACGCTCTGGCTGCTACATCCCACCGCATCTGCTGACATCTCACTGCGTATATGTCTCGCAGCCAAGACAAGCGGACATATGCTCCATGACAATGCTCCATCTCCGCTCCAGCTTCCTCGGCGGACCCCTCAAGTAGATCAACAGTCAACCGAACTGCCTCGCCCACATCAACAGGGTCATACGATAACAGCTCTCCTTCGATCGGGATATGCAACACCGAAGCGACATCATCGAGGGTGATCGTCAGCTCCCCAACAGGCAGGTGAAAGCTGCTGGTCTCGGAGTGCCACCTCTCCACAAAGGCTGAGAGCAAACCCCTGTCACCCGTCTCCACAGAGCATGAAATCAACGGGGCTAGGCCACTAGCAGCAACAAGTCCCTCTATCTGGGGTGCAGGACGGCCAAATTTTTGAACCTTTCTTCCGTGTGACGCCAATTTCAACTCAGGACGATCCTGCAATCAATTTACATCAATGTCAGCGATATACTTCAAAAAGCAAACCAATTTCAACTACACAACTTGTACCTGTCCTTCCCAGACTCGAAGAGCCACATGCTCAGCATACTCTGTCAATACTGAACCGTCCTGTGGCCCACCTGGAGACGATTCTACTTCATCACCAACACCCTCCATGGTAGGCATCTCAGCCTCCACACGTGGTTCCTCAACATGATCATCCTCATCCATAACAACCCCCAACTGTGCATCCGAAACCACAGGGTCTACAACAGCTGGCCCTGCCCTTTGTCTTCTGGCAGATGCCGTAGGCCTCCGACGTTCAAGACCTACCTCTTCATTCCCACTACCTCTGCCTCCATCTCTACTAGATCCTCTGCCTCCATGTGGACCTAATGCTTGATGTCCTCCTCGTGTTCTAGCCATAATCTGCTATACAACAAACCAATCTGCAATTAACATCTCATTCAAATACAAAAATATGAAATCCAATCAACTAAACAATGACAAATCCAACCATCAAGACAACCACTAATAACCCACAACTAATTAATACACGGAAGCATGATAACCACTATCAAAGGCAACCAAAAGTGGTATAATACCATAACAGCAATTCGCCACAAAAGTCGGTAAAATGATACTCAAATAAAACCACAAAGCCAACCATCATCACCACTACCAAAGCCAACAGAACTGTCATGACCACTAAATAGTAATCATTAATCATAACTGGTATAATAGCATAACACCAATAAGCCACAACTAATTATTATTACACTTCGAGGAAATCACCATATATGATGTTGATGTATCACGTTCATGTTTATCATGTGCTTCAAATTAAAATCAACAATGTGTCTCAGAACTAAAATCATCTACTATACAAGTTAAATCACAAGGTCACAACTTCAATCATTGTATAGTGAGGATCTTCACTAATATATGGTAACAAAAGCCAAAGAAGTTCCTAAGAAATTACCAAGTCTCTTTGATTATGACTTGATCCTCATGTTCATGGTCTATAGATAGATGGTTACTGTTTCCATTTCATACTTAGTCTATTAGCCAGTGTGTGTTAAAAAGTTACAGCGACTCCCCTGGTTTTGCAAAACAAAGATGGGATTTTGCAGGGGTTAAAAACTCTCGTATTTATGAAGTTGGCAATTATACAATAAGATTTTTTTCCATAGAGATTGGGTAAACAGATTAATGGGCATGTAAATAGCCTCTTACAATGTGGTTTTGTTGCAGTCCACAATTTATAGTTTAATATAATGCATACCAAACAAATCAATTTCCATAAATCCAAAAATTACTATTATCATCATTACTACATCATCTAATGCCATAATATCATTCAATTAACTTTCCTAGGGGTTCAAATATGTACAAAAACCACGAAAACACAATTCATAGATTCAGAAATTTGAAAAAAACCTCAACTGCACAACTCTACGGATTGACTAATCCGTATGCAGTGTACGGATTAGCTAATCCGTAAGATTCACAACACCCTCCCAAAACGGCGCTTACCTCAGACGGCGGCCGGAAAACAATGGCACCTCCCACAGTCGACCAACAACTGGCAATGTAGGAATACCCAAGTCGGAGCTGACCAAAGCAAGGTGTGCGCCGGCAACCACCACCAAATCGCAAATAACCAAGGCAAATGAGACGGCGAGCGTAAAGAACGGAGGAGCTGAATAGTGCCAAGGCAAATGAGGTCCTGTAATTTACTTATTTTGTTAGGGGCAATTCCGGTATTCCACTATTACTTTCTGGGTGTATGAGTCATTTGGCTGGTGTATAAAGTTTAACACTTTATTGAGTTGGAGCATAGTGAGCCTTTGGAGAGTATAGTGTTCGTGTTAAGCTTTGGCAATTGTGTATTGTGGTTTTCTTTTTTGGTGGCCCGTTTGTCCATTTACTATTTTGTTTATTTGGGCACTTGATAATAGTTATTAAAATATTGTTTATAATTTTGTTTATATCAAATTTAATGGCATTTTTTTTTACAATTAACTGTGAGATATACAAAAAACAGAGTTTAACCTAATGTTTGTAAAAGTTGAAAGAGTAAGTATTTTGTTATGAACCATAGCAAGATATTACTTATTGTATTACAAATTGACAATAGGGCAAACATACATTTAGTAGGAAATTCAGATGAACCTAATAGACCTAATTTAGTGACGAATGAGTACATTGTTTATATTGTAGTAGAACATATGATAATAAGATAAAGTCTCATGGGATAAGAGGAACATAAACTCCTTAGATAATGGTGAAACATATTGTTGGATGATTAAGCTGAAGTGAAATGAAGTTTCAATTAGAAACTACCAGTGAAACACATTTAGAAGACTTAAGCATATAATGAAAGTGGTTGAAGACTAGAGGTAGATGTATTGTTTAAGTTAATAATATTACCTTGACCATATTATTAAGAGTGATATTCAAATAACATTTTGTATGTGGAGAAAAAGGGGAGAACATAAGTACCTGTTAAGTTATACACAAATTAATTTATGTTTAACTCACAAAGTAAGAATCCAAATTGGATAGGTAGATAATACCTGTCGGAGGACTAATACACAACCAACTTTGATGTGTTGTTGTCCATAGTTTTCATCCTCCATAGCTTTATGGTGAATGGTGTGTCACTTATTGTCCCCGTAGGATCCTGACACAGTCAATTAGTTTTAAATTGATTCTCAAATAACCACTAAGAAGCAAATGATCTGGTTAATACAATACAAACCTTGATCTCAATTTACAATCCCTCGAAACCGTTGAAGATAGGTATTCTATCAACAGTTGAGTTGATGGGATTTACTGTTGTGCCTTGATTTACACTATTGTCACCTACCACCAATCCTATAGTTACAATAACTTTATTTAGCATTATTTCTTTATGATAAAAAATAAATTAAAAAATCTAAAATTTAAACTAATTTTAAAAAATAAGGAACATATATTTTCCTTAATTTTGTTTTATTTTTTAAACATAGGGATAAAGAAGGAAAAGGAATAAAATAAAAATTAAGAAACATAAATTTCAGAATACTAAAACCAGAAAAACGAAATAATTTAATTTATTAAATATATAAATTTATCAAAATAGAAAAACAAAATAATTTTAAAAACTTTTTAAACGCAGCATTATTTTTAAACCAAATTTAAAAACTGATTTTTTTAAAAAAAATTAGAACTCATTCTGATTAGATATTATTTCTTAATTGTGAAACTAAAACTGATTTTCAATTAATTGTGTAAACGGTAAAGTAGGATTTGTAACTGCCGATTTTAGCTCTGCATCATGGTTATGTTCTTATGTATGAAAATAAAAAAGGGTACGATAAGAAAAATAATTTTTAAAAATTTGTAAAACGAAAAGGAAACCAGAAGAATAAGAGAAAAGAAGAAAAAAAACTTGCAGATGAAGGAAATAGAGAAAAAAATAGTGCATACCTGGTTTGATACATGTATTATGAATGATGATAGTTTTTTTACTAGATAAATGTTGATGTTTAGTCACTAAAAAAATGCAAAAGCTAAGTATCATAAAATAAAGAAAAAAAGGTATGTAAATAAAGCAAATAAATCAAAATTTAAGGTGAATAAATTAGAAAAGGCATTACTCTCTCAAAAATAAAAAAAGAATAGAAGACATTACCATTGGGTGCATCAACATGGTAGCAAGGGATGTATCATCCTAAATCAGTCATGGTGGAAAAGGATGCAAAAATAGGATTTAGTTAATCTACATTAGGATTATGAAAAAATAGATGGCACGCTTGCAGCTGTGTGTAAGGCTTCAATTACTCAAAGGATAGAGGTGGAACTAAAACTAAAAATTTGAAGTTGAATTCTGAAGCCTTCAGGAACAACAACGATAATGAAAAAAGAAAGGGTAATTAATGTATTTTTATTTGATTAAAAAATAGAGAAAAAAATTAACATTTAAAAATTAGTTCATTTTCAACTTTAGTTATAGTGGCTCCACTCGCAGTTGCGTAAGATTTGGGAAACCTGCAATAGTTTCTGCAGTAGTTGTAACTGTGTCCCCTGTACTCGATAACTGCCAGATCTGCAAAACAATCAATCAAATAAAATTTCAACACATTTTCATTAGCACTGATGAAAAAAACATAAAAGAATTTGACAAAATAGAAGAACCTAACGTTACCGATGAGTTAAAAGATATTGGAAGAGAAATACTTGGTGATCCCTATGAGATCCCTTCAACACAAATGAATTAAAGTAGGATACAGTTTGCAAATTATAAATCATATTATCACAACACAATGCACAAATAATACCTTATTCACCAGGCTGAGGGTGATTCCTGCCTCATATTCTCACATGATATCGAACAACTATCATCTGGTAGCATTAAGAAGAGAAACTCAGGAAGATGAAAAAAAAAGGGATGGAAGAAAGCAACGGATAGAAAAGAAGACAATGACTATATTACTAAGAAATGAGAGAATGTGATTAAAAAGATGTGTGAGGTTACTGGATAGAGCATGAGAGTGTTATTTTGTTCCCATGAACAACATCACACTTCTTCAAAAATAAAAAAGAGAAAAGAATAATGACAAATAAGTTACACCTTTCCTCCGTGTCTCACCTTTCCTGCAACAGAGAGAAAGTTGAGATACAACTGCCAAACTGCCACAATTTCAAAAATAAATTGTGAAAGTGTCAGTCCGTAAAAGAATATTGTCAAAGTGCCACACTGTAAAATCTGCAAGGCAT
Source organism: Glycine latifolia (assembly GCA_013407115.1). Classification (NCBI taxonomy): domain Eukaryota; kingdom Viridiplantae; phylum Streptophyta; class Magnoliopsida; order Fabales; family Fabaceae; genus Glycine; species Glycine latifolia. The sequence goes on from CM023955.1 coordinate 16,127,535, forward strand.
TTCATTGGCTGAGTTGGCAGCCAACCAATGGCCAACGTAATCCGCTAGGGCTCATAGCTAATTAGGTCTTCTGACAGCGCCAGTCGAAGAGAAGTTCGCTAGGTTTGATAGCTGTTTATGTAATGAATTTCACACAGTTTCAAAACGTGGGATAAATGGTGATGTACCAAATATGCTAGGTGCTTTAGCTAATTAAGTGATGTTAGCTAGACAGCCTAGCTAATTATGTACAATGGTGATGTACCAAATACGCTTGGTGCTGTAGCTAACTAAGTGAAGTTAGCTAGACAACCTAGCTAATTATGTACTCCTGGAAGAGACTGCGAAGTATGTGAAATATTTTGCTTCCCTATTCAGCGAACTTACTCTTCATTGATCCCTATATATACCCCTCTCAACTTCACTGGACGTGCATTCGAAAAATATTCTGTTATTGCTCTGTGATTTTAGAAAGTTGTGTCCTATTATAGTTTATTTTTACACTCGATATATATTGCGTTATTTTGGTGATATATTTTCTATATTATATAAGAAATATAGTCCTATTTACACTCCTTGTTTTTACATCAGTAGTCATCTTATATAATTTTTTTTAAATTTTCGTGTTATTTTGCTATGTGATTTTTGAAATAGAAATAATTTACGGAAACGAAATAGGTGATATATTTTCCTATGTGGCATAGGAAAATAGTCCTATTTACATCCTTTTTTTTTTTTTTACTTTAGTAGTCATGTTCTAATAGTTTTTTTTTTTGTAAAATTTTCAGATGTTATTTTGCTTTGTGATTTTTGAAGCCAAAATACTTTCACACAACGAAATAGGTTATATATTTTCATATATTGCATAGGGAATATAGTACTATTTACACCAGTTATTTTTACATTGGTAGCCATCTTCTATTATTTTTGTTTTTTATTCTTCAGTCCAAAAGGCATTGTTCTGTTATTTTTTAGTTTTTTATGACAAAATGAGTAATAGTAGAAATGGTCTAATCACGATTGTGTATTATAATGGGAGTAGATATTTTGGACCTAATGGTCAAATTTTTGAAGGTGAAAGTAAAATGTTTCGCATGCCCCAAGGATGCAGCCACCGTGATCTAATGAAACTGATTTACAAAAAGTTGAGACTACAACGCGGACAATGTGTATCTCGATTGACTGCTAGATGTGCATCGGGCAACCCGGTGCAGTGGGTTGCTGTGGATATTGTAGATGATGACGATCTAGCGTTAGTTACTGACGCATGCAGATCCGATGGAGAAAATCCTAGATTTATCGAATTGTATGCAGAATTAAACTGTGGTGGTCAATCAAGCAGTCAACAATGTGTCCAACCCACTGGTTCCATTGACATTAATAGAGAGCCACAGGTGAATCCCGAAGACAGAGATGTCTCCCTATCTCCACCAATACCAACCCAACAAACCCAAGAAATGGATTATGGACATAGGGATATATCTGACACACCAGCACCACCAAGTCAAGCAGCGGAGAATGAAATGGTGGCGGCCTACGACCCATCTTGGCCTACGGATACTTCTGAGGAAGAGGTGGATGAAGGTGTTGTTCCAGACAGTGACTCATCAGATACCGACGTAGATGGTGATTTCGATCGTGCTATTCGAATTCCTTCTCCGGGCAATGTGGGAATGCAGGAGCAGCCTCCCGTTGTAGGTATGGATTAAAATTGTTTTGTTGTTAATAGTGTTAAGTTTTTTTTGCAGTTTTAGTGAACAATGTGGCTAATGTCGCATAATATAGGGGGGGCAATGTTCCATTTTGGTCAGACATTAGTCATTACACGAATATTAATTGGGAATACCCAGATCAGGAGACTGAGGATATGCAAGGAGTGCGAATACCTAACTGGCAGATGGGACAGGAGCTATATAAGGACCAGGTGTTTGACAGCAAGTGGGATGTTCAATTGGCAATAAAACAATACTGTATGGCCGAGCATCACACAACGGTTGTAAAAAAAAGTGACACGAAAAGGCTTATTATGGTTTGTGAAAATCATTTGGATGGTTGCCCATGGAGGATGAGGGCATATAAAAAAAAAGGTGGCACTGAATGGGTTGTAGGCATATGGAACAACCTACACACATGCGTCGGTCAGAATCTATCTCAAGATCACAAGCAACTTGACTCAAATGTCATATGTTCGTTGATCTTAGGTATGTTAAATATTTTAAATTGAAGTCCGATTATTGATTAAATTATTTATTAATGTAGGATTATTTGACGAAATGCAGAAATGATTAGGGAGGATCCCAGTGTTAAAATTGGGTTGATTCAAGAAAGGATAGCAACAACGTTGGGATTTCATATATCATACACGAAGGCATGGAAGGCAAAGCAAAAGGCCATTGTTCATATTTTTGGAGATTGGGATGAGTCTTATGCGTTTTTGCCAAGGTGGTTGGGTTACATGTTACATTTTTCTCCTGGGTCTGCATACAAGCTGGATTTGCACGACCATTTTATTGATGGTCAACTAGATGCAAGTGCTAAGGTGTTCAATAGGGTGTTCTGGACATTCAAACAGTGTTGCGATGCTTTTAATTATTGCAAACCAGTTATAAGCATCGACGGAACCCATTTGTATGGGAAATATAGGGGAACACTGCTCATTGCAACATCAGTTGACGGAAACAATTACGTCCTTCCTATTGCATTTGCGATTGTTTCTGCGGAGAATATCGACAATTGGTCATGGTTTTTAGCACTCATTCGTATACACGTTACGCAAAAAGATGAAATTTGTCTTATTTCAGATCGACATGTTGGCATAATTGCCGCGGTAAACAATGTCGAACTAGGATGGAATCCACCAAGGGCGTACCATGTGTATTGCATTCGGCATTTGGTGAGTAATTTCAATCACAGATTCAACAACGTCATGTTGAAGAAGCAATTGAAGAAATTAGGTATGTCTATCAGCCTGCAACACAATGTTTTTACATGTCGTTACCATATTCATCGTATGTGTTGTTCTTTACATCGTGTTTGTATGTGCAGCTTATACAACCTCGCGCTTAGATTTCGATGCCGGATTACAAACATTTAAAGAAGCAAGCCCTCAAATAGCAGCATGGATTGATAGAATCCCGAAGGAGAAGTGGAGTATAGCGTATGATGAACAGGGAAGAAGGTTTGGTCACATGACAACGAATCTTTCAGAATGCTTTAACAAGGTACTTAAAGGAGCCAGAAGCCTCCCAATTACGTCCCTTGTCCGGTTCACATACGCGCGTTTAGTGTCATACTTTGTAGCACATGGTCAAGAAGCCCATGAAGAGATGGCGACAGGTAATCATTTCTCCAAATTAGCATGGCAAAAATATATGAGGATGGTTGATAAATTGGCAACGCACTACGTCACTTGTTTTGACGCACTTAGGACGAGATTTGAGGTTCAAGAAACGTACAATATACGAACCCATTCGGGCGGTAAAAAATGGTCGATCTCCTTAGCTGAACGAAATTGTCAATGTGGTGAGTTCACTGCATATAGGTTCCCGTGTAGCCATGTTATTGCAGCATGTTGATCCACACACCATGATCCTAGCCAATATGTAGATCATGTATACAGTGCTGCGTATCAATGTCAAGTGTATGCACCGCAGTGGTTTCCCATTGGGAATGAGGAGTTCATACCACCAGTTGTACCACCAATTGTTATACCAGATGTGTCGCTGAGACGTACAAAAGGAAGGCCAAACAGTACACGCATACGAAATGAAATGGACTCCAGGGAAGGCTCGATGACTCGAACAACATGCGACTACTGTAAGGTTGTCGGCCACAATAGGCGTAATTGCCCATCACGCAACCAGAACCAATAATGTACTTGGTGGTTATACTATTGTTAATCGTGCTAAATATTTAATAAACAATAATTATCGAATATTAGTAGAGTCCAATTGTCTTGCATAATACATCAAAATCATAAAAGTTTATACAGTCATCCATATCACAGTCTGTTACCATAGAATTAAAGAGCATCGTACTGTCACTAATAGGGAAAAAAATTATTTAGTCATCTTGTTGGTGACCCTCATGGAATCCTCCACAGCGGCTCGTGTTATGTTCATATGGTGACAGATTGCATCGAAAGCGCGCTTCCCTAACCGGATTCCGCCTAATGATGTGCCGAACGTCATAAGAACCATCGTCCACATTGTGTTCAGGTCCCTCATCCATTGCCGCAATGATTTCATCTGTAGAATACTGTCCGAAACTCGGAGAATATGTCACATGAGACGACCGTTCAATAGGAGTCCCAAAAACCATATCCTGTTCTGATGTTGGAGTCGGAGCAGCAGGCCTATAACAGTCTTCATATGTGTCTGATCTGGGTGTGTAATGCAAACCAGATGAAGTCGGCCCTGATGAACTTGGCCCAGCTGTACTGGGGCCAGCAGAATGCATGGGGTATGATGCATGTGGGCCATCGGCATGCGGCATCGACGGTCCAGCTCCCCAAGGGGGGTACTACGATCCAGGAACAGACTGGGGGGGCCACCAATATTGTTATGAGCGGCCCGAAGGGTACCCAGGTGCAAAAAACATCCCAGGAGGACGTGGAGGAATAGGTGGTACAACCACTGGGGTATCTGCAACTAATGGAGTCGAGTGGTGAAGGGGTAACCCCTCGTGACGCGTACGTCGATTACGTCGAACCACTGTTGGCGGGGCCTCAGTCTGACGTCGTACTGGTGGCAGTGCAGCATCTCCAGGATCTATTAATCTGTCTATATCGTCGCATGCAGCCAGCATTCGAACCGCCTCGTCGTACATCTGAGTCATGTCAAATGCCCCATGTGCCTCAGGTGAAAGCATGTGGACAACAGTCTCTGCTCGATCGGTCTGTATATGAACAATTATTAGTGAACATTACACGTAAACTAATCTGCAAATTACACAATTATAACTAACATGTATACCACATGTGCCTTCAAAGCCGCTTTGTGGGTCATCCAACGACGGGTAACTGAGTAGTACCATTGCATGTATTCGCTGTTGACAGATAGGTACCCGTCTCTCCGCATAGGTTGCACGTCCTGCAACACAAGGGCGTCTCTATTTTCCCATTGTTGAATAAAGAAAACATGACGCCGACTCCAATCCACGTCTGTCTTGCCCGTAATAGTAATCGTCAGCAGTCACTACAATTAATAGGATTCTCTGGAATTGGCTGGTCGAACCCAAACTGACGCATAACTCTATCCGGCTGCTGGTATACGACAATCTCATAACATATAAGAGGGCATACAGCCAACCATCTCCTAGCCATGTGAACATCCGGTGGATGGACTGCGTCTACAACCTCATAAGGCCTCCAACGTATGTCTCTCCTTCGCATGACATCAATATGATGGCGATATCTGCGAATGTTGGTATATACAGTTTGTCGCGTATGGTATACATTAAATCTACAACAAATACAACAACAATTATATGCAACATATACTCCGAATACAACAAAAATGAGGAATACTAATAATCAAATAAAAAATACCTGTGGCCATATATCTCGTGCTGTAGGACATGATGGTCTTCCACTGTAGGAAGGCTAGGAGAGATGGTCGGGAATCGCGTCCAAGCCCACAACTGTAACAACAAAGCACATCCACCCATCTCACGACGTGAAGCACGTGTGGTCTTACACAACTCCCTATATAATGCTGCAAGAACTGCAGAGCCCCAACTGAATGTCCCTGTGCGCTGGAAATCATCCAAATATAACAAATAACGAGCTGGCACGAAGCTCGAAGAGGTGTCAACAAACAACATCCCGCCTAATATGCGTAATATCAAAGCACGAGTGTATCTACGGCGTCCTATTTCAGTGCCTGAGTGGACCTCGTAAACATCAAACTGCTCACGCAAAAAATGAAGGTTTAACAAGCCGCCGTGCAAATCACGATCAGCAGCCGCCTCAACCCCTAACATGTCACCAATGATGGCCCGAAAGTTATGTCGTCCGTGACGACCACAAACAACATGACCATCGGTCGGCAGACCCAACAGATGGTGTACATCCTCCAAGGTGAGTGTGACCTCACCCATCGTCATATGAAACGTACGTGTCTCTGGACGCCATCGCTCAACAAGCGCGGAGACAAGGTGATGGTCGATCTAAAAACATACATTACACAACAGTTACGTATACATCACAATACAATCAATACATCTAATAAGAAATTAACACAACACTGAATATACGAACCTCGTGATTGCGCAGACGCGCAACATGATAAAAGCCAGCTTCTATAAGCCAGGGGTGTATATCCTCAGCTATAGCCATATGGTTGTGTGTCGCAGCATGTCGAACATTAAGTATACGATCCCGCATGGTTGGATCAGCCTGGGAATTCCACACATACGTGGATATATGTTTCTCCTGTAGTGTAAGGAGAGACCGTATTGATGGACCTGGGTCAATGATGCTCAACGCATCCGATGGTGTCGGTGGAACATGTTGCTCGTCATCCATGACTGTATATAAATTTTTCGATGTAAAATTAAAAAATTCTATACGTTCATTAACAACCAAATTAATATCCTAATGTAACAACATTGTCATTTTTAATTGACTATACCTAATTTCGTGTATCCTCTGACTAAGTAATTATAAACTAATCTTAAATATTCTCAAACTTAATATTTTAAATCTCCAATATAAATAATATTTAACAAGCCAAAACTAATGTGAATTTTCATATACGCTTACATAGTTAAAGACAATCATGGAAACCTAATCAAACAACATAACGTACAAAGGGTTGCAATTACAAACACAAACACAATAAGTTGAACATTACAAAGCAACACATCAGAACGTACTAAGAACAACAATTGAAACATCAAAATGACGCAACTATTCATAATTGGGAAGATCTTGTGCAGTGGACATGTCATCTTCGAGTAGTTCGATTGCCGGTTTGTGAAAAGTAGCTAAAATTTCTATTGGACAGAAACGCTTCTAGTAATTAGCTTCTGCTAACAGCTTAAGTAGATCTTCATCGTTATTCAGTTGTTTTATTTCGTATTCGACCAAGGTATCCGAATACTTTGCGTGACCTGGTTGTCGGAAGAACAAGTCTTTGACTTCCTGTGATTCAATAATTCCATAAGGGGGAACTCCTGGCGGAGCAACTTGCTTGATTATATGCTTCAGTGTTTCTATATTGCATCCAGAAGGAATTTCAAATCTTTTAGGATTTGTTCCAGTAAACGAGTAACCCAGAAAATTGTCTCGTTGTGGTATGTTCCACTTGCCGTTGTAATACAAGAGGGCATCATGAGTATGAGTCATGGTCGACTGAAGTAGGTTCAGTACACCGTGGGGTGTTCTGCTTATCATACATAACAATTCTATAGGACCAACAGACGGGAGTTTTTCATGGCACACCAACATAGTGCAAACATCATCATCATTTTTTAGTTGCAACGAATGAAAAAAAATTTCGTTAACTGTATTGATTGACAGTTGACGATAGTAAATTTCATCCACATACTGGTCATCTGTGAGAAGAAGGGTGTTGTGCATTCTACTCTTCAGTGACTGAAAGGAACATTCATCGGGAACTCGCATTGGTATAGGAGTATCACATACGAAAGAAACACCGATTTCGTTGTGTGTTATGGTTCCATTCGGAAAAATAAATGCTAACTTGGAATTACCAATGTTTTGAGACCCTGTTTCACCCAACTTGCGGAGGTCTATTGTGTGGAATGATTAAACTCGGGTGTGGAGTGGTGCACCCTGCCTATGTCGGGCGTAACCACTTGCGCCTGGATGGGGCGTGACTAATTAGGAAGCATAACAAAGCTTGATAGTTTTTCGGATTTGGTTTTTGATGATCGCCAGATAATGTATCCGAGACTATGAAAAAAAAAAGGATGCAACTGCAGCACTAAATGCAACCATAGTTCAAAAAATACAAATTTTTAAAGGATGGTCAACATCAAGGGCTTCAGGGTGAGAACGGATAGGAAAGGAAGACAGACGAACATGTGTTATGGAGAAGGAATCCGAGGAGCATTATTCAAGTCTGGCGAGGAATTTTGGGTGTTCGGGTTTTACGGAAAGTCGGAACTTTTGGTACTTGAAAATGTGGCATGGGTCTTGAGTAAGTTCCATTTGTCAGTGCTGGGACATGACGCTTCACCCTGATCCCTCAAACCCCAACGCCCAAAATTCCTCGCCAGACTCAAAATATGTTCCCCTGATTAATTCACCGTAAACACCTTTCGGTCTGTCTTCCTTCCGTATCCGTCGTTCGCTCAAGCCCTTGACCTTCACCATCCTTAAATTATTATACTTTAATTATTATATTAACTACATCATATATTTAATTATTAATTTTTAAATTTTTAATAATTATTTTTATTATACTTATAATTATTTTTTATTAAATTAATTCTTCATCATTCTTTAAACATAATCGTATCAGCAGCGTGTACATTATACTAATTTAAACTAATTTAATAATTTATAAAATAGCTGCATATAAATTGATGTTCACAATCTTTGTTGGGGAATGCGGATAAAGTCATGTTTCGTTCAACAATTCCAACAACATAGATTTAATTCAAATATTTAATTACAATTTTATGACATCATATCTTTAATTATTAAATCTTGACTTATTTAATCTTAACTTGTTATTATTATTAATTTATAATTTTTATATTTATCAAATCAAAACTTTAATTAAACTTTTAACTACATCATATATTTAATAATGAATTTTTAATTTTTTAATAATTATTTTTATTATACGTATAATTATTTTTATTAAATTAATACTTTACTTAATATACTTTATTTATTATATTTTCATTTTAATCTTTAATTATTAAATATTAAATTGTTATTTTTATTACATCAATACATATTAATTTTATTATATGTTAAAATATTTTTTTTATTAAATTAAATGTTTATTTATAATTCTTATTAAATCAAATGTTCAATTAAACAATTTTTTACTTATTATTTTTATTAAATAAAACCTTCATTTTAATATTTTAGATAAACATTATTCACAATATTTATTTAAATAAATGAATTTCTGAAGGTTAAAACTTACCAACTAATAAAATATTCTTATATTTTGTTAATCTATCCTACAAAAATAATAATTACAAACTAATTGTAAACATCATGTAACCTAATGTTTAAAATCAACGTAACATAGTGCAAAACTAATTGTATTTATCAACTATAACATATAATTAATTTTAATAAATTTGTATCTTACAAATTATATTTACCAAATACATGATACACTTAATTTGAATAAGGTTCCTATAAATTAAATTTATTTAAAAATATTAAATGAAGCATTTTTACAAAAAAAAAAACTCTTATATTTCATGCATCCTCTGATTAAATAATTATAAACTAATCTTAAATATTCTCAAACCTAATATTTTAAATCTCCAATATAAATAATATTTAACAATTCAAAATTACATAAATAAAAAATATAATAAAAATTAAATATATAAATTACCAATATGTCAAAAAATATACACAAAACCAAAAACTAACCTGAAGAGGCCAATGCTGAACAGATACAAAATAACTAAAAAAAAATTACAAATATACAAAAATATAAATTATCAATTTATAATAATATACAAAAAAATACAAATAAACACTAACCTAAAAGAAGAGACAAATGCTAAACAAATTCAAAATAAGTGCAAAAAAAATAATAAAAATATACACAAAAAAAAAATTCAAAACATGTATTTTTAATAAATTAACAACTTATTACAAAATTCAAAAATCAAACTATCTAATTATATTTATGATAAAATTTTAAAATCAAATAAAAAATATAAACTACATAAATTAAAAACATATTTCAAATCAAATATAAATTACACATTCATGCAAAACATAAATAAAAAACGAAAAAATTAGCCTACTATTTTAAATCTCCAAAATAAATACTATTTAACACACAAAAACTACACAAATAATATATTTTTTCAAATTAAAATACAAATAATTACATAATTACAAAAATATAAACACAAAAATAAAAAAAAATTACTAATCATCAATATGACAGAGTACAAACCTAATGATCTTTAACATTATATTTATCAACTACATAATATATACTTAATTTGATTAAAGTTACTATAAATTCAATTTATTTTAATATATTAACTATTTTAACAAAACATAAAATTACTTTAATATTTTATATATCTTTTAACTAAATAACTACTAATTAATATTAAATATTTGAAACCATTAACATTAAATCTCTAACATAAACAATATTTAACAACCTAAACTACACAAACCAACAAATTATAAAAAACATAAAACAAAGCAAAGAAAGAAAGAAAACTTACCTGAAGATGCAACTGGGAGGAGAAAAACGTGAGAGGAGAGTGAGTGACGGCCATGAAAGGGGACACTACCCTTAAATAGTGGTCCCAAAATCCCTAAAAGTGTCCCAAGCTGTCCGTCCAATCTCGCTTTCTAACACAGCGGAATCCCCACCATAACCAGCTACAAGTTGCAGCGAGCTCCACACTTGTCAGTGACAGTGCCAGTCGGAGAGAAGTTCGCTAGGATTCATAGCTGGATATGTAGTGCATTTCGCTAGGTTTGATAGCTGATTATGTACAGTTTGAAAACGTGGAAATTGGTGAGCAGAATCTACCTTCCAAATATGGTCAAGGGGTGACGACATCGTTCTGTTGATCCATCACAAACCTGTGCCTATCATATCCCTACCTTATCCCTCTCTCTCATCTCTGCATATTCTGTTGCCACTAATTTCAACTATGGAATTGAAATGGATGTATGCTTTATCTATTTAATTCTGTTCAAAGAGCCTGAGCCTTCAAACTCACGTTTACATGCAAGAAATAATGTTGTTTTTCAGTATTTTTTATAATTATTGTAATTAGAATTTTTTACTTGCAAGTGAAATCTCAAAGTTATTCTTTCAAGTTTTGATTTTTGAACGATTATGAGATTAATTTTTTCAAATTTAATCATATTTTTTTAAAAAAGTAAGCCATTTTTCACAGAATTAATGTGTATTTTCCTACCTTTATTGAGTTTTTGTTTTTCAGTGGTTAAACTTTAAACATGCTATAATAGTATTATTGTTACATAAAAAATATGTTAACAATTAAACATTTGGTATGTCTTTATTGGAATAAATTTTATCTAACAAAATTAAATTATTGAATTAAAATATGATATATTTACGTTAATATATAGTATAAATATGAAACTAATAAAACATTTTTAATAATAATAATAATATTATTATTAGTATATCATAATATTAATATTAATATTTCAATATTTATTAGGAAATTTTTATCAAACGAGACAAATTTAATGAATTTTTGTTTGACCTGTAGAAATTCAAAACAAATATTAAGAAATTGATGATAACTCATGTTTTATTTAACTTTTGATCAATTTAATGAATCTTTTTATAGTATTTAGAATTTTTTAGGTAAGCTTACTGCTTTAAATATTTTATAGCAAGCTAGAATAAAATAAAATTTTATTTTTTATTTAATAGTGAAAATGAATAATAAATTATTTTTGCTTTATACTATCGTATAATTTATATTAAAAATAGAGACATTGAACGAAACAAGAAAAATGTTTTTATTTTAAGTTAATAATAATAGTAATCATTAATCTTATATCATTTTATTTTTATTTATCAATTCAAATATGATGTTGGACAGAAAATGAAGTAAATATTATAATCATTGATCGTTTTATTTTATTTTTTATCTAATAATCTCACACAGAGAGAGCCATTGTTGCATGAGTGATAGGACTCCATTTCAGTGACAGCAAAGAATCCCAGGCCCCACATGTGTTGCGTATGTTTGTCTCATATTCCTTTTCTATTCATTGAAATGGTTACCATTGCACAGTTGCCATTTGCCAATTCAAGCTGCTCATCTTCTTGCTACTACTGTCTATCAAATGTCTTTCATGTTCTTTGATTCCATGCCCCCAGTTACTCGGTTAAATTAAGTACTTTTTAATACCAAATACCTATGGATTAGTTTGGAAGAGGTGAAAATAATAATATTTTTTTAAAAAAAATATAATGATATTTTTTCATTTTTGGGTTGCAGAGAAAAATAATGTGTTTTTAACATTTTTTTGGTATAAAATTTAACCTTTCATTACATGTACAAACAAATGCTTGCAGTTCAGATTAGCCTTTTTTAAATAAATAATAGTCAGCTACAAGCAGCAGCGAGCTCCAGCCTGTCATTGACACACCTTAGTCAGCTACATGAAGCAGCGAAGTACACCTAATCAGCTGTACGAACCAGCGAACTCCACACAACGTATTTCGCAACCTGACACAACGAGATATGAATCCGCAAGCACACCAAGCGAGCTCAGACCATGTCAGGGGAGCCCCATGCAACCAATCCGGGCATGCCAAGTAAGCCACCTAATTCGCTTTTACCGGCAGCGAGGTATGTCCCGTGGCATTTCGACAATTTGTTTTGTCCGATTGGCACTCTGCTGATATTTTATGTGTAGGGTGGCAGTTGACGAAAGTCTCCTTTAAACTGCACTTTTTAGAGAGAGAGAAGTTTCGTTTCGGTTTTGGCAATTTTTTTTAAAAAAATTATAATTTTTTTCCTTCATTATTTTAAACTAAAATCTATCTATAGCACTCAAATATACCAACAAATCGTATACATAATCTAAATACTAAAACTAAAAGCATCAAAATGTCTTAATTGAAAATACCCAACTAAATGTAAAGTTCAAATACACAATCAAATATTAAAGTTCAAATACACAACAACTAAACATAGATTCAAGCAACTCCAATAATAACTAAACATAGATTCAACCAACTAAAACATTTGACTAAATTATTGGTGTAGCTTGTTTATCCTTCTCAACCTCTATGATCTCATCTTCTTTTCCTACAATTAATCACAAACATCATAAGTAAAAAGTGAAAATATAATGAATATACTGCAAATGAATCAAGAGGGGGGTGAATTGGTTCAAACTTGATATTTAAATTTTTTTTAAAACAAATTACGGAATTAAAATCTTGGATCGTATCACTTGTTCACCTTTTGAAAATCCAGAAATCTTTCTGCAATCAAGATCAACCTTAATATGTATGCAATGACAGAAATAGTTTCCTTGATGATAATATTTTGATTTCAGAAAGACCAGCAATGAAACATACAGAATTTGAAACAAGAGATAATGCAATCTATACTGGTTCACCTCTCAACCTTGGAGGCTACATCCAGTTACTTCCAACCCACACTAGGTTAGAGTTATCACTATATCAAAGAATCTTTACAAGCAGTTTTACAAAGACCACCTTTATCAATACTAGATAAAGAAGCAGAAATCTAAACCCTATAGACTTCAAGTGATCAAGATCTAGAGAACCATTCTCTGTTCTTCCCTCTAGAAAACCCCTCTTTAGACAACAGCTCTAAAGAATCAAAGATATACACCAACAAAATTCTTAATACACAGAAAAACTCTAAAGAAAGATTCAAGAGATACAACCTGTGATTCTTCAAATGAACAAATGAATGGGTAATGTTACCAAACAATCAGGTTGAATGCACACCAAAGCTCAGAAGCAAAACTCTTGAAATCTCTTCTTTTCTTTAAGACTTCATCTCAAAAACTCAACTTTCTTCATCTCATGGAAGGAATTTTACTCTTAGACCAAATCAGTGTTTTTCACTCTTGAAAAAGCTTTCTCTCTTTTTAGTGACTTACACAAATGCTTAAGATCGTTCAGAACCATTCGCTCCAAGTCTATTTATAAAGACAAGTCACACAAAGCTTTTTAAAATTGATTTAACTGACAATAATCGATTAAAATGACAATGTAATCGATTATTTACTCATATGTAATCGATTAAATTATAACATAATTGATTAAACTGTTCTTAAGCTTCCTGGAAGTATATCATGAACAAGATAATCGATTAAGTCGTACCGTAATTGATTAAACCAGTAAAGCTTAAAACACGAAAAAAGCTTGTGTAATCGATTACTGAATATGGTAATCGGTTATACCAGAAATGCATCATGACAAATGAATTAAGATAATCGATTACATAACAAAATAATCAATTATTCCAATGATGCATAATTTTCATAAAAACACTATGTAATCGATTACTGAACATGGTAATCAATTAAACTGTTCTTCAAGGCTTTTTCAGAATTAGTATGAATGTCTTTAATCGATTAAAATGCTAGTGTAATTGATTAAAATAGTAAGTTTTCATTTTTCAAAGACTTAGCCATGAGAACTTAACCTTTTATAAAATTATTGGATTGCTTTTGAGATTTTGACCAAAAACCATGTATGCATGAAAATGAAAATGCAAATGCAAATGAAAGATCACAACGCAATACACTTGAACCACTTAGACAAATTACAAATGCCTTCAAATGATTGGGCATGTAAAAAGCTAAAAAAATCAAGCCTTCATCCTTGCTTCAATCTTCTTGCAGCTTCCCTTAAAATCAACAAAAAGTAAGTTAGTTAAAAGGATAAAAAATAAATAATTCATTGTAACATATAATAAAAAATAATAAATTTACCTTGGACTTTAAATCCTAATCTCCAATTTCTAGTACATATCAAGGCTTGCACATTTTTAGCAAGAAGTGCACTTCTATATTTATTGAGCACCCTAGAACCAATACTAAATGCTGATTTGGAAACGACAATTATAATTATAATTTAAATACTTAAAAGGTCACAAGCCATCAATGCAAGTTCTGGAAATCTAGATTTATTCTCCTTCCAATATTGCAAAAGATCCAAATTTGGATGATATTGAGAAGACTTACAATTTTGGCTCTTCCAAATATGTGTCCAAATGAGATTTATCCACATCCGACAAACTTTCATTCTCATATTAAATAAACTCCTACATTATTTTAAAAAAAATGGTAAGCAAAGAAAAGCAATAAACAAGAGTCACAATAAAAAAATAAAAGAATAAAAAAGAACATAAACTTACATTCACTATATTCCACTGTGATAATGAGTTTTCATTAGTAAAAGTAGTACCATATGAAGTCCTTTGTGATGAAGTTTGACTTGAAGCAACATTGCAAGTTGCTTCTTTTAAAAACAACTTAACATATCCATTATATAGAGTATACAACTTATGCTTCGCAACTTTCAACTTTGCTTGGATAGCCATTTGTTCGAGTCCAAGCTTTGTATAACAAAATCTCAAAAAATTAAACTTGAATCGATGGTCTAGAATGCATCCAAAGCAAAACATAGTGTTATACTCACCCCAATATTTATCAATTTTTTTCTTCATTTCAATTGTCATGTTTCTAATTGTCTCATCCTCATTATTCACATTTTGAATCAACAAACATTCAATCTTCCACACTTGCATGAAATACATATTAGATGAAGGATGAGAAGAACCCAAAATCAACTCGATAATTTGGTAAAATGAATGCAAAAATTCACACATTTTTTCACCTTTATCCCACTCTTCATTAGTAGGGCAATTCACATAGTTTTTATCTTCAAATTCAATACCACTAAAAGCATGGTAGTACAAAACTACACTCTCAAGCATAAGAAAGGTGGAATTACATATAGTAACAACATCTAAATGCAAACTCATATTGGTAGTAATACCACAAACTTTAGCAACACAAGCTCTGAAAATCCTCATTCTTCCCTTTGACCTTTTAACATACTTGATACTTACCCTAATTTTATGAATAGCATGGCTAGCAACTTTCAAACCCTTTTAAACTATAAGATTTAAAATGTGAGCAACACATCGGATATGGAAATACTTAACACCACATAATAAACCACCGATTTGCAAAAGAAGTATTTCCTTCAAAGGTCTTGCATTTTATCATTAGAAGACGCATTATCCAAAGTCAATGAAAATATTTTTCTTTCAATCCCCCAATCTTCTAAAAAACCATATATGATTTTGGCCATTTCATGCCTAGAATGTAGAGGAGGAAAATGAGAAAAGTTAAGTATTCTACTCTGCATCGTCCAATTATTATCAACAAAATGTGCAGTCAATGCAATTTAACCCTCAGTAGTACAAGAAGTCCACACATTTGCAATCAAGTTTATTCTACCAAAGAGTTTACACAAAACTTGTATCAACTTTTGCTTGTCATTCTCATTGTTAACAGTTCAGCAAGCGCACCGATTGTCCAAGTAATAAATAAATGGTAAGTCCGAGTGTCAAATTCCACAGGGACTTTGCTTGTACTCATAGTTAATATATTTCTAATTTTAAACGAACAATGATTTAAATTTAATAGTTTCTAATTCTAATACAAAAATGTAAAATTCAACATAAACAAAGATAGTTAAGCAGAGCACAATAAAGAGATAGAAAACAAACACTTGGGGCTGAGTTGTCGGTTGATGCAGAGTTTTGTGACGTGTTGAGGGCTCAACTCACCGAAACTACCCTTGATGTAATATTAAATTTTTTTCGCTATTTAATGTTATTCTCGTATTACCTTCATCTACTAATGTATTCTAACATTGATTCCTCAAGTGCTAGACCCTAAATTACTTAATTTCACTCATTATCCCTCAGAAAGCTACATCAAATAATTTGCATTAAGATTTGAGATGATAACCTAAGCTAAAGAAAACCACTTTATCCTTAGACATGATATTATTTAGAAGTGTTTTTCAATTCTTAAGGCAATAACCATTTTCCAGTGCATTAAAACCTATAACAAAGCATGCAAATGGAAGATCAAACCACTAACATGAATATAGCTCAGAAAAACAACAATAATACAAAGATAACATTAAATAGATAGTGATAATCATTACATCAAGAGTGTTTGATTGTTGAGCTCCCAACAATGGATGGTTTAGCCTCCCATTGTCATAAGAGACTTACAAATACAAAAAAAAAAAAGCAAGAGGAATAGAAGAAGAATGGAGGAAGATGGAGAAATGGGACCCCAAGTGAGTGGGTATTCCCTCATTTTCTTGCTCTAGCTTGGCCCCTTTTTTTCTCCTAGTTGTCTCCCTTTGTGGGTAAGTGTTTTTCCCTTTTTATACTTCAAAACGCGCACTTCAGGTTTTTCAGAATTGGCGGCCCGCTGAGCGAACCCTTTTCGCTTTGAGCCAACCTGCACTTTTCGTGCTGAGCCAGCCTGCATGTGCGCGTTGAGCCAACCACTCCAGATTTTCAATCCATTTTCCATGTCTCTTTTGCATCATTTTCTACAAAAAAAAATACAAACAACACACTATAAATCAACCAACTTTTAGCATCTACTGGATAAAAGCTCAGAAGAAACTAAATTCCTATGTTTTACTCACAAAAGAAGCGTTAAAAGAGGGAAAATAAGATAATTGTTATGTGATTTACATGTAACATTTACGTATGCATAGCAATTGTCACTCATACAATTTGTTTACATTCAAAGTGGCAACACGCCTAGAGGGTATTTTAGCTTCAGGATACAAATACATAATCAACTCTTTAAATCTCCTATGTTCAACAAAAGAGTATGGAAGATCATGTTCAATTATCATCATAGAAATCAATTCATTTAGCACATCCTGATTAACTATTCTTGTTCTTAATTTTCCAGTATGATCAAGCAAAAGTTTCCCAACATCAGACTCTGCAATTGAATGTAGCTTATTTTCACATCTTTTCATATGACAAAATAAAGTCGAGGTTCCACCTTCACTCCCACCACCCACAAGGTTTTTCTTACAATTTTGCATTGGGCCCTTAAATTCCGATCAGGATGTTTAACAGGTCTTTCAAAAAAAAAATATCCACACTGTAGAAGATGAATTCCTAGCCCTTTTATTTGGCCTTTCAGGCTCATCATTAAGTTCGTCTTCTTCAACATCATTAAATGAAATGTTGTTTTCATCTACTTCAACATCAACCTCAACATTTTCAATGAACATAGCCAAAAAAGCCACAAGATCAAATAAACTAGATTTCAGCACCAATAGACCACAAAAATGAAATAGAAAAACCACAAGAAAATAAAAATAATCACATAAATAAAACAATCACATTTCAACACAAATATACCTGATTAAAAAAAATAGAACAATCATAAACCAAAAAGAAGAGTTTATATGTGTGAGGTTCCAAGATCATGAATTGAAGTTACAAGTTCGTGAAGTCATAATTGGCTATTTGGCACGACCACAAGTAAGAGAGAGCCA
>CM023955.1:16145813-16218877 GCA_013407115.1 Glycine latifolia
TGACGTAGTGGGAGGCGTGACACATAAAGAGGGGCGGCACATGCAAATTGAGGAGGAGGAAGCGACCTTCATGCACTGTGTTTGACCTGGGTAGGGTAAACACACCACGCTGCTGGCCAGGGTAAGGAGGTCGTTCTGCGTGAGCCAAGGAAGGGAAAGTGATGTCACGATTGACTGAGTGTTGGGGAAGGAGACGCGAGAAAAAGTTAGGGAAGGGAAAGGAGGCGTGCGACGAAGTGAGGGCCGGGAAGGGGAGGCACGCAGGAGGAGGGCAAAGTGAATAGTGTGACGTAGTGGGAGGCGTGACACATAAAGAGGGGCGGCACATGCAAATTGAGGAGGAGGAAGCGACCTTCATGCACTGTGTTTGACCTGGGTAGGGTAAACACACCACGCTGCTGGCCAGGGTAAGGAGGTCGTTCTGCGTGAGCCAAGGAAGGGAAAGTGATGTCACGATTGACTGAGTGTTGGGGAAGGAGACGCGAGAAAAAGTTAGGGAAGGGAAAGGAGGCGTGCGACGAAGTGAGGGCCGGGAAGGGGAGGCACGCAGGAGGAGGGCAAAGTGAATAGTGATTAGGGTTTGAAAGTGTGTGCTCTGAATCTGATGCTTTCAAGTCTCAACTCAATCTCAGAAGTTACGTGTATAATTTTATTTTTTAAAATTAAATTTATCTTATATGGGCTACCCATGGATAAAGTCCGTTAAGTTTGCTAATTTAACGGACTAGACTTAGACTCAAGTATTGCTTATAATTATACAAGTTTGTAAAAAAGGTCTGTAATTCGCCCAGTCCGTAGGCTTAATGGATTGGCCCGCAGACTTGAACCCATATACCCACCCCTAATAAGGTTGTTGCAATTGGTAGATAATGTAAATTCAAAATACATGTCATGATAAGGTTTTTGTAGCTAGCAAATAATGAAAATTCAAATAAGATTGTTGAAACTCATAGATAATGGAAATTCAAATGCAATGAGAGTACATGTGTGTTTTGAATACTTTGTATATGGAATAAAAATTTGTCCCATGATTTTGAGTATGTAAGAACAAAAAAATCAGTTTTGTCTTGTCCTCAGTTGTTTAATTTATGTTGTCTCAAAATTATTTTTCAAAGTTAAATGTGGAACAAAAATATTTATCTTATCTAATACCATAATTTTTAGAAAATCAAATGGGTCTAAAAAGTGTTCCCAAAATATTTGAACAAACACATACACAAATAAACATTGTTTATTTTATAAAAATGTTTTTTTATTAAATAAACTTAAGTAAACAGGTCCAAAATTGTCCAATCCTAAAGTAACAAATTAAAATACACTTTTGAATGCCCTTGTTGGCCCTTCAGCAAAAAAGTTTCATCCAAAAATATATGTCCACTATTAAAAGGTGCTTGGTTCTACATGAGACTAAGGATTTGAAACAAATTAAGAAAGACAATGTGAATCATCAATTGCTAAGTAAATAATTAATAAAATAATACATGAAACATAACAATATTGGGTATATAACAATTATAAGCATAAAGTCTCAAGTTCATTACACGAGTTAAATAAAGTCAAAATATGATGATTTAAGTGAAATACTACCCAAACAAAACTATAATAGGTTCCCCACCCAAAAGTATATCTCAAAGATAAAATCTCCACTTATAAATATCCATGTCAGACTCCTCGTCTATAAGTAAATATCAATGATAGGCTCCTCCTAAAAAATAAGTCTTAGTACACCATGACTAACACCTATTGTTGTTAATTGTAGTGTTTTGAGAAAGTGTTTTCCACAAAATCATTGAAAATATAAAATCATAATTTTTGTTTGTAGAAAGGTTTTCAATCAAGATTCAACATAAATATTTAATAACGTAATAATATTTTCAAATCTCATAACAAACTAATGACTCAATGAAGCAATAATATCCAAACCATAGGATTTTCAAAATCCATAACTAAAAAACTCAATATTCTAAATCATCATACCATAACATATTATGCATTTATATCTATGACAAAACATATTGTCATGTCCCTTGAAAAAAAAAACATTTTAAGTAAATAGCTTCATAAACTTTCAATTTGTAACCATGTCGTAAAGAGATAAAGTAAAAGATGAATCATACAAAATAACCAATTTAGATAAATAGTTTATGACTTGCTAATGGACAAATTGTTAATGTCTTAAATTTGAAATTTCCTATGATTTTTAATAAGTTTATAACACTCTAATATATTTAAAATTAGTCTAATTTACTATCCATGCAAATAAAAAAGATTACAATCTAAGTTTTTCTATTATCTCATTTACACTCAAACAAAGTTTCTAACTTGTTAATTGATCTCTTAAAAAAACTTGTTAATTAATATGACATAATATCAACATCTTACTTTGTCTACTCCATACCTATATATAAGAAATATATGACCATTTTTAGATGCATTAAATGCTAATTTCCTTATATATCTTTATTTATTGTAACGACTATTAATAAGATAAGTGATATTCATTGGTAGAAAAAGTTATCCCTTGAAATATGAGTAGTTCCATTAAATACAACCACCACTTAAACCATTTAATTCAATAAGTATTTTTGGAATAAAATTTAAATTTATGATATTATTATTTAAAAACTAACTTAATTAATTCTATTGATATTGGTGAATTCGGTATTTGTTTCTTATACATAGAAACAAAGGTAGTAATATTTTTCACAACTAAAAGGAATTCTCACCTCAAATAGAAACTAGTGATCTTAACTAATTTCAATGACTATTTTAATAAGCTATGAATTTCAACACCTTTTTTCTATTTGTGCTTTAGTCCCTATAATTTTTGATTGATTGAAATCCTTGACCTTTTTTTTGTTACTAATTTTATTTTTTACTCTAAAATAACATTGCTAACTAATGATCTAATAACGAAATTGATCGTTTAGTCCAAAGTCATCAAAATGAGATAAAACCCGTGGACAAACCCAACCCACCACAGGTTTAGGCGAGTAAAAATTGGCAAAGAAATTGAGCTCGACCCACTCAGGCTAAGTCTGTAGTGGATCGAGTTGACTCACCTAAAAAATAAAAATTATTTTGTGATCTTGAAATGTTTTTGTCATAGAATTATTTGTTGCCTTGTTGGACTTATAATGTTTATCTTGCATGTGTGATCATAAAATTATTGTGTGAGATAATTATTTGGCTTGTTGAACTTCTAATGATTCTTTTTTTACTTTTAAAAAATGATTTCTTTGAAATTGGAATTGTCAAAACAATGAGATGTTATGAGTAAAATACAACCATTAATATATTTTATTTTGTTGAATTTTTTTTTCTTAAAAGAATAACTTTGTGTTGAATTTTTTTAAATCTAAGTGTTCAACTCGTTTAACCCACCAACTCTGGTGGTTCGATCTGGACGAACTTTTTGCAAGACTCACCATGAGATGAACCAGGTTCGGTCAGTCTGTTTATAAGGTGGATTAAGGTGGGTTAGATCCAACAAATCAGACTAACCCATTTTAATAACTCTAGCTCAGTCATTTGCCACATCATTAAGTAGTTGATGATATTTTTTGTAATCATGCTATTAGTACGGAGAATCCATCGGTTTTGTCATTGGCTAATCTTCGTCGGGGAACATGTCTGACCACCTTTATTGGGGTTCTCCCCTCCCAATCACGTTTTCTCCATTCATATGACTCAAACCTGAAATCGTACTTAAGGGGATCAAGTCTAATACCACTTGGACCAATGATTTGTTGGTAAGTAACATATGATATTAGATTGAGTTTTTAATTCCTCAATCTTTTCATAACAATTGTTGATGTTAGACTAATTAATGAGAGATTAAAAATATAGTTAACGATATTTTTTACATATGATGAGTCATTGAATTGTCATCATAACTATTATATTGTTAATTAATGTTGTTATTTAAAAAATAAAATTAAAAGTTATAATGAAAAAAATTGTGGACCTTAACATATCAAATTTTTGATTAGGAATTAAAATTTAAAATTAGAAAAAGTATAGGGATGAAAAGATAGACCCAAACTCGGACGCAAATTGTACGGATTCAGTATGGCCTGGTCCATTCACCCAAACAAGGAAGCCTTGTTCTCAAGCCATAGTCCGTAGTATCCTATACCCTGGTTTGATTCCAACTTCCAACGTCTTGTTTGTTGTAGTCTTGTAGTGAACAAACCTTCGCCTTATTCAGTGTTCAGTGTTCAGTGTTCAGTTGACCCATCACAGTTTTCTTCTTCTTCTTCTTGTGCATGGCAACTGAACCGAGTGAGAGCACACGAAGGAACACCCTTGTCGTTAGAAAGCAATGTTTTGGCCTCCCAACGGGTTGCCCTCAATGCTTATCTGCTTACATTTTTCTCAAGCTCTCTCAATTTCCCTTCAACTTGGACTACCACCCTAACTACCCTGATTCTGGTACCCCTCATTCTTCATCTCTTTTATGCTAGAAAAGAAAATTTGGTTATTTATTTACCATAAGAATAATAGCCCCTTTATTTATTTTTCTTCGAAGTTTTGGTCTTTTAACCATTTAATTGTGTTTGAGGCTTCTGGGTGGGTAATCTTACTTACATTCATACCCCATCAGATGAAGTTTCTTTCTTTTTACTATTTTTGTTCTTTTTTCGCATATGGGTTTTTGAATATGTTTGATTTTATGTTTTTAAATTGCTTTTATTTTTGGCTGTGTTTTGTGGTGTTTGGATCAGATTCCTTACTTTGAGGTTGGTGATTCTGTGACATATAATAATGAGAAGGAGGGGATCATTGAGTGCTTGAAAAGGAATGTGGATGATGATTTAGATAGTGGGCTTTCTTCTCTCCCTGATTGGATAACAACCAAAGTGATGCTCACCACTTGGCTTGCTGATGCACTTGAGTATGAACTGTGGGTGGGATGTGACGGTTCCTCTGCTTATAACATCTATTATTCTGATCTTCCCTGGCCTATAGGTAAGATCCTCTTTTGGAAGAAAGCTTATTGGGTAAACCAGAAACATGGGATAAGTAAAGACAATGCTGAAGTAAAGGAAGAAGAGGTTAGTTACTTGGTTTCTCTTGATACTTGCTCTGATGACACTTGAGAGAGAATTCTATGTACTGTTCCATTATAGGATTTTTTTTTATAAGCTTCTTTCTTTCATATATAGGGAGCTTATCAAGTGAGAGTATGAGAGGTAAGAGGAGCAAATCCTAACCGTATAACTCAAATGGATGCTAATTAAAACAATCTTGACCATCCATGTAGGTTGTCTGGCACTATGGCCAAGATTTTTTTAATTAGCATCCATTTGAATTATACAGTTAGGATCCGCTCCCCTCACCTCTCGCTCTGACTAATATGTTCCACTTATACATATATTCAATATGATTTTGGTAATCATATGTAGCTGTTTTTGATCAACAGATTTATGGGAGAGTAAACTCTGCATATGATGCTCTGTTGACTTGGTTAGGGGAACAAAACTTCCTCTTTGAAAACAGGTGAGTCTGCTGGCCATGTTATTTATCAAATTATACATTGTTAGAGCAATATGTGCTACCATTTTGGGTTCTTTTCATGTTGAGATCAAGTTTTGACTTTGAACTCCTGGTAATGTATTCACATGCTTTATTGTGTTTATGCAGGCCTTCAAGCTTGGATGCTATTTTTCTTGCACATGCATTAGTTGTTCTTCAAGCTTTACCTGTGAGTTATATTATTAATATCAATTATGCCATGATTCTGACATATAATTCTTTAAAGATAGCATGAAAACTCTAGCAACTAATGTGGTGTCTACTTGGGTGAGAAATCCACGATCAATAAGAATTGGACAAAGAATCTATGTTGCAACTGATTTTATGATGCACTCTCCAAATTTACACCCCCAAAACATTGCTAACTTGCTTCTTGCAGAGCTTATATTCCATATGCACCCACTTACTCCTACTTAATGAAAAACCCTTAATTTTAAAGCTTTTCTCCATATCTCAACTTTATAATTTGCTCCTGCTTTAACTTTATAATTTCAAACCCTTAATTTTCCCCATATCTACTGTATATGTATCATTTGCAAAAAACCACACATTATTAACTTGCTCTTGAATGTGCTTAGTAAGTATGCCATTACTAAGGTATAAAGGTATGGTGGTAAAGTGAATTCTCGGTACCAAAGAAATAGCCATTACCTAGTAATTATATGAAAGAAGGATACATATACAGAAGAGGGGTTATGATTAGGAATCCATCTAGAAAGTATCACTATATAAAGTGTGTCGAAGAGTTTGGATACCTAATTTTGAAATGTAATGAATACAATTGTTTAGTTATTCTGAAGGAATTAATGTTAAAGAAGATCTTATCTAAAAAGGGACCTAGTGCACGAGTCTCGCAAGTCCTAACTAGTGGGATCCGGGAGGAATGGGGATTTGATATATGCAGCCTTACCCATGGAAGCCAAGGCTGTTTACAAAATGGGAACCCATGGCATCCAGTTCACAAGGCAGCAACCTTACCATTGCGCCAAGGCTTGCCCTCAATTATATGTTATCTAAATCTAAAAAAACACTAATTCTGGAAACAGTTAAAGACAGGGCATAAACTGTCAGTTTGCCTGCCAACTTCTATTTTACTATTCTTTGCTTGATGACATAGTTTTAAATAGCGCCGCTTTAGCGCGCGATCTCGCACCAGGTGCGGTTTGCGGCACCCAGCCGCTACTTCCGTGCCGCAACGCTACCGTTTCCGGTAGCGGCCGGTGGCGGCCGGTGGCGGCGGTGCGGTTGGCAGCACAGTGCGGCGCTATCGCGCCGCTACATGGAAGAGAAGCCAGTTGCAGAGCTCCTCCGCCTTCAGCCGCCTCTCCTTCCCACGCGCGCGCTTTTCCGTCAACGCCACGTGCCCCTTCTTCTCCGATAACAACAATAACCATAATTCCCTTCCCCAAAACGTCGTCGCTTCCAAACCCTCCCCTCTCGAGTTGCTCAAAGCTTCCGCCGCCGACAGTAAGTCCCCTATTCCTCATTCCTCCATTCACCTCCCTGCCGTGCTTCCTCAGCGCATTCAGCTCCACCAAGCCTCCGAACAGCCTCTCGCCGAAGAAGATGATCTTCGGTATCGTTGCGCTCCCCGTTCTCTCTCTCAGCTCCTTCTCCCACTCCGCGAAATCGCAAGGCTCCTGATGCTTCGAACTGTGTTTTCTAAATTTGAATAAGTGGCTGAGATGCAATTTGGGACTGAAGACACGGATCGTGAAATCCAATCCATATAATTGCTTACTCCAGCACTTTTTCTTGGGCCCTCAGCCCATAAAATGTAAAACAGACTTAGGCTTTTACTTTCAACATCCCCTATTTTGCTTCCTGCACCCCGAAAAAAGTCTCAAAGGGTATAATTTATTATAAGTATGGACTTCACAGTAGCGGCTTTACCGCTACCGCTATACCGCTATAGCGTTTTTGGGGGTCGGCCGCTACCAACCGCTACCCGCTATTTAAAACTATGCTTGATGATGTTATTATTATATGTTAGATTGGAGATGTAATATTTTTTTAGGCTGCAATCAGCTCTATTTGGAAGTTTTTGGATGTGAATACTTGTCTTTGGTATAAGAAATGTAAGAAAAATTATAAAAAGAACTGTTGTAAACAAAGAGCAGTGCAAATGGGAGATTGATAATTTGTGATTCATTGTTTTCTTTGTGTTGGGAAGTATTATTCTTGAAGCATACCAGATACTGGGAAATACTCTTAAATGAGGAAACTCGTGCAATTAATGCTGCCTCAAAAGTGTTGTAATCCTTTGCACTTTAGTTGTTTTTGCATTGTTCTACCCTTGATATTCTTGACTTCTCCACTTAATGAACATTATAGATTATATTTTTTACCTTTTTGATTTTTGCTCCTGAGCTAAGTGCTATTTGTGTAACTGGCTAGCAGCAATTGTTTACTAGAAGCATTGGGAGTTAGATTTTTGAGGCAAAATTTTTAACTTCTGTTCCTGCATTTATGTACTGCCAGGAATCATCAATTTTGCGGACCAATTTTTTGGAACATGCCAATTTAGTGAGATATGTGCAACGATGTAAGACAGAACTTATAGAAGCTGGTACTTCTGCTTCCAATGATCCAGATTTTCATGCAGATCCATCTTCATCTGCTTCTAGAGGCCGTTCAACTTCCAGTAAGATATTTTTAGGATTTATTTGATGAATTTCCTTGACAAGTGTAACCAGTGTATATTTCTTTTCCTTTACCTTTTACTTCAAATAACTTCCACAGAACTGCTCTCTCTCCCTGAATTGCTTGTAGTAATGATATTATTAGAAAAAGTGTCTTGAAATATGCTGGCTTGATATTCTAGCAATAGGATAGTACCATTCCTATAACTACAATAGGGTAGTATGGACTGGAATATTCTGGAATGTGTAGGTTCCCAGTTGCCAAGTGTTATAGGAACGAGTTTAGTATTGTTTCAACTCTTGATGTAGAATTTCATGATAATTAGTTTCCATACTTGTGGAAGGAACAAATGAAACAAGCTATGAACATGATGAATGATTCAAGGTTTGTGATCTTGTTCTCTGTTCATGTGCTTTGCATCATAAACAGCAATGACTATTCCAGTAGATAAGGTCAACTACATGGATTCCACAACACCATTGAGCTTGTTAAAAGCCAAAGTCTCCTGGATATTCTCTATGACATCCCTTTTAATTTCCTCTTGGTCTTCCTTCTACCCCTTTTTACAGTGCTAAAACATACAAACTACTCTCCTCATTGGTCCCTCTAATGGCCTTTTTTGTACATGTCCAAACCACCTTAATTGATTTTCTATAATTTTTTCCTCAATAAGTGCCACACCAATTTCTCATCTATACAATCATTTTGTATTCTTTCCTTTATTGTGGGACCACACATCCTTTTTAACATTTATTTTTGTTATTCCCACTTTTTCCCATCCCTTTAAAGCTCAACATCAACTACCATAGAGTATAGCTGGTCATATTGCTGTATAATAAAACTTTCCTTTTAGCTTGACAGGTACTTTGCAGTCACAACTCACAAACATACATTTAGGGATAATCTTTTGTATGTCCCTGGTAAGCACATCAAAGAATAGACTAAACAAGTAAAAACTCAAGGTTGAACTCTAATGTGAACCAATCCTTATTGGAAAGTTCTTGGTCTTGCTTATAGGAGTTCTCACACTAATAGTTATTCCATTATACATTGGCTTGTATGGCTAGTGCCTTTCTTTTCCAAAGCCTTCTACAGCACTTAGCACTTTATCATATGATTTTTTCAAGTCAGAAAAAACCATATGTAAGCCTCTTTCTTTGCTTTGGTACCTTTTCATCAATCCCCATAGAAGGTGAATAACTTTTGATGTAGACCTTTTTGGTATAAATCAAAGTAGTTTCTCTGCTAGCCATATTCACCCTTCATAAGCTTTGCATCATAAAACATAAAAATAAATGTTCATGCTAGTTGCATTTGATTTGATGCTTTGAGTAGCCATGTAATCTTTGTCCTGTGTTAACTGAATAAGAAAACATTATTCTATTCTATTTACATAGGAAAATGTGAGGTTTCATTTCAGAATGCTTACTATGAACTATGAAGTAGGTTGTATAAGTTTTAGTCAAATGTGCCTAAAGGCATGCCTAAGGTGCCGAGGCAAGTTGCCAGAAGGGGTCAGCACCTCTTGATGGTTGAGGTGCACCTTTTTGTTTCAGGAATGGCATGCATCTAGCATTTTATTGTTAAATTTGAAAAATAAGTCCAGTCATCTAACTTGGAAATGGAGATGCTAAAGGGCTAAAATAGTCAGAAAATTAAAAATGGTAATTGTTTGTGTTGGGGAATGGGTTTTATAACTTGAACATTTGAACTTTTTATTTTCCTATGAATGTTTATTATATTGTACTTGTTTACTTAGTTCATATTGAAATACAAAATACAAAATAGTCAGACATTTTACTGTTCACTCTGTTTTTTGAGATTAACTCCTTGAGTTAATTCTGTGTCTCCAAGGCACCGATACCCTCTAGTGCATTATATTCATCTTTCACCTCTTTTTTCTATTTATGATGCTTCTTTAGTTTTTGGAATAAAAACTATTTGTTCCACTGTTAATATATACTAGTTAATAGTTATGTGAAAAAGGTTTCATTTACTATTTTAAGATCATATATTCTGTCATTGTTAATGTAGTTTGATTTGTCATTTTTTTCTTAGGTTCAAAACCCAAGACTAAAACCAAAAGACAGCCGCCAACAAAGGAGGAGAAAACCTTTAAAAGAAGGGCTAAATATTTTGTGGTAGCACAGATAGTTGCTGTTGTTCTTTTCGTCAGTGTCATATCTGGATATGAAAATAATGCTGACGTGGAGTTAGACAATGATGATTTAGGCCATGAATGAAAATGAATTCATTTGTTTATCTTCTTCTCAATGACCAACCTAGACTGATTGCATGTGGAAGATGCACCTCCTTTTCTTGTGTATGATCCAAATTTAGAAGTACGGAAAATTACCATTCACATCAAATTTTCCTATCATAGGATCCATTTTGATCATTTTTTAAGAGTAGTAGCTATACATTTTCATTGGAATATGGTGCAGGTTTTTGAGTTGTGGTAAATGAACCATGATTTGAGAGGATCTATGGCGCTGTTAACCTTGTACATGTAAATTTTGGGAGGGATATTTTTACTATTATCTTGTGCATACTGTCAGATGGAGATGCCAAAGATATAAGCCCTTTTATGAGAGGCAAGCCTACGAAGGATAAGTAAGAAATAAAATTAATTTGAAATGGATTTATTTCATTTTCAAGTACCAAGAAAGATCACATTTAATTTCTTCACGATGATTTTTTTTTCTAGTTTGAAGCACGAACCAAGTCTCATTTTAGGAGAAAAGCTCTGAAAGTTGAACAGGAAAGGATGTGCATATCTTTAAATTTTAGTAGATTATAATCACGATATATGCCAAATTAAACCAGTGGTCAATATATCTTTTATTTGTTTGATTTGGAGGAGTTTAATCTTATTTTAAAATCTCCCATTTGATAAAAGTATTGCTATTCTGTAACAGGGAAATGGTTGAATTTAGTTAGAAATATTATTTAATCAAGGGTGTTGTTGGTTGCAGAAGTTGGTGAGCTATTTAAGATTTTAAACTTGCTAGCAATTTGTTTTCATAACGTCACGGCGGAAAATGTGTATTTAATTACTAAGTTAGTATTTGATTTTAAGTTAGAAAATTGATTGGGTCAAAAATTGATTTTAGATAAATTTTTACATGTTTGATTTCATATATAAAAAAAGTTCAAAATTGATTCTAGATCAAATTTAATAAAATATAATTTAGCAAAGTTAATTATATATAAAATCAATTTTAGGTTGCTCATCCAAACACTTTAACCAGGTACCCAAAACAAAGAATCAATTGAAGTCCACAGTGCTGTGCAAAAATAAAAAAAATTGAAGTCCACAGCAAAACGTGTGTTGTATCAAGATATAAGAGGGAGAAGTTACAAAATTGGGATAAGAATGAGGGAGAGCTACCTGCCTTTAAAAAAATTCTAGTTGAAATTAATTGATGAAAGTGAGGGATTCAATGTGGCTGCAGGAAAAGGCAGAAACCGAGGGATTTGGACAGAAAAAGAAAAAGGAAAATCCACATTAACAACAGGGGTGCAAATGTGCAATTGCCCTTGCTATTCTACCTTTTGTATTGGTTAGTTAAATACATAATTACATTCTCATACACCCATTTCTAAACAAGCCTAAACTAATTGACACAAAATGTGAGACATCTATGTTCTAGTCTCACTAGAAGTATTTTGACACTTCCCATTGTCCCATTGCTTAACAACTTCATTGTACCCGTCAGCAGAATCCAAAGCAAACTCTGCCAGTGAGCTAATAGCAACAGACATTCCAGCACAAAGCACCTTAATGGCAACTTCAGCCAGTTTCTCTGGAGCCATTACCTCTTCCACCTCACCAACTTCCACCATTTCCATATTTCCATTGTTTTGCATTGATCCAAATGAGTTTCTCCTAGAATCTTCTCTTAATTGATGTGCATAGAGGGAGCCCATTCCAGCTGCAAAGAAGTCTAAGCCATCAAGCACTGCCTTTTCTTGTATGGCATCTAGGCGCCTTGACCACAGAACACACAGTCCAAACAAAGGGTGAGTGCCGCTGGACCTGCAAGGAGAGCAAGGTAACTTTGATACGTCAGGCTCGGATCTCATGCATCGAAGAAGCCAACCAGTTAGTGCATGAATGTAGGATCTTTGAGAAGTGATCCATGACTCAAAGGCATTTCTCCAGTTCCTTAACTCAAATTCAAGATTGGAGGCTGAACGTGCCAGCCTGTTTGGATCAGTCATTGACAAGGAAGACTGTTTTTTGGCACGTGATTTAGAAGGAGTGCCAGCTAGAAGAATCTTAGCCTCATCTAAGGTTCTCTTCTGTGTCTGATGGCATTCTGCCATCACTTTCCACATCCTTTCCAGCCTGTCATTTGTATAATTGAAGAATCAACAAGCATAATGTAAGTAACTACATGCAGTACCAGTGTGATATATGACATATCTGCATTTCATAAGGCAGTGATAGGCTGTTTTCTTTAAAGTGTTGCTCATGCAGAAAGTAAAATTCAAGAATTGATATCAAATATTATGGAGGTCCCGGAAACCTAGACAAGGCATTCGATGCTGCACTTGGGGTTTTGCTCAGGAAGTTAATGGCATTAAGTGACAGGAAAATTCTAAAACCAAGTACAGCAACAGGTAATGAAACATTTCAGAAATTCACTATATAAGTCATTCAGAATGACTTTATCAGAAATATTGTTATTAGTAGCAAACAAAGTCTAGCAGTCCTATATTTCTTAAAGGATCAAATGAAATTATGAAAATATTAGCAATATGTTTGAAGTCTGAAAATACTTCAAATTTTGGTAGAAAGTTCATCTAGAAAACAAAGATGCATGGGTGTATTTGACTTTTATACATACCCGCGCACCAATTCAAGAAGTTGGGGATGCAACTCTTCATCCCTTAGAGTTTCGATTCTCCTTGAAATAGCTTCAACTGAGTGTATTGAAACCGTTATCTGAGTATCTAGTTCTCTAATGGCTGCTCTTGTTTTATCTGCACAAGAGGGGTCCTCTCCTTTTACATCAAGGTTCCTGAGTTGCTTGCATTTCTTCTCATATGCAATTCTGACACGTTCTCCAGACTGTTGCAGAAGAAAGTGGCCACAGTAACTAATAAGTTTCCAAACATTAAAATAAAACTGTAAGTGATCACAAGCATAATGACCTGTAACAATAATAAAAAATTTAAATTGTACCAAAACAAAAATAACGAAATATAATTTAAATGGTTGAAGTTGACATCTGTTGTCATTTTTTCCCAATCCTGTCAAACATCTAACAGAAAGGTTTATGCTCATTAGTTAGAGGCATAATGATTTTTCACATTATGTTGAAGCTGAACCACTTCTATGATTACTCATACACAATTACTATGCAAAGTTATTTTTATCTGCTATTTCTAGTTATAACCATAAGAACAGGACGTGTATTTTTCATTGATAAATCCATAACACGAGTAAACCATTGATTTTGTTCATCCCTCAAGAGTAAGAGTATAAGAATCTGAAGGATTTTCTACATGATGAGTGCTAAAAACACACTTCTAACATACACTCTACTGTTGGTTAAACTTTATTGACAACTATAAAATCAGGAAAGAGACTCATTAAATAAGAAGTGAGACACCCACAAAAAAATGTGATTTCTAATAAATTTCAACTAATAGTAGAGAGTGTTAAAAAAAGTGTGTTGCTAGCATTTCTCTTTTCTACATAGAGTTTTGGATAATTGAGAAAACGGGCAAAGGACTTAAAGTTCTGAACTGATAACAAGATGGAGCATAAGCAACAGTTTTTTTAGACTATTCTTTAAGTAGCAATTATCTGTTTCTAAGAATGTCACCATAGAGAACTTCATTGAAATCTTTTTTGAGAAATTTGACTTCCTCAAAGATATAAGATAAGTTCAGTAACATACCCTGACTTCCTCATAGAGCTTCTTCTCCCATGTATTTAATCTATCCAATGTGGAGTGGTGACTACCGGATAACATACAATGTTCTGCTGAGAGATCCTTAGTGCCCTCACAACCTTCCGTGCTAGTGCTTGAACAGTTCATCAAAAATCTTGATGAAGAAGAGCGTGAAGAAGCTGATCGGAGCAGAGCTACTGGGTTCAACAACTTAGATGCTGCAAATGAAATATAACTCAAATTAATATTTCAGAAAATTTACAGATAGACACGACTGAAAGAAACAAGATTCACTAGAATCCAATGAGGACTTGCAAACATGAAAGATGATTTCTGGATATATAATACAAGCACATTTTCATACTGAGATCTCCTCCATAAATAAGAATTTTAGGGCTGCTCATTGATTATTTTCCATTGACAAAGACTTCACTCATAATTCTGAGTAATATGGAAAGCATGAACATGAAAGTACACTTACAGCAAAATGAAAATATAAATTGTTTGTTTCCATCAAACCTGAAAGCTCATTAGATGTCAATAAATACTGAGATTTCTTGGCCTCTAACAATGCTGCGACATCATTGGCTGCATTGCAGATGACTGTGAATTGAGTTTCAAGATCATTGATCACTTCTGCCATGCTTGTTGGTCTTCGGTTTACATAAACAGTAAAACCTGGTGTTTCTTCCGCAGCTTCTTGTTTACCAATGGTCATTTCCCTATGTCTGGATTCAATATGACCAGCAGCTTGAGCTTTTGATACTTCAAAACTTGCACTACCATGAGCTTGTGAATCTTTGGCATCGTGCTCAGTTTCAGTTTCATCTTCTATGTGTGTTTCTTCCTCCTCTTCCTCATCCTCCTCTTCCTCCTCCTCATCTTCATCATCATCATCATCAACATCTTCAACAATAACTTCTTCTTTGGAAGAATTTATATCGTGTCTAGTTCTTTCTTCTGCTACATTTCTCTTTCCAACACAATCTTCATGCTCAATTTCATCTTCTTCCAGGTCTGGTATTCCCTCTTCTTCTCTAACCTGCCTAAGCCCTCTGTATTCATCATCCATTGCAATTTGCTCAATGCTACTTCTTGAAGGGTAACCATAACTGTCCAATGATGAAAAAGGGTTCCAAAAGAAATCCCATTGGGAAGCTTGAGGTGAAGGTGGAGGGATAATAGGCCTATTATTGGGAGAGGAAGCAAAAATTGAGGTATTCACAGGTGAGGATTGCATGTTGAAAAATCCATCAATGCCATAGTGCTGCATTGGAGAATAATACGTCTCAACCCGAACCCTTTCTGGGGATTGAGGCCTTTCTTCAACTGAAATTGCTGGGTTACCACCAGGCCTAAGGTAATTCACTTTCAAAGTAGAGTTTGGTCCAATCCCAAACTCAATTGCCCCTGTTGTAGCAAAGGGTTTTGCTGATATGGGAATGAATCCTGGGCCAGTTTTCTTCTTCACAGGTGTGAAAGGTGGGGTGATGACCGTGTCTAATGAAAACTCGCGAGGCTCATCGCCTTCAATGTAATCGCGAAGTGCTGCTGAAACCCTTTTCAGAGATTCTATGTATGCTATGTGTCCAGTGGCGAACCGAGTTCTTTGTTCAACAGCTTGTTTGATGAACTTCTTTCTGTCTTTACAAAGTCGAACTGCCTCTTCATCATCCAACCTTGAATGTGAACATCCCATCTCTTCTTAGTCCCCTATGAATGAGTGTCTCAAGCTTGGATTGAAATGGAAACAAAAGGAGAACCTTTCTCTATGTCTCACCAGACTCATAAAGAAATCATAAATCTGTCACCAAAAATAGAAACGATCAATAACATACACTAAAATTCCATCACACATTAGTAAACCCAAAAGTATATATAAGAATGGAATTATATTTGAAACAAATAAGCGTAACAATGTTAATGTAGTTGGATGCTTTTCTTCATTTTCAAGCCAGAAGAAGGGTGATGAAAATACAGGCATGCTTAATACTAACAGAAAACCCTTTTCTCTAGGATTCCCAGAAAACCAAACTATGTTTTACCAGCATGCAAGAAGAAAACACACAACTTTTCATCTGGGAATTTTTTTTCCCAAATGTAGAAATAAATAAATAAAAAAATCAGCTTAAGCCTCCAAGTAAACCATATTCAAAATGAAAAAAAAAAAGTAAAAACAAAAGGCAGACACTGAAGCAGTTGCCAATTAACCGAGTTAACAGAAGAACAAATGTAAAATACACAAATACAAATTTAGAAACATTCATATAGCAATACGTTAAAAGAGAAAACCTATATATGTACAAAATAAAAGCAGAAAACAATGTGTAGAACAGATTAAAAATAAAAGCACAAAAGAGCGTGATATAAACATAAAAATATAGTACCCATTTTCAGGAAGACAAAACTTTCCATCACACCCTTTTTCAATTTCTTGCTTCAAACACTCAAATAAAGTGTATATATTGGTTACAAGAGGAGAAGAACCAGTACAAAGAAAAAAAAAATGACAAACACATGTTAACATTGGGTTTGGTTAAGTAGGAAAAAAGTGAAGGTTAGAAGGGAGGAACACACCTTACAATGAGGTGAAGGAAAACGACAGTGTTTTGATCATAAGGTGTGTGTGGAGAAGGAATAAGTGACAGAGAGAAGTGTGTGTGAGTGTGTGAACAGAGAAAGACGTTGAGAGAAGAAAAGCAACGGTCAAAACACAAGGAGGAAGAAAACAAGGTATATTAAAAGGAGAAAAAAAGAGAGAAAGAAAGAAAGAAAGGAAATAAAGAGACAAAATTAAAAGCTTTAGTATCAGGTTGAGGTTGGAGAGCTAATAAAGGAAGGAGAGTGTGACAAATGAGGGTGATTACCCTCCATGTTGCACTTAATTTCAAGACTGCCACAGGTGAAGGAAGGACAGTTGTTTAGTTGAAGCTAAATCACAATTTTTGTTTTTTACTACTTGGAAAATTTTGGGGAAAGGGACTGGTCAAAATGTGTCATTAATGGGACCCAACTATCATATGATCAATAATGCTGTTACCAACATAGCTATGAAGGTTAGCTACCGCTGATGGTCAATTTGGTTTAATTAAGTAAGTTTTGTTAGGGTTGTTAGATTTGTAGAAATGGTCATGCTTTACAGTTTTTCCACTGATTATAAAAAAAAAATAGATCTAAATTACAATTTTGATTTCTCTGATTTTTAATTATAATATTTAATTCTTTAATTTTATAAATTAATGATTTTAATCTCTTACTAAATTATAAATATATTAATTTATAATTAACAAATAATTATAATTAGTAAAGTTATTATGTTAATTATAAATAAATAAAAATATCAATTATTAAAAATATTTAATAAAAAATAATCTTAATTCTCCACCGTGTTCCTTTTTTTTCACACAACTATTATCATAAATTTTAAATATAATTTAAGTTAAAAGTACTTTTTTATTAATATTTTAATTATAAATTTAATAATATAAAATAAATATTTATTCTATACAATATACATGCAAAAATACTAGTTGTGCAATAATGATTAAAGTCTATTTTTTACCAAAAAGTTTTGTTTGTTTTTTGATAATTTTTTTAATGAGTTATTAATAAAATAATAATTTTATTTTTGATCATTGACTTTTTTTTTAATTTTTTGATAAATTAGTGAATTTTTTTGTTTGTTTCTTGATAATTTTTTTTACTTGTTATTAATATTTTTAAAAGGAGTAATAAAAAATGAATTTTTATTAACAAATAAACATAAATTTTGTTATTTTATCATGGACTAAAAAAATATCAAAGATAAAAAATAATTTTTTTGTTTTATTAAGAAGAAAAATAAATTTTTTATTAAAAAATAAATATAAAATTTAAATATTTATTAAAAATCACAAATATATTTTAACCTACCATAATTAACCAATCAACTAGTATTAAAATATTATATGCACATAGTTTATAGAAAAATAATATACTGACTTTTTTGCTGCAATAATATACTAATTAAACGTACTCCTTAGAAAGTCTTATATTGCATAGTCATAATAAAAGAGTTAATGGTGATATTTCTAATAATTAGATATATTAAATCTGTTCGGTCCTCATATGTTGGTTGGATAGTAATTGAAGCTTTATTTTTTATTTTTTACTTTCTACTCATTCTCCTTTCACACTTTCTCTTGTTGCTTTTGTTAATAACCGTGCATTTGCACGGGACCTACGATCTAATTTAAATAATAACTTTTTAATGAAGTTAAACCAGATAATTATGAAGATAGATAGCATACATAAATTATTGTAAAAGAATCTTAATATTTCACACTTATAAATTTATATTTAATTCAAAAGTGACTAAAATATAAAAACTGTTTTTTTATAGCAACATAAAAATTGTTAGATCGAAATAATTTAACAACAAATAAAAGTGCTAAAATTCACACTTTTATACATTTATGTCTTAAAAAGTTAGTAGTGAAGTACTAAAGTATAGAAATGTTTGGATTGAAACAATTTAATAGCATATAAAAGTTACTAAACATCAATAAAATCAAAATAATGTAAATTACATTTTTTATCAATAAATTACTATCATGATATTGAATTTAGTTTTCTTAAACAAAATTGTAGTTTGAGCTTTATGAATGAAAAAAAATATTACAAAAATAAGATTTTATTAAAAATAGTCAGTTAAATTTTTTGATAAGAATTAAACATTAATAAAAATAATAAATGCTTTACACCATGAGTAAATTTTTTTTTTTTTTTTTACAATTTTACAAATGAATTGTGAATGACTTAATGTGGCATGCTAGTTAGATGAACACTACAAACTGAAAGTAAAGACAAAAATAAAGACATCCCACCAGCACACACTCCTGTAGGAGTGAAACGGAAACAAACTCATAAGTCAGAACCTATGACACTTTGTGACCGGATAATATGGGTGATTGTTAGGGCCCCCCACATTTCGTGGGGTCATACTCTTTGTAACGCACTTCAAGACTCTTTGTTTCATTCAGGAAGTACACGGTCTGAATTTACCTATGATTTAATTCAATTCAGTTTGCATTGATTTTTTTGATGATTCAGATCAAATTGGATTCAATCCCATTAAAATTTAATCATATATATATATATATATATATATATTAAATAATAGGTTTTATTTTTTTAATTTAATTCAATTCGACTCAATTGGATTATATAATTAAATTTATTATTATATATAAATTAATTATTAAATATAAAACACATTAATTTTTAATTTACACAGTTTATTAAATTATTAAACTAAATCGTTCATAAATTTTTTTTAAGTTTTTTTTATCTCTATTTTGATTTTATTTATGTTTTCTTATACTAATACAATACATTATTTATATTTAAAATAAAATATCATTAAACATTAAAATCATTAATTCTATTAATTAAATATTATTATAATTTGATCTTTTTTGAGTAAATTTAATTATTATATACTTATAAAACTTTAGATAAAAATAAATTATTGCTCTTAGAAAGTTCAATTTTTTTATTTATAAAAAAGATGACTTTTAAATATAAAACTTTGATTAACCCAACATAAAAAAAATTATACAAATCCGATTCAATCTAATCAATAAAATTTTGATTAGGTTATATAACAAATTTGATCAAATGGTCAAACCCAACCCGTTAACATCCCTTATTTCATTTGTAATTTGAAGCTGAGAAAAAGGAGATTTTGGTACTTTCGTGACCGAATTGTTTGGCCTTTTAAGGCCGAAAGACGAGGATAAGGAAAACGAGTGAAGAATTTAGAAAAGCAGAAAAGTATGAGTCGGCAATAAAGGAAAAGAAAAGAAAGAATAATGGGATGCTTAATTTCTTATAAATATAGATGAAAATGCTGTTCTTATTTAGAGTTTTCCATTTTAAAATCTTCCTCTAGGACTAGCATGCCCTTCACCACCGTTTCCTATATAAATGTTTGAGACGAAAGTTCAAATCCTTTTTCCAATTTTATCTTTCGAAATTTAACCATATACACTATACCCTGGTCCATTGCATCATGTTATCTTGATATTTGATATACCAAATATGTAAACTATGAATGTGCATTCTAGTTTCTACACTGGTCAATCATGTTGAGGTTTGAAATTTTAGGATAGCATTGAGTTGATCCTATATATTACCAATGTCCCTATCTTTATACTCGCAATGTAACTATATTTTTTTTCACATTTTATTTAATGAAGCTCCCTTACTCTATGGCAAGAGATTGTGCTTACACTGGAAGAATATTTAAATGTTACTACAATTTATCACTAGTCAACACAAATAGCTGTAAGAGAGGACACTTTTATCAATAAATAGGAATTCGACCTTTTTCTGCTAAGTTCACTTTGCATATATGCTTTGAGTTATTCCATGTCTCTCCTCTCTCTCTCTCTCATTGTCATTATCTCAGACTTCAATCCATTCACCATCCAAAACTTACCTAACTATTAACTACATAGCTGCACACTTACATCACAATTCAACGGCCATTGTACGTATCATACCAGACCAGAATGCTGATTATATATAGATATTTTAGATTTTTTGGTATATAAAAAAAGATATTTTAGATTTTAAAACTTAATTTACAATATATTTTATTCAACCACTACATTACTCAATATCCAAACATTTCAATACCGATGTTGAAATGTTAACAAACACATATAGGTTGGTCTACGACTTCGAGATAATTGAAGTTTTTGCCTTATGCAAAAGACTTGTATATATATTGAGGTGAAATTTATAAAAGTTTATATATTGTCATGTTATAATTAATGTGATGATTTTAGTGTGAGAAATTTGTCCCCATGCTTACTGTTTTTTTTTTGGTTGTTTAACTGAGAAATTTTACATATTTTTTTATACAATTGGTT
This sequence comes from Glycine latifolia, assembly GCA_013407115.1. Classification (NCBI taxonomy): domain Eukaryota; kingdom Viridiplantae; phylum Streptophyta; class Magnoliopsida; order Fabales; family Fabaceae; genus Glycine; species Glycine latifolia. Next base: position 16,166,818 of record CM023955.1, read on the forward strand.
CTAGCTTAAAGTACTAAAATTGATATGATTTTCCTTGTAAGTATTTTCAACAGGTTTGACGATCGCCATTATCCGTTAATTTTTAAACATTTTTACCACTAAAATCATTCATTGTGGGTATGCTTGTTTTAGGAATTTAATATTAATAATATATAAATATAGGTCTAAATAAATTCATATAATATAAATTTTTTGTTTGCTTTCGTATTTTTTTAGACCTTCTTTTCTATTCATTTAAGTGGTATAGCAATACTATAATTTGAGTCACAAACAGAGAATGAACCAAAATTATTTGGTAAAAATATATAGTGCCAACACATATTACACTGCCATTTCTCTTTTCATATGCAAATAAAATTGTAGCGAAATATTGATTTATATGGATGAATTTCCACCATTTAGACAAGAAATTTCTTGTTTTTTGTATGAAGCACTTAATCATGACTCTTTTAGATGATCGACAAACGACTATGTACCCTTTAGTAGTACCCTTTCTACTAATGATTCCATGTCATCTGCAAATTACCTTGCATATGCTGGTGCGAAAGCTTGCTATCAGTTAATTATATGTTGTTTGTAATACCTACTTAATTGAAGCTCTCAAGTTCTCAACTTTGGCTTTTCCTAATTGGTTCACAACTTCTAAGGTGTACACCCTCAATTCCAACAAAAAACATCGTATTAGTATCTTCACCAAAAATATGCCTTGGTTCCTCAATTTGTTTCATTTCACTAATTAAGCAATACACTTGCAACTTTCTGAAGACCAACTGCCTTGACAAAGAGCAAACATATAATGGGTCGGGTTTTGGATTACACCATACCATAAGCCAAACTCAATAGCCCTTCCTTAATTGCTAACATTTTTATAAATTATATAGTGGTGTTAAATAAATAATGTCAAACCAATATATATTGTTTTGTCCTGACGACAATTTTTTTTATAGGAGGCAATCTTTTTTGAATCTTATAGAACTATTATCAATGTAAACTATCTCATCAAATATTTAACATAATTATATAATTAAAATTTGAATTTGAGATAACTGATTACGTTAAAATAATTTCATATAAGATGATTGACGTGTTCGGTAGTCAATCCTATACATACATAAATTTCAATACAAGAAATGAAAAGATGGAAAAATACATTCGAGACTCGCATATATGCAAGGTTTGTGAACATGATGGTTTTCATATTAGTGTCATATAATAGGAAAAATCATAGCTAAAAATTTGTTTGAATGTTATCTCAGTTCTGGTTATGCATTCATTGACATAGATGCCTGCAATAGTGTGAAAAAATATCAATTTTTTATTTGATTTTATAAATTTTTGAATTTTATTTAAATATACCTAAAGAATAGAATTTCTTGAAGCTTCTTTTTTCTTAAAGTTATGTTAAAGTTCGTAAGCACTTCCTGCAAATTGAAACAACATAATAGATCAGTAATTGATCGAAATAGTCCGAAGCAAGCACTACCGATGATAATTTTTTTTTAAAGTACATGAATAACTTTAAATCTGTAACAGTAAACAAAGTTCATGTTATCAATTTACTATGTGCTTTCTTACAATGGCAGTGTCATATTTTTGTCTTTTCCCGATTGTATAAGGATGGGTTCAACCAGAGGGGGAGAGGGAGAGGGAATGGGGCCTATAGGGGACGTGACTCCCCAAGATTTTTAAACTTTCATATAGTATTATATATAAACTTATTTTATGGTCCCTTTTATCTTTTTCTAAGTTCTTTCTAATATATTTTTTAAAATGTTTTATCTAAAAGTCAAAATTCTTTTCATTTTTTACTTTCTTCTATTTGACAATTATATTTAATTTCTTATATACTTTTTCCATTTTCGTATGATCACAAGTTTTTTTAGAAATTTTTTTCATTGTTGTTCTTCCTACTTTGTGTTATGACTCTTACTATATTTCTAACATTTATCATACTCTATTTTTTTTATCTTACATGTTTATTTTTTTAATTGGGTCTTAATAATAAGAATAAAAGGAATAATAAAATACTTAAAATAACTCCATACCTTTTATAAAATGATTAATCTATAAAAAAAATTAACTTTGAACCAATAAAAAAAATGTTTCTTTTAGTAATATTTTATAAGATTTATAGTTTCTATTATTGTTAATGATACATCTATACTTAGTTAACTTTTCTACGCATTTATAATGTCTTATTCATTTAATCAAGTATTTTTTAAGAGATTTTAGTATTTATTTTTGGATTATTTTGGATAACATGCTTTGTCTATAATGAATTCTCTTTTCATTTAACTTAAATGAAAATTTTCTACTTTCTTCTCCTTTTGCTATTTGTCCTTGGATGTTTATGTGTTAGTTGCACTTATTAACTAATATCTCTTATGCTCAACACAATTTATATATCTTTTTTGCTCATAAGAAAATATTAGTTATATATTAATTTTTTTTATAAATGTCATGCATGTAAAAGTTTAAATATTTTCAAGCTATGATTATTTTTTTATATTGGTCCCCTTTATCTAAAATTCTTGGCTCTGCCCCTGGGTTCAATTACATCAATTCCCACAATGAGTAAACCTAACTATACAACTACAAAAAGACAAGAAGAAGATGCAAAATTTGAAGGAAAATTATGCACAAAATGATGAGAAGTAGTATGGAAACCATAGAGAATAAGTGGGAGCTTCCTAGCCCCTTACAATACCCTAGATAGCTCCCTAAAATCAAAACTACCGAAATCCCCTTCAATTGGGCCTTTTACCCTTAGTTTCAGCCTCACTTAAGCCACATTAGCACTCCTATGCTCAACTTCAGTTTTCTCACGCCTGGCCTCAGGTGGACAACAAGCAAATGTGCTTTTCTAACACTCTCAGACCCAACCTCAAATCTTTCAAGCCTGACCTTAGCTAGCAAAGAGGAAAAGGATGGCTTTAGGCTTTCAAAATGTACTTACAAAGATGTGTGATTTGAACTTCCAATGCTATTTTTCTAAAATCTTTAATTCTTCTTCTTTTCCTACATTAAAACATTCAAAGCTAATAAAATTTCTTAAAAGTTAAAGACATTAAATTTTCTCCTAATTAATAATTATATTAGCATAAAAGTTATTAAAACAAAGTTCTAAGTAATGAAAAATGTAAGATAAATTCTAAAATATGTAAGCATATAAAGCATTTATCAACGATGCTCACCCAACAACCACCATAGCCAGTAAACAACAACGAACCTAAGCATCATCGAAACCACCACACCACGCTCATGACCACCATCAAGTTTAGCTATCCAGATCCGCCCAAAACAGCTGAAATCCACAATCTCCAAGCCATCGTGCAACCTTCACCAAGGCAAACACACCAACCATGACCCAAACACCTCCAAAAACACCACCACCACCCAAATCCACCGCACCACTGTAACCACCACCTCTTGAAACCATCGATGAGGCACCATCACCATTGCTGATTGATTGCTTTGATGATTTTCTCATTGCTTTTGAATCTGCGTGGTAAGGTTTAATGATGTTTTGTGGATGGAATAGATGGAGTAAAGGGATAAGATAAAGAAGAAGAAACATGGACGAAATAACCTTTTTCAACCTATTTAAAAAGATAAAAGACCAAAAATGAACTTTTTAAAAGATGAAAAACCAAATTGAGCATAAAAAATAAGATAAAGGACCAACAAGGTCATTTGGCCTAGTTTATTTTACATATATATTTCTCATCTATCATCTATACATAGTATCTTGTAACTAGTTGCAAAAAAGAATAAATGTTGTGCAATCGATAGGGGTAAACATCCGGGAGATTTTCACCAATGGGCCATCGAGTAACCACATAAGTGAACTTGATACCAAACTTCAACCCAAAATCTTAAGGTTCATGTTTGTGGGTCTTTCCTTTACTTATATATATGGTGCTCAACTTTATCATTTTTATCCAATGTGAGACTTCGCCTCACACTTGGACTCCAACAATCATTCCCTCAAGTATGAGTCTCTTCACAAGGTTGTCTCCCCTTATTATGGAAGCCATTTTCTAACTGCAAGAGTAACCAACGGTTGTCTTTAGAACTTACCATGGTTGCCCTGGCTCGCTTAGTCATTGCTGCCAATATGCTCTAATACCTTGTACTGTCGCAACGCTCGTGAACTAGTTGCCTAGCCTCTATGTATGGACTCACCCACCAGGAAGACTTTCTATACAAGGATTCCCTTGTCCATGGATCCACCATCAACTCCATTGAACTTGTCTAAGTCGGTTACCTAATAAAACTATCTGCTATAATACCAATTGTTGTTAAACCTAAGGGAGTAAACACCAGAGAGATTTTCACTAATGAGCCATGAACAACCGCATAAATGAATCTGACACCACACTTTAATCCAAAACTTTAAGATTCAGGTTTATGAGTATTTCCTTCACTTATATGGTGGTCAATCTTCCCATTCCTACACGATGTGAGACATCAGCTTACACTTGTACTTCAACACTCTCCTCCTCAAGTGTGAGTTTCTTCCACATGGTAGTCTTCCCCTCGAGCGAAACTCATTTCCAATCCACGAGTATTCAATGGTGGCCCTTAGATCTTAATCGTGGCTACCTCAACCCACCTAACCATTGCTGTCAACATGCTCTAGTACCTTGCACCATTGCAATGTTTGCCAAATTTGCTTCCTAACGACTATGTATGGACTCACTTGCTAGGAAGACTTTTGATACAAGGGATGCACATGTCCATAGATCCACTATTGCCATCTTACTCATTCGAGTCAGTCACCTGATTGAACCATCAACTTTGATAACAATTATTGTGTAATTAAGGGGTAAACACCAAAGAGATTTTTACCAATATGGGCCATTGAACAATTACATAAGTGAACCTAACATTACACTTTAACTCAAAACTTTATATGAGACTTCTCCTCACACTTTATAGGAGACTGCTACCTTTCGTCGAATATCCACATTTCTTATCTTATCCATCTTCATATAACCACACATCCACCTTAATATCCTCATTTCTGCTACCCCTATTTTATGTTCATGTTGCCTATGTGCTGGCCAGCATTCCGCTCCATATAACATTGTCAGTCTTACAACTGTTCTATAGAATTTTCCTTTTAGCTTAAGGAGAATTTTGCGGTCACACAAAAACCCCGATGCACTCCGCCATTTCATCCCTACTCTGATTCTATGATTTACATCCTCATCAACCTCACCACCTTTTTTGCAAAATTGATCTCAAGTATCTAAAAACATCTTTCTTGGGTACCTATTGATTAAGTAGATGCACCGTATCTTGATCACCATCTCTTACTCGCGAAAAATCACATTTCATATACTTCGTCTTGCTCTTGCTTATCATGAATCCTCTAGACTCCAAAGTGTTTCTCCACAATTCCAGTTTCCTATTAATACCATCTTTGGTCTCATCAATAAGCACGATATCATCTGCAAAAAGCATAAACCATGACACTTTCTCTTGAATATGTTTTGTTAGTTCATCCATCACTAAGGCAAAGAAATAAGGACTAAGAACTGAACCTTGGTGAACACCTACCATGATAGGGAAATACCTTGATGTTCCATTACAAGCTTTCACACATGTGGTAGCTCATCATATATATCCTTGATTTCATTAACATACTTTAATGCTACATTTTTCTTCTCAAGAGTCCATCATAAGACTTTTCTTGGGACCCTATCATATGCTTTCTCAAGATCTATGAACACCATTGTAAGTCTTTCTTTTTTCCCTACACCTTTACATTAATTGTCGCATGAAGAAAATAACTTCCATCGTACATCTTGCTAGCATAAATCCAAATTGATTTACGGAAACCTTGGTCTCACTCCTTAGGCGATGTTCAATAACTCTCTCCTACAATTTTGTAGTATTGCTCATGAGCTTGATGCCTTTATAGTTAAAACAATTTTGGATATCTCCCTTGTTTTTGTAAATAGGCACAAACATACTTTTCCTCCAAGCATCAGACATCTTATTTGTTTAAGAATCTTATTGAAAAGATTGGTCAACCATTTTATTGTCACATCTCTCAAGCCTCTCCACACTTCAATAGGGACGTCATCGGGTCCCAAAACTTTATTATTCTTCACCCTCTTTAAAACCTCATTAACTTCATGTGTATTAATTTTGCACACAAATCTTCTATTCAGATCATCGAAAATGTCCTCCAAATCCACCTCACTCTTGTCGTCATTTTCATTAAAAAGTTTATTAAAGTAGTTTAGCCATCTTTCACTTATATATTTATCCCTTACCAAAAGTTTTTGATTTTCATCATTGATACATCTAATTTGGGTGAAGTCTTTAATCTTTTTATCCCTCATTTTTGCAACTTTGTAAATACCTTTTTCACCTTTAATGATAGTGATGACTAAAAATTGCTACTATTTAATTTTTCAAACGCTGTTAAGTTTGCATTGGTAAAAAGACTATTTTGATCATTTCTAAAACATAAATGACCAAAATAAACTTCCTAAAAATAAAAGATTTAAATGAACTAAAAAATACTATATGGAGTCCTATATATATGTGTAACAAATGATATATTTTTTTGGATTTTAATTATAGACAACAATGATTAGTTTTCAACCTTATCCAGAGTTAAATATCTTTGATACTCTTAATTTATTGTTAACTCTATTTATTAGGCACTCACTCATTAGACTATAAATATTATAAATATTAACATTAAATGAGACTATCACATACAATATTTAAACTTAATGGTATTTTTAGAATAAAATTTAAATTTATGGTAGTATTAAGTGTGTCTACAAATTTTCTTCATCTTGATGATTTGTATTATATTACTTATATATAGAACCATAGAGAATATAAGATAAATGACTAAATATGTCATTTATTCTTTTTTAATTAAACCTTTTTTTTATAATATTTAGCACCATATGATAACATTAAACTATAAGATCTCAAGTTAATAGCTTGAATTAATGTTGCAACCAATTAAATTATGATAACATAAAATAATACACCAACTTTTAAATCAAAGATTTCGTCGTAAATCACAACAAAAAAATACCTGAGATTATATGAAGCACAACACAATTGGATTTCTTTAATAAAAGTGATACATTGAGTCACGCAATTTCATTTGTTTCTTGAATGAAATTACTATAAGACGAGGTGCTTATTGGGCTGATCCCAAATCCTCCATAGGTTAGTGTCCTGGTTGTTTGAACCTGGATTTTAAACCTTGTTTGATTTATGGCTCTGGTATTGTTTAGGAAGTCTGAACATCTTTGGTCATACACCACACACAGGTGATCTATTTTAATGAACCAACCATCAAAATCGGTGAATTCTAATATGAAGTTGTTATTTTTGAGGGACAAGGTGAAGCACTAGTTTGGACCACAAGATATATTATTAAAATAATTGATGGACAAGATTTGTGACTGGTAACCGGGTGAGTTTATTGTTTGAAAAATTATTTTTGATTTATTTTTGCAATCCTTCCTCCACGACGCTCTCCTCTCCGGTCTCAACCTCATTGCAACTCCCACCACCACCACGCCAAACCTCCCATTGTGCTGCCATTGTTGCGTCTCCATTGTCTCCGACTTCTCCTCCTTGGTCAAGCTTGCTAACCTCACCAAACCCCCTCTCCCTGTTTCCATAGCGAGATCGATGTCAATCCTCAGTGCTTTGCCGAAATGAAAGGGGCTTCTCCTTTACTTTTCTTTCTTCTGTAATTGATGCATGTTGAATGAATGAGAATGAATTTGATTTCTGGTTACCCATTTAAGGATTTCTTTACACCTTCGATGGGTTCAAGTTGGAAAAGTGGAAGGAAAGAGCGGAAAAGTGGGTCACTGAGACAACTATGGCGATGCGATAGAGGAAGGATAGCATAGGGAAGACTTGCAGGGAAGGAGATGAAAAAAAAGAAAATAAAAAATAATAATTTTAAAATAATTTTATTTAATTTATATATTTTTCTTCCCGTTACAAACTTGTTATTACCGGTAAAATCGGGGGTACCCGAATGAAGGAGAAAGTTTTAAACTTCATATTAGATTTCACCATCAAAATCTATGTACATTCTGACACTGTCCTGTTTACCTACACCCTCACAATCTCTTATAGTGATGTTAACTTCTATGTACATTCTGACACTGTCCTGTTTACCTACACCCTCACAATCTCTTATAGTGATGTTAACTTCAAGTCTTCCCTTGTAGTCTGTGTGTGGATAATGATTAAGGACAAAACAGAAAATGAAGCCGATCAGGGAGGAGGGTGGAGCAGAAGAGAGATCAATAATTATACAATCATTTGTTAAAGAAGAAAACCAATTAACTTTATGGGATTAATTTAACTGTGACAGTTTGTTAATTCCCCAATTTACTTTTAGGACACTTTCAGTTGTCACATCTTAGTGATCTTAAAACTTTATTATATCACATTATACTAACATTAAAACAAAATCACTTTATTTTAAGGGATTAATTTATCTGTGACAGTTTGATAAATGTGCACTTTAATTTATAAGACTTGAATTATTACACTTCATAAACGTAGAAGAGATTGTTGTTTTAAGTCTCTCAAATATATAAATTAAATGTACTTAAAAAGAATACTCCGTATGATCTAAGCAATAGATATTTGAATTAATGTGGTTTCAAAGTAAACAAACAACATTAAATTCTTTATTCTGTTTATTTTTACTTGTTCTTTTGAGATATTATACGAACCTTAAATCTAAGAACACTTCTGAAAACATAAGTGTTGGAGTCATTTTTGTGTATTTAATGATTTTGAACGTTTGTGGTCATATCTTAGATCAACCATCTTGTACTTTTTCCTTCTAGAGTTGACAACAGATCAAACTAGCTACAATTTTTCATTTCTTATGCATGATAGACTGACTTTATGTAAAAGTCGATCATGTCTATATTTGTGTTTGAAATATGTTTCCTTCCTCTCTGTATCAGACCTATTTGGAACATCGTTGGAAATTTTCTCTTTTTGCAGAACTACTATATGGCTTTCCATGGAAAGCACTCTAATATGTGCCAGCCAGTTTGGTGCCACCATTTTCAGAACCCTACCACGACAGGTATAAACCTGTTGCAAACCTTCTTGTGGCACTTGACAGGTCCTGGCCATGTATACCGCCCTTATAGTATATTGGGAAAAAATCCAAATCTCACATCAATTGCAGATAAGACCAATATATAACATATAAAAGAGTAACCGTCACCCCATGAGATAGCTATTGCAATTAAATTAGACTCAAACCCAGGCGAGAAGTGTAGATTGAAGAGACTATCTTCAATTGACTCAAATGCATTGCATGAAACAGAGCTACGGAAACAACTTATTTTTTGAGTTTTGCAAACACAAGCATCAAAATAAAAAGGTAAGAAAATTCCAGTAAAAGGAAAATAGGAGTACTAATTCAAATAAAATGAATATATTAAAATTATAGAATTAATTTAATACCTTCTCATTCATATTTATTCTAATGTTATTTAAACTTTAACGAATTTATCAGTAACACTCTAAATTCCTACTAACTACTTTTAAGATATTGTTTTCATGCAATGTTTTATCGCTTTATAGGTAAAGAAGTCTAATGTGATAATGTTAGAATAACTTGTCATCTAAATGTTTATATCCACTGGGAAATTTCCCATAAATAATTGAGTGTGAGAGTCAAATGAATCGAAAGATTCATGTTTGGTTAGTATATGGACTTTATTTCAGGATTCCTTCCAATTTACTATACTAAACTGTTTAAAATGAGGACAGTTTCCAGAGAAAAAATAAGTAAATATTTTTTCTATAACATGAATAAAATATTTTTACAAAATAAACTTATTCAAGAGGTTTTTACAAAATAAACTTATTTATGAAGTTTTTATAAAGGATATTAACAAAAAGGCTTGTTTTTGATGTTATAAATACAAAGATATTGTAAAGTGGACAGGTCGCCGGGAAGCGGATGCACACGCCAAACTCATCACTATGTAAATTACACACCACTTGCAATTTTTCTCATATTTCTGCGACACTTTTATTTTTCCGATCATACCAATTACCTAAAAAACACAAATTACAAAAAGACTCGGACATTTATTAATTAAGTAAATTGAAATTCAAAAAGAAGTTATTATGTAAAATGAAATTCGGAAAGAAGTTTCAATGAGAAGAAACATAACTTAGTCAAGTTGAAAATTTCTCCGCAGCAGCTTGCATGGTTTCAAACCAAGTTGCATTGTTAACATGCCAGATATTCTCTTGAAAAAAAATGATAATAGAATACTAATATTTGGGTGAGTAAAATCACAAGAGAATTAGAAAAATAATTGAAGCCATGCATCCCACCATTTCAAATCATTTTAAAAAATGGAAATGAGATGTGATAATAAAATCTACACCAGACCTGAAGCAAATGAATTATTAGATTTTGGCCGAAGTATAAAATCTATTAATTAAGCATATCCATCCAAGTTTCACTACTACACATATATAAAATCACGATGCACATAAGAAGACGGTTATGTCAAAACCGTCTTCGTATATTAGGCGATGACATTATCGTAAATATGAGCTTAAAAACAAAGATGGTGTAACGTAAACCGTCTACGAAAAGGCTAAATTCAATTAATCGGTGGCATTTTTGTAATAAATTTGAAGTCAGTTTAAAGTCGGTTGCTACAAAACCGTCTTTGAATGTGGTACGGTGGCATTTTGGTAATAAATTTGATCTTTTTAATTTTTCTCGCCTACACTGGTCTCGCCCGTTCCTCTCCTCTCATCCTCACATTTCTCAACCCAAACCCTAAATCCCTTCCCTCCTCCCTTCTCCCTCCTCTCCTCCCTCGACCTCAACGGCACGACGTAAAATCCACCACTTCCCTTCTCTGTTTTCCTTCCCCAACAATGCAATAGTCAGACACTTCCTGGCGCCACCGAAACCAATTCATTCAGAGGCTCACACGCTATGACTCTAAACCTCTGCACTCAATGCAATAAAATGAATACATACAGTGCTGCCACATGTTGCCGGCGAGATCCTCGGCCTTCTTGGTGGCCTCGACAGCTTTCTTCCCCCATTTCCCGAGAACGTCTTTCACCGAATCTAAAGTAGCTGCACAAAAAGAGCATAAGTTAGAGGCCGTGTCCATGGATGATAGCAAATAAAATCAGGAAAAAGAGTTACTCTTAGTAGAAGAAGCAGTAACGGGAGCAGGAGTGACATAGGGATTGGAGTCTCTGGGCATAGTAGTGGCAACATCTTCGGAAATGGGAGCGCGAGATTCAGTGTTCAGGGGTTGTTGTGGTGGAGCATAATCGCCGAAGTGAGGCTGAGACTGAGATTGAGATTCTTCCGGTTTGGTGTTGGTAATGGTGGTTTGGGTTTGGGTGTGGGTTTCTTCTGGTTTGGTGTCGGTGGCTTGGGTTTGGAGTGGGGCGTCACCACTCATGTTGTTCTTCGCTTAGGTTTTCTCTGGTTCAGGATCAGAGTATTGGCGAGGCAAGGACTCATTAAAAAGGTTCAATGTTTCAACGTTCTTTCTGGATCTACCTGTTGTGTTGTGTGCGCCCGTGTTTTTGGAGGATTCACTTTTTTTAATCTACTAACTCATGTTAAAATATAGTTGAGGCATGGGAACACATGCAAACATATTATTAGATTTCTGGGTAATTCATTTCTCTGGTGCTTATTTCAATCTTTCTATCACATAGATTTTGCCACTTCCAGAAGGTTTCCCTTGAGCAAGCAGTACCAAACTTAAATTTTTTCTCTATATCACGGGTAATTGGTTGAACTAAACCTATGTTTTGTTGAGGTTACCCTTGTTATTTTGTCCATGTTACTCCAAGTCTGAAGCTATTTGAAAGTGCTTGTTTTGATTAAAATTATAGTCTAAATGTGTAAGTGATAATTTGTTGGTGCTAGTTTTATTTTGTTTTAAGCTAACATTGGTTTACCCACATGCATAATAGGAGTTAACCACATCCTTTGCTAAATAATACAGAATATTGGCAATTTAATTTCACTGCTGGCATTATCTCTGCCTAATTCTGTGGCATTTGTCTGGAAAAAAGTGTAGCTTATAGCTTCACTAAGAAGAAGAAAATACTTGCAGGGTAGGAGCAAGGAAGGCTGGGGAGATAAATAAAAGTTTGCTTACACTTGGACGTGTGATTAATGCGCTAGTTGAGCACTCAGGTCATGTTCCATATAGGTATGAGTAACTGCAACTTTTCTAGTCAATTGTGAATTTCATTTTTCTTAATTATTTTCCAAAGTGATTTTATTATTAAGATATATCTTATTGTTATATTTTCCAAGGTGTGTATAAATCATATTAAATAGAGAATGATTCTTTTGTTTCCCCCTTTTTCTTGTTGTGTAAACATGAAAGAGATGGTTTTTCAGAGCATAGCCTCTGCGGATGTTAAGTATTCTTGGTGCTCCTCTTATAAACAAGGCATAATATTTGAATCAAAAATGCTAACAACATACTCTTTACAATAAAGAGTATTATTAGGAATAAAAAGAGTTGTATTCTTAGGAACGTACCATAGAGAATACTCTCTAAAATAGATAAAATTATTAAAGAATAATTGTAAAGTATTGTAAGTTCTTAGGACTCCACACTGATAATTGAACTAATAAAAGTACTGATAAAAGTTTGATGGTCCAACTTTGGTTGAAAACAATATTTGTGGCATTGGAAATATAGAAATTTGATGAGAAAAGAAAAAGGAAACATATCTTTATTATTTCATGATTGTCTATCTTTATCATATCTAACTCTTGAATTCCTTCTACATGTATCTTGCTCCCTTTTTTGATGACACCTTTTTTTTTTCTTTTGTGTGTGTGTGAAACTTGACATCATTTGTTGAAAATAAAATGAGCTGAAATGACCTGCATTCATTCCTAAAAATAACCTGAAAAATTATTAGAGTTTATTCATTAAAATTGCTTTTTTTCATTTGAAATTGATTGCAGTCAAAACCTGAGGCTGGAAAGTTGGTCATTGGTACTGTGGCTCTGTTGGTTCTGGGGCAAATAGTTGGCTCATTCAATTGGAGGTATGTAAAAGAATATCCAAGTGTTTTGACATTGAGTCTCAATAAGAAATTAAAAATACTTTCAAGATTTTACAATTTCCCCAAATCATCCTTCCTTCGTTGTTCATTCTCACTAGGTATAATGTAGTGTATTGTTTCTATTCTTCTTCAACTATTTTTTTGGTTACTTCTTTGGGTGATTTTAATTTTTAGTTACCTGTGGTTTTTTTCTTGATATTGTGTAATTTCAGCAGTCGGATGGGATCAGGAAGGTGGTATTTGGGGTTCAGGTCACCGATAAAGAGGTTGAAAGCTTAAATAAACAGTTCAATTCTCTCTCATTATTTTTTGTCAATTCGAATGAGTTATTGGATATGGTGCTTGGTAGTAAAATGAAATAATATGTATCAAAGAGGATTCTTGTGCAGTGGAGCAATTAGGGAATAAGGTATTTTTGATTGTTTTGGGTTATGTTGTGATTGTTTTGACATTTTTTTCTCCTTCTATTGTTATTATTTGTTATTGTCTATCAAGAGTGGCAATCAGGGAATAAGGTATTTTTGATTGTTTTGGGCTTTATAAAGAACTGAATTCATATTGAACTTGAATGGAATAACTTTTCACATTTTTGGTTATAGTTGTCAAGTGTTGGTTGATAGAGAGGATTATCATCACTTAATCTATTTTTTGTTGAATTTAACCTTTTTTTTCCCCAAGCAACAAGGAACTATGAAAAAGCAATTCAACTTAACTGGAACAGTCCTTAGGTTCTTCTCAATTAATTCATAAAAGTTTGTCTTGCAATTTCTTATAATGTGGGAACATGATTTTAAAACAACCTTTCTTGTCTCCTTAGATAAATATTTGCTTTACTCTGTACACTTTCTGTTCTAACACTTTTTGATTTTCTTCACAAGCATGATCATTGCATATTGAGCCCTTGTTACTGACTCATGGAATCTATTACAGGCACTCAATAACTGGGGACTTGCTCTCCAGGTATATTTAACTTGCCAGTATTCAAGCATTTCACTTCTACACACAAACTACAGTTAAAAGGAAAAGTGTATTTTTATGGTTACATGCTTCTAACTGCATGTTTGGGTTCTCCCCCATCATTGATATGTATGCATATTGCTAGGGATCAAAATAGAACTTCAAGTTAACAGAAGCTTCATTAAATAAAATGCTCTTCAAAAGGCCATTTTTATCTTTCTGCGAGACCTCGATCTTTTTACTTCACCTAAAAGATTTATTTATACCAAAAGCACTTTGGGCTCTTGTGAATAAATCTCATTCAAACATGCAGTCATAAATAACTTTTCAAGTATTATAATTTTTAATCTAAACTTAAACATGGTATAACACTTCTATCTCATTCAATGCTGTACTCAAGCATCCCTGTGCTGCAATACTTAGGTAATGACCTAGCATAAGCACAATTCAATCACTAATCCATGTCAGAAAAGATTAAACTTAATTTTAATTTGGCTGTGGATGGTCCAATATCTTTCCTTCTCTTTTATTTGGCTTTGTAACCTTTAATGTAAATTTTGGCAAAAAAAGCATGAAAGGGCAAGATTATCTCAAAAGCTTTTATAGATTGAAAAAAAGAATGGGCTAACCATTGGAACAATATAGATAATTTGTTCCAAATTAAAAAATTAAAAAATTGTTCTTCTTTCTCTTTAAAATAAAACAATATAGATAATTTGAGAGCTGAGCTCATCACACTATTGTAGTCCTTAACAATTCATTTAAAATAATTTTAGGTATTTTTTGCTCTCTCTATGGCAGATATAGCAATGTCACAATCTGGCTTCATGGATTGGCGTCATTAGGATTTTTAAAATTTTTGTCCGTTAGCTTATTACATTTTGCATTGCCTTTATAACTATCTTTTGAGTTGTTAGAGACAATTCAAGTGCTGACTTAGGAATGGAATAAGACTACAACGGTTTCTCTTATTCTTTATCGAGCCTAAGGTGAATGATTTTAGTGAAGATGAAGTTTACACTGAAATTGAAAGTGAAGATAATGGAGGGTGGAATTCCACCACTTCTTCATTTGCTTGATTTTGTTAATGCAAAGGTGCAAAGAGCAGCTGTTGGTGCTCTGCGAATCTTTTAAAAATGATGAAAATAAAATCAGGTAAGTGGTCATTGCTGAAAGTTGGGGTTTTATGTTTCAAGTAAGTCACACAACATAATGAATTTCCAAATTGTTGAATGCAATGCTCTTCCAACTTTGATTCTAATGCTACGTTCTAAAGAGTTATGGTAAGAAGTAAAAACTTGTGTTAACACTTAGCACACTTGAATAATAACATATTTTATTTATAATGCCAGTGTGTCAGTGTCTATATATATATATATATATATTTAAATTTGGACAATTCTCTATTTATTTATAATGTCGTAAACAAAGAGATATAAATGAGTGTGGTTATTTTACACAAGACATATTCAATATTATCTGTGTATGTATTGTTGATTAAGAATGGATTAGTTAGACTGAATATAGTATTATGTTTTATTTTGTAGTGTGTGCACTAGTAGGAAACTTCACCCTTTTATGTTTTCTATACAAGCAATGTTCACAGAAATCCAGTTTCTCATAACTGGTTCCTTCTAATAGGCCTTGCTTATGCAATTCTTCTAATCCCTTCTCACTAATATGTGCTCAGATGAGGAAAACCATGGAGAAAGCCAAATAATGTAATAGCAGATATTGAAGAAGCAGGCTTGCTTGGCATCTGAATGTGAAACTGAAAACCTAGAGAATATCGATAAAGGTTCATTTTCATTGTGTTATTATTATTTATGCATGAGGAATACTTGATCTCTCTAACTGATGTTTATTATCCCTTTGTTTGTTGATGGTTTGACCTATTTTTAAGACCTGATGGAACAATTGTCTCTACTTTCTAGTTTAAGTATGTTAGAAAAAGAATTATTATTACATGAAAGATTGCCTTCTTCCTTTCAACAGCCTTAAGTCAAAACTAACCCCATCTCCTTAGCAATCAACATTTGCCAGGTATAACAAGGATGGTCTGGAAGTACCTATATATGTAAATTTTCATCATTTTAATTTTTAATCACTTTACTGTTTTGTTTTGGTGCTTTGTTTTGAAGGTTTGTTCAATGCAGCCCAACAAAGCCAATTCCAGAAGGTGGAAGGGATACATGTGCAGAAACTGGGATCAACATTTTTTTTGCCAAGGTATTGCAAAACACTTTTATGCCATATTAAAATTAGAGTTGAATTTGATAACTATCTTTACCTTTTATTTTTGTGGATTAAAAGAAACCACTTCTTGTGTGCAACTGTGTATATGTGCTATTGAATTCTATTTATTCAATTTGATAATGAAAATATAAATTATACTGTCGTGATGGAAGCTTTTAGAGGGAGGTCTCATGGCAGGTAATGTTGATATATATGAATGCAATGAGATGTAGTTACCAAAAATATAGACTGCAGTTTGCAATTTCTTTATTCATTTTATACTCAAAATGCTAAATGTAATATATACTTGTTTCATGCATGAGAATAGTTTTTTAATATTTGTATATTTAAATAGTTGTATTTGGCTGTATGGTCCAACATTAACATTAAACAATTTAAATTTCCTATACTATTTAGTAGGATGTTGATGAAACCCATTATGACTATATTTCTTTCTTTTGTTCTACTTGTTGTTCATGCAGGTAACTAAAATTGAGGATATATTTAACTTCAATAGAACCACATGGTTTGGTTGATGATGATTCAACCTTGTGAAGCAATAATATTAGCCATACACATTACTTTCATTGTGTGATCACTAGGATGTTGTAGGCTATAAAGTAGGAGATTTGTTTTAATGATGTTATATAAAATCATGGTTATTTATTTTAGTACCATTGTATTTGACATAATTTGTTAATTGGTTTCTTATTTAATTTATAGAATATAAATTCTTCAATGTGATATTTTTTTGTTAGTGTAAATTCAGCTAAGTCTATTGACTATAAAACCGTCTTCGTAAGTATGCAAAAAAAAAAAAAATTTAGACACGAGAAACAAAGACGGTTATTAGCCAAAATCGTCTTTGTATTATACATACAAAGATGGTTTTGGCTAAAAACCATATTCGTAGGTGCGGGAAAAAACAAAAAAAAAAAAGCACACAAGAGATACAAAGACGATTTTTAGCCAAAACTGTCTTTGTATGTGCACATACAGAGACGGTTTTGGCAAAAACCGTCTTCGTAGGTGCGGGAAAAAGCAAAAAAAAAAAAAACATATAGGAGATACAAAGACGATTTTTAGCCAAAATCGTCTTCGTAGGTGTGTAAAAAAAAAAAGAGATACAAAGACGGTTTTTAGCCAAAACCATCTTCGTAGGTGCATAAAAAAAAAGGATACAAAGACGGTTTTTAGAACCGTCATCAAAAGTTCCCATTTTCAACGACATGCGCAACAACGATGGTTCTACAACCGTCGTCGTATGGGGTTTAAAACTGTCGTCATATGTGTCGCCTGTAGTAGTGTTTGTATAAATAGAAAGGTTCGCCAATAGCACATGAAAGAAGCTCTTGACTTCAAAAGTTTTTATATGCATATATCAGTTTAGAATTTGTATATTTGAGAGACATATAGCAAGACTCTAATTTTTCTAGGAGAGCATGCTTCCAAAGCATATGAATACTAAGGAGCACACAAAATTTATAAACCCAAAATGGTCAAGTTACAAATATACAGGGTTTAAGCATCTTTGTCGTACATTTAGGAATTAGGAACTAGTTTGCATGTTTTCTTGAAAGTTTTTCAAAGCTTCTACATTTACCTATCCTACTTTCACTATTCTATACAGATGCAAAATTATATCCCATTACACAAAAAAAAAAAGGTTGGAAACAAATATATATAGCATAACAAGAATGCAATATTTCATCATCGACCACTTTAAAGTGTTAATTTCACATGAAGCCATTCAAGCCTTGTCCCTATCCCCCCAATAGGAATAGATTCCCAGTAAATGACTGCTGATCCTTTTCTAACGGGAGACAATTCAATTATAATGGTGCTTCCTTTGTAACTTGAAGTTGAAATGTAATTTGTGTCCATCACCATGTCACCTTCTAGTACTCCCAGAACCTTGAATAAACTACAAGTATGCAAAAATGGTTAGCTTGTTTTACAATTCAAAAACATGTTCAAACAAACAATTAAACCTTCAGTATTTCAGCATTGAGCATATTATATTATTAAAGAAATTATTGTCATTAAAAAGTGATACCCAGGGCAAGCCATTACTTGGCATTTAATGGAAATTGCAACAAATTATTTAAATATCACAAATTACTAATGTGGCAAAGGCAGAAATTTTAGAAACTTAAGCAAGTTGGAAAGAAAATGTTTTACATGCTTATGTGGAATTACTATACTAGCCTCCGGATCTTTTGGAGAACATGTTTTAATCCTTTGGAGCAAGACATGCAGTTAGCCTTTTCCTACAGACTCCAGAGAATATTTGGCAAATTTTAAAAAATAATACAATTTAATTAAATAATTAGCAAAAGGGGGCGATTTGAACAATATTTAGGCATTTGGGGTCACCAAACACGCCCTGCCTAGGCGTGTTAGGGTGCCCTGATGCCTATATATTGCCCTTGAAAATGACATTTGCCATTTCGCGCCTTCTCTCTAGAATTAGGTCTGCCTTCTCTCTAGATTTTGGGTGCTGAATTGTCTGAAGCGAAGCCCTGCCGAAATCGTAGCGCTGCCGACAAGTAAGTCCATTTAACTGATTGTGATTGATATTTACTTTGTTATATTTGAAATTAGAAAATGGTTAGGATTATATGAACTTGGTAGCGACATATATATTAGGTTAGTTACTAGGGTTTTAGGTATTTCAGGTTAGTTTTAGGGTTTACAATGGGATAAGGGTTTAGGGTGTGGGGTAGTGATTAGGGTTACGTAATTTAGGTTAGTATTAGGGTTAACATCGTTAGTAGGGTTTACGGCCTGGGGGACATATCTAGGTTTAGGGTTTAGGGCATATGTCGTGATTAGGGTTTAGTAGGGTTTACATTGTCATTAGGATTTATTGTGTTAGGGTTTTGGGTGTACATGGGGATTAGGGTTTATGACTAGGGGTAAAAAGGGAGGGTTTGTGGGTGTTAGTTTAGGGTGTAGGTCGTAGGCTGTGATTAGGGTTAAGATCTTCTGTTATAGACGTCAGGCTAATGGATTTAGGGTTTGGTTAGGGTTTAACATTGTGATTGTGGTTTATGGCCCTGAGAACAGACGTAGGATTTAGGGTTTAGTTCTGATGTTGTTATTATGATTTAGGTCTTCGGTTACAGACGTCGGGTGTATGAATTGCGGTTTAGGACTTGGGGTTAGTGTGATGATGGTTTAGGAGTTGGGTTACATACTTGGGGTTTATAGTTTCTGGTTTAAGGGTTACATACTTGGGGTTTATAGTTTCCGGTTTAGTCCGAGGGCTGATGTCGAGATTAGGGTTTAGGGCTCATTTTTTTTTTACTTAGGGTTTATGGATATCGGTTAAGCTTTCGGGCTTATGTTGTGCCACTGAATAACATAATGACATATACACACGCTTCACTAATATTGAGTAATTAGTTTTCCAATTCAAGTTTTGTATTGCCTTGGGATTATGTCGTGATTAGGGTTACGGTTTAGTCTGAGGGGGGAAGAATAACAAAGTCATGGTGGTTGTGGCTTTCTGGGATGAGAAGAAGACTGAATACTTAGAAAGATGGAAGAGAGTGAGAGAATCATTTTCTGCTTCTCTTTTTATTTCATTCAAAAGCATGACAGGTGACAAGACAAATACCAGAGTGTCAGGTGTTGTCGATCATAGTTTCCTTATGCTGGGTTTAGGTCTGATGATATTATTAGGGTTTAGGTCGTCGGTTACATAGGTAGGGTTTATGGATTCCGGTCTAGGTTAATGTTTTGATTAGTGTATAGGTCTTGGGGTACAGACCTAGGGTTGATGGATGCGGCTTTAGGGTTAGGTCTGATGTTGGCATTAGGGTTTACATTGTGATAAGGGTTTATGGCTTGCGAAACACACTTAGGGTTTAGTTATGTTGTTGTTGTTATTACGATGTATGTGTTGGGTTACAGACCTAGGGTGTATGGATCCCGATTTAGGTTTAGGAAATTACATACACTTGACTAATAATATTGAGTAATTAGTTTTCCAATTAAAGTCTTTGACGTTAATATTTTGTTTGCTGTGGTTTAAAATTTTTGTACATGAAGATATTGAATAGATGGCTGATTCATCGTCTACATCTTCGCGATCTGCATCCGATCATGAGGCTGAGCCCATGGATCCCACTGCCTATGTTGTTCCAACCCCATACAAGTGGGGCGTTCTGCGAAGGCGTATTCAGCGCACACACGTTTCACAAGTTGTGTGGAACGGGGGCAGCACACCTCGAGTACTGAAGACTCGACGTGGTACCGTGAAAGGTGGACCAGATGCGGACCAGATACCCGATGTTGTATCTGACATGTTGCGCGCAGCTGGGTTTCTTCATGTCGCACGCATGCGAAATCTCCAGGTACACAACCACGCAATTATGAAATGAGTTAAGCCTGCTTAATTTGATAATTGTTTAATAATTTTTATGTATTTCAGATGGATTCTGCGCTTATCAGTGCTCTGGTTGAACGATGGAGACCAGAGACTCACACCTTCCACACCCCGCAGGGTGAGATGACCATCACGTTGGAAGACGTGGCTGGTATTCTAGGATTGCCCACCGAAGGTGATGCGGTTACTGGAGTGACGGTTGACGAGTGGGAGACCGTCATTGAGGAGGTGTTTGGTCACGAACCTGAGGATACCGAGATTAGAGGTGGATATTTGCGTCTGTCTTACTTTGATAGACATTTTGCGCACTGGGGTGAGGTGGTCCCCGAGCCTGTTCATATGACGCGGTTCACAAAGGCCCACATTGCACGACTTATCGGATCATGGCTGCTGTGCGACAGATCGGGAGGTAGCATGGTCGCAGCACGATATATGTCGTTACTTGCAGGGGATTTTGTGGACATCGGCCGATATTGCTGGGGCTCAGCTGTCCTTTCACATTTGTTCAGACAAATGTGTGAGTGTACAGATCCAGACAGGAGTGACATCGGTGGGTGTCATATGCTTCTCCAGGTGTGGGCGTGGCTCAGATTCCCCCCAATTGCTCCAACTATTCCGATGCCTACACAGCCGGACTGGCATTTCGGTCATCGGTATGTGTGATTATATGTTGTTGTTGTTTACAATTGTAACAATGAAGTGTTATATTATACTAACATTGATTATTTTCAAACCAGGTTTAACGCTGTAGGTCGACTTAAACCGCATGAACTGATCGTGTATAGGATGGCATTGGACTCCCTTACCCGAAACGAGGTCTTTACAATTATAGTATTTTTTCAATTACTGTACGTTTACATTTGTGGAACATGCTGTTACAATATAAAGTGTTATTTTGTTATGTGCAGGTCGTATGGCAACCATATGGGGACTACGACTTCCTTGGTGCTTCTGAGCGTGAGCGGCTGCTGTGGATGGCAACTACGCCTATCATATGCTTCCATACGGTCGAATATTCTCAGCCGGATCGATGCATGCGACAATTCGGCAGGGATCAGCCAATCCCACGCGCTCCCAGGAAGCTGAAGGGTGTGCATGACCTTTCGCTTCGGGGGAAACGAGAAGACAATTGGGCTCGTAAACTCAGACCGTTTATTGAGCGATGGGATGCGAGGGACCAGCACATTCACCTTCCCCCCTTGATTCAGGGGTTGCTGTCACCGCACCATGAGTACATGGTCTGGTACAGAGAACACGGGAAGCGGTTCATCACAAAGAAGGGCGCGAAGATGGCTCGTGGTGTAAGTTTTTGTTTCATCATGATTTGTCTATTTCATTTAATTATCGTGCATGACACACCTGACATTTATCTGGATATGTTTATTGTTATAGCTTGATGGGCTGGAGGCGTTGTACTTCGGTCTAACTAGCCCGAACAGGGAGGAGGCCTTCGACTTCGATTGGGCGGGTGAGGAGGCCGGTCGGTTAATGTCTGTGTTCGCGGAGAGCTGTCGCGTGGAGGAAGCAGGCCCACATGCTCCTGAATCCCAGCATGAGGCCGATCCTGAGATTTCACTTGCAGTTCGCCGACGGAGAAAAGAGGGTCGTGGGCTAGAACGTCGACGGATACCGGTGCAGCAGGTTCCTGAGCCCATTGTACGACCGAGGCCGCGCACTGATGGTTACTATAGGCCTCCTGCTATTGAATCAACATATAGGGCACAACCCCTATATTACGAGGCTACTGTGCCGAGGGGGCATTCGGGCATGGACTACGCCGAGTTCAGTACCGAAGCCCAGATGCATACCCCGGGTGCAGATGTAGAGGGCGTGTTCGTTTGTGGAATGAACATGCAGCCCGAGTGGACTGCGGCACAGGTCGACGACATGCTCGACCAGATGGATTATAGTGCAGAAGCCTGTGCTCCTTGGCAACCACATTCACCATATGGCACCGAAGCGTCTGAGTTTCCTATGCCAGTGTATGCAGAGCAGGGCACGCCATGTCTATCTACTTATGTGCATTCGTATGAGGCAGGCCCTTCTCAACCAGGGCCTTCACAGCCAGCCCCGTCCCAGCCAGGCAGTTCTGGGCGACCACGAAGACGAGTACAACCTGATCGACAGGCACGTCATTGCCCGTGGCCACCGCCCTCACTCTGATTTATTCGCAGTTATTGTTTTATATTTCTTTATTGTATTGTAGTCGACTGTATTTTGTAAACTACGTTTATTTGTGACATTTATGTTAACCATGTTCGGTCTAACTATTAGTTGATCACGTTAACCCCGCAAATCATAACAATAACATACGCCGGCAAAACCATTAATTCATAACAGACACGATTACAATATAAAACGGGTGGGGGAAAATGCGTTTTTAATTAAAATCATAATTAGAAAACGACATCTTCGGCGTAGATGTCTTACTCCATATCGATTTGTGGTTTGCTGAAAATGGCTAAAATTTCAATCGGACAAAAACGTTTCCAGTAGTTGGATTCCGCTAGCATCCTTAACACGTCTTCATCGCTCACCAACTCTCTTATGTCATACTGGATTGTGGTGTCTGAGTATATATAATGTGCCGGATGACGGAAAAACATTTTTCTTACCACCTGTGATATGTGAATTCCATTAGGAGGAACCCCAACAGGCGCAACTTGCTTGATGACGGCCTTCAGTGTATCAATGGTGCATGCAGAAGGAATTTGAAATCGGATTGGGTTTGTTCCAGTAAAGGCATAACCCACAAAACCGCCTCTTCGTGCTATGTTCCAACTTCCGTTGTAATATAACATTGCATCGTGTGTGGGGACGATGGTTGACTGAAGTAGGTTCATTATGCCGTCGGCTGTTCTGTTTATGGTGCATAATATTTCTATAGGACCAGCAGTGGACATTTGTTCGTGACACCTTAACATTCTGCAAACATCATCATCGTTTGTTAGTGCGATACAATGGAAAAAATAGTGCTGACCTGCGACTAGGGATGGTTGTCGGTAGTATATGTTATCCACGAAATGGTCATCGGTTAGTAGAAGGGTGTGCTGAATCCTACTCTTAAGCGTCTGAAACGAACACTCGTTAGGAACTCGCATGGCTATCGGACTGGCACCCTGAAAACAAACACCCGTGTCGTTGTGATTCGTACATCCATTTGGATAAACGAATGCTAATTTGGAGTTACCAATGTTTTGGCTGCTTGTTTCTCCTAAGAATGCCATTGTATGCAAAATCAAATTTACGGGCCGATGCATGTTGTGTGCCACGGTGTAGCTTATATAGCTGTAATCGCGCCTAAGTTGGGCGTCTAGTCACGCCCTTGTTAGGCGTGTTCAAAGACGTGGTCGGTGGGCGTGTCTAGTCACGCCTTTGTTCGGCGTGTTCAAAGAGGTGGTCGGTGGGCGTGTTCAATCACGCCATTGTTAGGCGTGTTCAAAGAGGTGGTCGGTGGGCGTGTTCAATCACGCCCTTGTTAGGCGTGTTCAAAGACGTGATCGGTGGGCGTCTTCAATCAAACCATAATCACAACGTACTTCAACCAAGGCAAAACTTGAATTGGAAAACTAATTACTCAATATTGGCCTCATGTATATGTCATTAGTGAAGTGTATGTACCACAGCGCCTAAACCCTAATCGCATCATAAGACGTGCACCCTAAACCATAATCTATCATCCCTGTTACGCGTGTTTAGTTAGGTGTATTCAATTAACGGTGAATGGGTAACATATAGTATCATAAATAAATAGTTAATGACAAAATGCAAATTCATGTCCATCACAAGCAAAACATTATCATCATACATGTTACACAACATGTCTTATAAATCAAATACATTCATAAAACACACAGAACAACAAAATCATGAAACACCACCACCCCGAGTAGGACAGGTTGTACGAGTATGTCCAACTTGCTTGCATAGACCGCATCTACGAGCTCTCTGACCCGTTTCGACTTCGTCCATCTCGTTACGGAATCTGGTCGACCTTGGACGACCCTTCGCACGCAACATTTCCCTGTCAGGGATGATAACTGGATCTTCACTAGGGGGGAACAGCAAGTTCATCGCCAATAGGCTGCCAAGGTAAAGAATAAGCCTCAACCAAGTTGGATACGAGGAACACATCATCCACATATTGCAAAGGATTCCGACGGATGTATAAAGCAGCAGCTGCGGCATGGCTACAAGGGTATTTGAAGGTCTTAAACTTCCCACACTGACAAAAACGTTCAATTAGGTTAACTGAATATGACCTGTCCCAGCCATCTGCCACCTCAAACGACGTTTCCTCAACGTTATAGGTGCGTACATGGTGGGCTGTAGCAACGTTCTGATTATGCCTCATAGCATCAACCAGATTTTTACAATGTAGTTGTGATTGCTGCATCTGTGCAGTGGCCGTCTGACCCCTTCTCACAAAGTATTCAACCAATCGACTGTATGTGTGCTTCACCAAAGCAGTAATAGGCATGTTTCTTGCTCCCTTGAACACCTTGTTCACTGATTCAGACAAATTTGTTGTCATATGGCCGTATCTTCTCCCCTCGGCGTCATATGCACGAGTCCACTTTTCCTTAGGAATGCTGTCAATCCATTCTGCAACATCAGGACTGTTATTGCGGAATCGTTCATACAGTATGTCAAATTCGGCCATACAGGGAGTATAACCTGCACAATTATAAAGGCATGAATGTTAGCTGGGTAAGACATTTTTAAACCTGACTAAATTACAAAAAAATTCTCAACATACCCAAGGTCATGAGGCTCTTCTTCAATCTTGCACTCTTGAATCGTTGATTGAAATTACTGGCAATATGACGAAGGCAGAAAACGTGATGCGCAAAGGGTGGTTGCCAACCGGCATGATTCTGCACTGCAGATATAATGCTCCGGTGCCGATCTGAAATGAGGCATATATTTTGCCTTTGGGTTACGTGGAAGCGAATGTTAGCAAGGAAATATTCCCAAGCTTCCAACGTCTCCCCCTCGACAATGGCAAATGCCAGTGGCACGCATTCATTATTCCCGTCCTGACTCGTGGCGATCAGTAATTTTCCTTTATACTTGCCATATAAGTGAGTCCCATCAACTTGAATCACCGGTTTGCAAAATTTGAAAGCCTCGCAGCACTGTCTAAAAGTCCAAAACATGCGCTGAAACACACGCTTACCACGTACCAGTCGATGTGCCACATAATAAGCATTGGTTTGAATATCATAAAAAGAACCTGGTGAAAAATTAAGCATGTAGTTGCACCACCTCGGCAAAAATGCGTAAGATTCTTCCCAATCTCCATAAATCATTGCCATGGCTCTCTGCTTCGCATACCATGCCTTACAATACGAAACTTTAAATCCAAAGCTGGTGGTGATCCTCTCCTGAACCAACGCAATGGACACGCCCGGTTCCTCCTTTATCATTCCTGAAAATGACATAGTGAGATAGAGATTAACAACAAACCTTAACACAAATTAACTTCTGTCTAATAAAGCAAAAATTCTCAGTTCATACCGACTACAAGTGAAGCAATGATATCAGCATCAAGTTGTCTATGATCCTGTGATAGACGGTGGTTGAGGCAATTATGCTTTCCACCCCATCTGGAAACCACCCACTTCTCACCGTACACTGGTTTCATCACCCTAACCCTCCAAGGGCAACCATCCTTGTGAGCAACACACTTCATTGCAAACTTGTCAGGCTTGCTCTCAACCACAAATGCTTCTTGATGCTCCCTCATTAGGTTCCGCTTAACAGCAATTTGTGCCTCCTTTTTCGATGGGAATTCCTGTTCAACATACAAATCGTCCCCTATTTGCCAAGGACCCTGCACTGAACCCGATCCTGAACCTGAGACTGAGCCGCCAAAAGAAGATTCTTCGCTTGGGTGATTCCAATCGATATATGTGTAATGTGGAATCCCGTCCCAAAAAGGAACAACCGCACCGCCTTTAAATACAATACACAATAATAAGCATTGGTTTGCAAAATATATACATGAACAACAGTTATACAAAATCACTTGGGGTTTAAGTCATGTAACTTACCTTCAACTGGTTGTTCTGATTGTCTCGGTCGAACCCCTGCACGGTTCCGCATTTCAGACGGCCCCACATCAGTGTGTTGCTGGAATGCATTTGCATCCACCCCAACATCTTCATCATTATCGGACGCACTGGCATTCTCCTGAAGAAGACGATCTTCCATCGCTATATTTTCATTATCGTCATCTTCTTCATCGTCATCCATAACCCAAGTTGGGTCATGTGAATCTTCCTGAGACATGTTTGCACCAACAGCACCATATGATGCTGCACCATCATATGATCGTGCACTCCTGGGCAAAACAACTGACCTCCTGGGCAAAACAGCTTCCTCTACTACAGTGGATTCCACATACAATTCTAAAAATTTCTTCCGTTCCTGTTTAAAATATTCTTCAATTGCCATTTCCAATTCTTCATCATCCTGTATTGGAAACCCCATGTATTCATCTTGCTGCCATATTCTTGCCGTCAGCAATGTGATACAAGTGTTTCCGTCCATACCCAATTTTGGATGTATCTTCTGATGCAGATCACTCAATGTTGCATTTCGGTTGATTCGTGTCATCCTTTCCTCCCCTTCGAAGACAAGACCTCTTCCCCCTTGAATTTTCCTTCCATTGAAAAAAAGTTTAACACGAACAACGTCCGCATCACTTGAACTCATTTCCTGCAATCAACATAAATAAACGTCAAAAACACACAAACACCCAAAACCGTCAATTATGAAACACCCGAAACCATTTCCTGCATCACCTAGTTGTGTTCCCCCTATCCTAACCCCTCATCACCATATAAACCTTAAACACTTAATCCGGAAACCATAAACCCTAGCTGTGTACACCAAACCCTACACCCTAATCAACACACGCACCCTAAACCTTTAAGTGGTAACACTTAAACCCTAGGTGTGTACCCCGATACCTACACCCTTAGCCATAAACCCTAATCACAGTATCAACACTAAACGTAAACCCTAACCAAACCCTAAATCCATTAGCCTGACGTCTATAACAGAAGATCTTAACCCTAATCACAGCCTACGACCTACACCCTAAACTAACACCCACAAACCTTCCCTTTGTACCCCTAGTCATAAACCCTAATCCCCATGTACACACAAAACCCTAACACAATAAATCCTAATGACAATGTAAACCCCTAACCTAAACTGCAAGCCATCAACCATACGTTTGTACCTGGACACCTAAACCCTAATCACGGCATATGCCCTAAACCCTAAACCTAGATATGTCCCCCAGGCCGTAAACCCTATTAACAATGTTAACCCTAATACTAACCTAAATTATGTAACCCTAAACCCTAGTTATGTTCCCCCTATCCTAACCCCTCATCACCATATAAACCATAAACACTTAAGCTAAATCCCTAAACCCTAGCTGTCACACCAAACCCTACACCCTAATCAACACACGCACCATAAACCATAAAGCGATAACACTTAAACCCTAGGTGTGTACCCCGGTTCCTACACCCTCAGGCAGAACACTTAAACCCTACTCACCCCATAAGCCCTAATCACAGTATTAACACTAACCCTAAATCCTAAAACGTCAACACAACACACCATGAATCTAAACCCTAAACTAAACTACAATACCTAAAACCCTAGTCACTAACCTAATATATATGTCGCTAACAAGTTCGTATGATCCAAACAATTTTCTTATTTGATAATACAACAAACTAAATACAAAGCACAGCACAGTCAGTTAAATCGACTTACTTGTCAGCAACGTTTCGAATTCGACAGGGCTTCGCTTCAGAGGATATCAAGACCCAAGCTTTAGATAGAAGGCAGAGCGATTTTTAGAGAGAAGGCGGAATGGATCAAATGCCATTTGCAGGGGTTTTTATAGGCATTTAGGGCACCAAAAACGCCTTGCCAGGGCGTGTTTAAACACGCCCAGCTTGGGCGTGTTTAAACACGCCTAGGCAAGGCGTTTTTGGTGACCCCAAATGCCTAAATATTGTTCAAATCGCCCCCTTTTGCTAATTATTTAATTAAATTGTATTATTTTTTAAAATTTGCCGAGAATATTTACCTCAACAGTTTGAGTACTACGGAGCAAGCAAAGTTCACCAAAAATCCAAAATGAAGGGTTCAAAACTTCCTTTACCTTTTACATGGGTGATCTAGAATGAGGATCTCGCTGTATGCATAATGATGCAGCATGCAACGGTCCTCATGTTCTAAACAGTGGTTACCAAGCCTTAGATTAACCAATTCCTGAATGGAGCATTCTTACAACAGTGATCGTGCCTGTTTAATATCAACATTTTCTGTTTGCCAATTAGAGGGTCATGTTTCTCATGAATATTACCATTTACTCTTGAAATGGTGCCATTGTCCAACAATCCAATAATATAACAGCTCAGATTTTCTCTTAAACTAACTTACCCACTCAATAAAGCACTGCCATCCTTGGGGCTGAGTCAGGTTCATAGCTTTTCTCAGTGATTTGACCACTGAGTGTATTCAGGATGAAATTGATTCAAAATCAATACAACACATACCCAAATGTTCCAATCACTCTAGCTTCCACACACGTGTCTCCATCTGGTTGCCACCTTGCTAATCCAAAATCACCAACCTTACACTTGATAATTGAGTACGTAAAATTACAATACTGTTAGAAAATGTAGCACACATTTGATGCACCGTACATACTTCAAAACTGAAAAATCCATCACCCTTATTCTTTTGTGAGTAAATTTGTTCAAGTAACCCAAAAATATTTTAATGAAGTAACAATGTCTTTCAAAATGTAAACTATGACACAAAATTGTTCAAGGGATCGATCAAGCGAAGCATTAACCTACCAGAGGTTCAAAATCATTTATTGCCCATTATCCTTGTCTTCACTAGTACCTGCAAGCATTTGGAAACAGTCTCCGCAGCAAGGAAAGCCTCATACTGTTCACCTGATTGATCCTCTCGTGATGTCTGACAACAAGGAGATGATGCACAACCATCGTGTGTTAGAGCTTGTATGCATCATGCTGTTTGATTATGCAGAAAGGTACATTTTCACCTTATAAGAAAATTTGGGAGCTGTTGAATAGATGAGTTTGAATGTCTCAAATAAATCTTCCACCGAATGTTTATACCACACCATATCACATGATCTACTTTTACGGCCAAGCCAACCTTAAAAATAACAAAATCATAAGATGAACAAATAAATCAATCATAAGAAAATAAATTAACATGTTATATAAATGAAATTTACTTTAATGTACAAAAACTATATTATACAACTCATTCTCTCCTCTACCAGCAAGGAGAAATGGAGACATTAAAAGAATTCACCAAGAACAAACAGACTTTAAAGGAATATAGTGATGGCAATATTATGCCAAATCGTATTAGTCAATGTTTCCATTTGAAGTGTTTTTGCATTTGGAATATGTAATATAGGGATATATGCCGAATTATTTTACATATGTACAATTCAACTATTATCATACTTTTATGGTACATTTTTGGAATGCTTAAAAAAGAACAAATATAACACTCGGACTCCGAAAATCAAAACTCAAAGGAAGTAATTAAATAATCTCTCAGCAGTATCTAGCTAATATTTTCGGAAACAAATAATTAATTTTCTTATTTGTTTGTAGTTTGAGGTTTCTTTTTAGTCTTTACTATCCTATTTATCAAGGGAAAAAACTACTACTAAAGTGGAATTCAATCGAAAGCTAAGTAAAGAATTATTTTTAGTAGAGATTAATCTCGGATACTATCTAAATAATTCAATCTTAACTTCAATATATTAATTATTTGTAATTAATTACTTTGTTGTAATATGATGTTAAGGAAGTCAAGGTTCGAGAGCACTTGCCTGGACAATTTTTACAACGCACAAGAATTTAGAGCATTTCTATGTAGTACGAAATTTATCACACACGAATTGCACGAAAACAAAAATGAACAGTGTTATATTTTAAAAGAACCACCGTTCATTTTGTTCCAAATCAATGTTTATGCAGTTAAAAATGGAAGATTTGAAAACCCTTAATACAGGATTTGTTCCAAATCAACGTTCAACAGTTACACGAAGAGTAGATTCGTACTACATAGCATCTTTCAAGAATTTATGACATGAGATACATTAATACTAGGTAATGTATGGATCAAAATTTAAAAGAACATCAAAGGGAAGAGAAATTAAAGTACCACAGCTTAAGCAATTCCATGTGTTTTTGTAATTAAGTGGTAAAGCAGGTTGCTGAAGGAAAGAGCTTCCCTGAAAAAAATTCTGTGTTACTTCCCTGAAAAAATCTAGACAATATTATAATTAAGACCAAACTTGTCAGTTTCAGAATATATACCAAAATCCTTTATATCTACAACCAGCCAGACTAACAACAATAATGTGCGTTAGTTTTCTTGAAAATTACCACAATAATCACTTGAACTAGTGTTATATCCTAGGGATATTCAGTTTAGGATTTATGGTTAGAAAGGAACTTATATTAACTCAATTCAACTCAAATAGTCTATATTAAATATTTTTTGTGTTTGGTTTAAACAAGACCCAATCTATTTAAATTAGTTGAATTTTGGATTTGTTATATTTGGACTCGTTGACCTAAACTGTTGACACGTTAATTTATATTAAATTATTATTATTATTATTATTATTAGTTTTATATAATATATATTTTAAATTTTAAAAATCAATTATTATTATTAGACTTAGTAACTAAGAGTTTAAGCTTCATGGGTGTGATTCTTGAACTTTTTTATTGGTTTTTAATTTTTAAATCATGTTTAACATAATATATTAGTCTATGTGATTGATGATGATAACAACAATGTAATTTCTACGTTGATCTTTTCTTCCCTAATTTAACTAAGCATAACAGTTAAAAGTAATATATTCAGTATTTTATTAATAAAATTTTTAGCCTATAAACAATATTGGATTTTAAAAGACAACAGACAAACTGTTTTGATCCATTGACTCAACTCAATACAAATCATTTATAAATAGATTAAATTGAGTTGAGTTTTAATTTTTTTTCTTGAAAAACCAATCCATTCAAATTTCCCAAACTAATCCTTGTACACCCATACCATATCCATTACTAATAAGAGTACATGCATACACTCGGATCTTCCTTGATAGTTTTCAGTAAGCAATGGTAGAGCTACGGAAAAAAAAATTGGAGGTACCAAAATGTTAAAGATTAATATATATATATATATATATATATATATATATATATATATATTGATTAATTTTAAACATTTAATAGTATTATTCAAATATTACTAATTTTTTAATTAATTATTTTCATATAAAATTAATCTCTAATTTTTTATGAAAAATTTCAAACAAATATAATTTTTTTTATTATACAAAGCAAAATTTGGATGAGAATACAAAATAAAATTGTAAAAAAATCACAAAATCAATATAAAATATGCAGCAAAAATTCACTAAATAAATTTGTAGGTTCATTCATATTATATAAGCTTTCTTATATAAAGTAAAAGTTGACAAAAAAGTCATAGAAACATAAGTTAAAAGAATGCAAAAACAAAAATTTAGTTTTATATTTTGAAGAAATTAATTAATGAAATAGGTTATTTTGTATTAAGTGCTTCAAATTAGCCATTAAGGCTGATGTTATAAAAATATTGTATAAAATCTTATTAGTATGAAATAAAAAATAAATAATTTTTAATAGAGTAAATTACACATGCAGTACTCTCTGTGTTTTTTTTTTTATTGCACTTGATACCTCT
The DNA here is from genome assembly GCA_013407115.1 of Glycine latifolia. NCBI lineage: Eukaryota > Viridiplantae > Streptophyta > Magnoliopsida > Fabales > Fabaceae > Glycine > Glycine latifolia. The sequence continues at coordinate 16,199,360 of CM023955.1, forward strand.
CTTTTTATATATTACTTTTACCCCTTCTGCTAACGTAGTTAACTAACTTCAATTGAAATATGAGTAGACGATATTGTCCGTTAGAGTAAATTACACTCGTACCCTTTGTGTTTTTTTCAAATTACACCCGATACCCCTCCCTTAAATCTGACTCTGACGGACGTACCAAGGTTACTGATGTCACTAGTGTCGACAGCGCTAGTGTCCAGGGAACTAGACACAATGGTGATGGTGACCGAAGCTACGACAAGAGACGAGGAGGTAGTGAAGGTGGATATGGCAGTGACGACGAATATGGTGGAGGTAGTGGCTACGGTGGTGGTGGTTGCTCTGTCGAGAGTGGGTGCACCCAAACATCATGTTTGTGGGCGAGGACGACTATGAGGAGGAAAAGACGATGCTACTGGGGAGAGGGAGGAGGAGAAGAAAGAGGTAGTGGTGATAAATGAAGAGGGTTGTTAAGGAAGATGAGTATTTGTAAAACCCAAGATGTGATTTTGAGGAAGAAGATGATGATTTTTTAGATATAAATTTTTATTAAAAGTTATGTGACTAACATGTCATACTTTCTGTTAAATTATTAAACAGTGTTTAGGAGTGAGGGAATTTGGGTGTAATATGAGATAAACAATTAAAAGATTTTTTTAGGATAAAAAAAGAGGGGTATTAGGTGCAATTTGGAAAAAATACAGAGGGAAGAAGTTTTGGTAGAGTTTGAAGAGATTCACAGCCATGGACATCTAGAGTTTTCAAGGACATGGGAAGCTTTGGTAGAGTCTGAAGAGATTCGCAGCTACTGACATGTAGAGTTTTAAGGAATTGGGGAATCTCTGGTAGAGTTTGAAGAGATTCACAGCCTTGGACATCTAGAGTTTTCAAGGACATGGGAAGCTTTGGTAGAGTTAGAAGAGATTTACAGTTTTCAAGATCTAGAGTTTCGACAGATAGGAGAAGTTCTAATATTATTTGAAGCTTCCTGCAAAAGCTTACATCTAGAAATTTAAGCTTGCTTTGATGTCCAAATGATGAGGTAAGTTCTTGGACCATAGAACAACCATAGAGAATAGTTACTTCAAGAGCCGTGGCTTTGGATAAATCTGGCAGCTCCTTAAACATATCTGAACAACTGAAGTCAACCATTTTTTAAATTCACCAAATTCTGTAATATAATGAAGATATCACACTATCTAAATTAGTTAATTTTGTATACCTTTAATTAATAGAAAATAATTGTAACACTGTGATACATATATTTACCTTCACTCCATCCCAATGTTTTTTTTTTTCCAAGCTGTGTCGCAATGACAATATTACATACAAGTCTTTCAGTAGACAAATTTTCTGGCAATGATTTTAGAGGGTAACCATTCCAATAAAGAAATTTTAGTTCAGTTGTAAAAAATTGAAGCCCTTCAACAAGAATACAATGTTGGTTCAATAAATCATGATAACATTCCCCAACAACTCCCAGAAATTTGTAGTATGCTCATCATAGTGAATATTTGAGGGTTTAACTTCAACTTGATGATTGTTTACAATTAATTTGAATGCTTCTAATGGCCTCAGTCGCCTGCCACGAAGAAAATATTTAAACTTAATTAAAAGCCTGATTTCTCACGCACAAAAAATCAAATGTTATTCACATGATATTATTTAGTGAGACATTAACCTTGTTATTTTTCAATGCTTCATAAATGTGATTTGGATACCACAACTGAATGTGGCTTCCAGGTTCACTAGACTCTCGACGAACAATCTCTCAAGCCATTTCTTGTAGACTATCATGAATAGATACAAAACTATCCTCAAATAAAGTTTTCAACCTTTCAGCCCTACAACCACTGAATTATCATTTTCACCATCTTTCAATATAGATTTTAGATGGCCCACATTTACCTTTCTCCACCATCTAAGAAAGAAACATGCAAGATCAACAAATATTTGTTGCTCTTGGCGATTCAAGTCATCATAACTCAGTTTCAGTACATCAGAAACTTCTTTAAGAGGCATTTTTTTAACCTTGTCTAGCAAACTTTCCCAAACTTCATTTTTTTTCCATGAAGATGATGAGCCAAAACTTTTAGAACTAATGGAATGCCTTTCTCATAATCGACCATCCTTTTTGATAGCTCATGGTACACTTTTTGATCACCGCTTTGGTTAAAGGCATTCAAATTGAAAAACTCAAATGCTTTATCAGAACTGAATTCTTTAAATCCATATATCATCAATTGTGTTAGCATTATGCACTTGCTCATCTCTAGTAGTTACAATTATTCTACTACTACCTGATCCAAAATTATCAAGATTTTCCAATAATTTTTCTCTGTGATTTGAATCATGCACATCATCAAGAACAATAAGAACGTTCATTTGACAAATTCTATCAACAGACAGCGAATTTGTTGTAACATTCCCTAATAGTTCACAAAAAAATTCTTTCTTCAAAGATTTTATTCTAACTCTCCTTGATTCTTCTCTTTCATTGAGTAAAAAGTAAGAACCTTCATATTCAGACCGCAGTTTGTTAAATATTTCTTGTGCAAGGATCGTCTTCGCAATACCACCCATACCGTACCCCAAATTCCAATTATACGGGTGTCTTTTGGCTCCTTGCGTATCCATGGTTCTACATCTGCAATTTTTTCATCAATTCCAACAAGCTCTTCTGAGTTAACCAAGGTTTAAACCAACTTTGTCAGCACAAGATCCACAGTCGCCTTAAGCATATCAGCATCATTTCTATACAATACACCCACACACAAAGAGAGACAGCGTGTTAGAATCAATGTTTGTGAATATTAACTCACTTATTTGAAAGTTTGTTGCGATCCACAGTCACTTGATTTTTTTCCTTCCTAGCTACTTAGTGTGGATTCCATAATAGATCAAGTACTAAAAAAATAAACAAAGGGTTTTTTTTGATATATAGTATTTAGAAATAACATTTAGAAATTGAGATATATTTAAATGTACTACTTGGTTGCACTTTAACCACTAAAATCAATCGACCAACAAAGTATGGTTGATCCCATCAAAATTCTAGCACAGTAGCGCTAGCTATTATAGTATGCAAAAAGTAGTAATTAATAAGTATATCTTTTGCTGAAAACAATTTAAAAAAAAAATTCAATTTAAGTAACCTATGTTGTGACAATATGAATATAACATATCACAGCTAGAAAATATAGTGAATATTTATGTGGAAAAAAGCTTACAGAAATTTTGAAGATGCAATTCCTGATATTTCAGCAGATTTATTCAAAGCATCTCTCCAAATTTGCATCTTGGTTTTATTCTCATACTTTCTTTCATGTTCAGCATATGCGTTTTTGTAACTCTCCGATGATTGATGTTGTACATCTGTGGGTTTCACTTTGTTGTAAACAAGGATTGCAGTATGTCCATATTTTCTTTTGCATTCTAGTACTGTCACAAGTTCTTCTAAACACCAACGTGAAGAAGCATAGCCTTGTGAGAATATGATCAACAAAATCGATGATCCTTTAACTGCTCCAGTAAGTGATGGCCCTATTTCTTCTCCCCTCTCAAGTTTGTCATCTGCAAAGACATTAATTTGGTTTTTTTTAAAAGCCTCAATCAAATGGCTAAGAAACCCTTCGCGGATCTCACCCCTGAAGCTAACAAAAACGTCATACTTAATTTTTGAGGAGTGTTGTTGCCTGACATGGATTCTTCCACTACAGGCTTTAGTTTTGGAAATAACCGAGAGACAAAGTGAAACAACAGACAAAGAAATACAACATATTGAATTTCCTAAACAAGACAGAGAGATCGACAAAGTATGATGTTGGATTGGAACAAGTAACCGGAAAGAAAAAGAAAACTAGAAATGGTGTGTAGAAATCAGAGTTTATGAAACAGAAACTTGATATATACATACAATTTCAAAGGAGGGAAACGGAGGATGGCATGTCATATGAGAAATACAATAAACTTAGGTGGTTCTTCTTTTTCTTGGCCAAAACTGAATAATTGATGGAAATCACAGTATACCAGTCGTTGACCTCGAAATGGTCTTCACTTATTTCCAACAAGGGTCTGGTATACAGAATTAAAGACCGAACAAACGAATTGGTTGAGGCATGTATTCATTTCACACTCGTCTAGTCAACAGTTCTCACTTTTACTTTGCAAGGCTAAACTGTTAGTGTCTTTTAGACTGTAAATAAGTGGGTGGGAGTAAATAATTGTACTAGATAACCAGGCTGCAATAGCCAGCAAGTGCACATCAGTAGGACCAACTCAAACTCGTGATGGTTTTGCATTGCATCCTCTGTGTTTGGTTTAGGGTAAACCTAGAAAAAAGGAGAAAAAATTGATCATTTTTACGTGAGATTTGCACTTTTAATGTTATACTTTAATTCAAAAATTTATTTTTTATTTTTATTGTTTTTATTTTTATCATCTAAATAAACACTCTAAAAATCATACATGTCACATCCTGTGTTACGTAAGGTCCACGTTTAGGCAGAAAAGAAATTGAAAAACAATTGCTTTTTCCATCATTATTATTGTGAACTTTGAGGGTAAGTTTTGTTATGTTGAAGAGAAAAGAATAAAAAAATTTGAGAAGAAATATTTAAATTAAACTAGTGTGATGGAAGTGTGAGCACATACTATTTTTTGAAAGTTTCTCCTTGATTACTGATCTTTTCTAGGCAAGCAAACCAAGGAAAGTGTGTTTACTTTTAGTAAAAGTATAGTTATTAGAATTGTTATAGAAAAAATGTGTCAAGAGGGTGTGTTTACTTTTAATAAAAAAAATACGAGTTATTATATATAAAAAGGAAAGTAATATGAGTGGTTAGACTTGGACACTCAATTGATAATACGACAGAAGTGCATTAAAAGTTTAAAACATAAAAATAAAAGAGAATTTTGGTTTCTTGTTTATATGTTAGGTTTTAACTTGTTCTTTTGAAAAGTTTCAATTTGATCACTTAAATACCTAATTCATCCTTCCATTAGTTTATCATTCTAGTTTAATTAACTTGATGACATGTGACAAACTATGAGAAATGTCAAGTTATATGAATGCTTGTTACATCAATCAAAAATGATAATGTTAATGCCAAAAACTAATAAAATTAACAATTTGGTCCAACAAAGACACTTTAAAACTGTGTTTGGCAGGGGAAAAAGAAATAGAGGAAAGGAAAGTAGATGATGAAAAAAGAAATGAAGATAAATGGATAAGAAATAGAGTAACAATAAAGGTTAACTAGATATTGACCTATGCAACAAAGCAGGTAACAGGTAAAGAAATGTATATATATGACGTTTTCCTTTTAAGAAATTAATATTAATTTAGAAATTGTAAATATTTGCCGAAATAGGAAATGTGTAACGATAAATTGTAAAATCATATATTTATCACAAAATACAATAAAGATTATTAGGACACTATGATTGAGGTGATTGTAATTATTTTAAGGGAATATAGTAAACAAGAATATAAATAGAAACTTATATTTTTGGTGTGAAAATTGGAATAAAAAACCATAATTGTGTAAATTTGTAGAGTAACTTGTAGTAATGTGTATGCAATTGAAGCAAAGAAAAATGTTATTAATTACGAAAGAATATATATTTTGTGATAAAATAAATTAGTTAATATTGTTTTGTGAGTTGGAAAAAATTTATGGTAAAAGTAAAATGTGAGAAAAGTAATCAATGAAATATAATTGACAGTAACTTGTTCTACTCCAAAAACAGACAGCACTCCAAACTTGCGCAATTAAGTTGAATGTTGATGGATCTTATCTTCCTCATGGTCGATGACCTTTTAGGAATCAGTAGTATTTTTCGTAATTCCCCTGGGTCCTATTGTTTTCTTTTTTTATATATGGCCATCTTCAATGGACATATATAAACCATGCTCTGAGGCTTGGATTTCAGACTTTTTCATTTCAGATTGCCTCAGCCCTCAAGGTTGTGATGAACACTTAAAATAATTGGTGTAATGATGTAGTCTACGTACATGCATATCCATACTGATCGGCTAAGGAGTAAAGAGTAATTATGCTTTAAAGTGCATGTAGTTTTCCAATAATGCATGAAAATATATAAGAGAAATTGAATTTTTCTATGTTAGAGTGATATTATTTAATTACGGTGGAGTAAAGGTTGTATAAACGTAGAACATCTTCCAATGTTTATATAATGAGATGAAAATCCATATTATTAATTTAAGATATAGTGTAAAGTAACTTAATGTTTATATCCGGAGTATAGAAACCTAAATCTTTTACTGCTGGAATACACACTATATATAATTTTAAATTCAAAAGGCCTACAGTTGGAAGTTTATAACATTCCGAATAAAAATTATTTTAATAACATTATGCATAGGTATTTTAAATTTAGTTATATTTGAAAAGTATAAAATAAAAATTTATTTAAAATTTCATTAATTATTTATATATTGTGTGGAGTAACATACAATATAAAGCTTGTGACATTGGTGTCTACATAAATATGGGTTGAATTTTATTTAAGGAAATAAATGCAAATAGACTATGGTGTCATGTGTAATCAATTAGTAGTAACTGTATATTGTTATGATTAATTTAACTAAGAGAATGGATTTTACTAAGATGGTAGTTATAGAAAAAATAATAGTGTCTAATTATTCTTAATGATGAACAACGTTTAAAAACTGTACCAAAAAAGGAAAAAAAACGTTTAAAAAGTTGTACATCGTTACACTAAATGTCATTTCCTTTGTTTAGCTATTCATGATGTACAGACACAGAGAGAGACTCCTCTGATGGTGATCGATTCAAATACTGATCATTAATATTTTCAATTCTTTCATTGGGAAGGAAGACCTACACATGCATTAATTGAGAGAGTAGAAATTAAGTTGAGAACAACTTGACTGATAAAATGTATTATTTAGTGATAGTCAATAGCCATACGATAAAAAGAAACAGCAAGTAAAGAAGTACAATAATAAAGATGGAGAAAAAATTATGGTTATCACAACATCAGCAGCATAATATATAGAAAGTATTAGTCAAGCATAAAAACTATGGAGGACCTGTAAAAGAAGATAAAGTGTATGGGAACCGAAGCTAATAAGATAATTGAAGAATCAAATCATGAATTTTCATGATCAGTGATAAATGGGGAAAGCACACCCATTGATGTAGAATGGTCCTGGCCATTAATTCAGCCAATAACACGAGGGAGTGTAATCATTCATCTGGTATATTTAAATGAGGATAAACCCATCTTATTGTTAATGAGCAAAGTCATCAGAAGACTGATTTCTAAGAAAATTTTATGATACGATGTGACTATATTACCAAATCAATATAATTTCTAACTATTATACAATATTGTGCTATACCTGCAAACACCAGAGGTACACTACAAATTGCAGAAGCAGATCACCAAATGTTTGGTGTAACTTTATAGGATTTAGTTAATTAAAAAGACCATGCATGAATCCAATATATGGATCAAAAGATAAATCTCAACTACAAGAGGGAATAGAACATAAATTTGTAAAATCAAAAGACAAATATAAGAAAAATTTAAAATCCATCTTTATGCAAATCCAATAACACAACTTTACCTATTTTACGATCACCGAGGACATCCCCAACAGTACTGTACGTTCAGAGTCTAATAGTATGAATAACCACCTGGTTAAAATATTTAAGAAACATAGACACTTGATAAAAAAATTAAGAAATAAAAAAAAATGGTTTTGAGAAAAATCTAGATAAAAATGGAAGATAATCTTGCCAATATATATATACCACTTTAGTGGCATGATGGAATACAACTTTCAGAGTTTTAAAATTTCACCTATGTTTTATGATCATCGAGGACATCCCGAACAAGGTTGTGTTCGGAGTTCGATAGTATCAATAACCACGTGATTAGAAAAATTAAGAAACATACGAATAAAATTTTTTTTTTTTAAAGAAAGATAGACATCTGTATAAAAAATTTAAGAAACGTATTACTGAAGAGTTATGAGAAAAAATCAGATAAAAATGAAAGAGAATTCTGTCAATATACACTTCATCAATGGCATGATGAAAAACAACTTTCAGAAATTCCAAACCTGGTAATCGTGGTGAAAAACTCCATCAGCGGAATGAATATTAATTATAGAACAGTGTGTGGATTGTGTAATCCACCAAACAGTGAAGGTGGAGAAAAAAATTTTTTAACCCATACCAAATTTTAAGTATTGTCAAATTTTATTTTTAAATAATACTAAATTTTATTTTTAATTTTAACTAATTATATAAGTATCAATAATTATTAAAAATAAATTCTCTAACCTGCAAATTTTATTTTTAAGCAGTGTCTTGATTATCGTTGGCCAATGACTTAGTCAATGCCACCAAACATAGTCATTTCAGGGTAATAATAGTAGAAAATCCAGGAGAGGGAAAGACAAGGTCATTGTAGAGAACATAATAGAAGGTAAAGCAGCTACAGTAAGAAAAATCTAAATGTAAATAGTAGATATAGCAATTACATTAAGGAATGTGGAAAGAAGAACAATGAGGAATGAAAGAAAAGAATTGTAGAGGAAGTGACATGTAAGCAATTTTGCTGATGTGGACAAGAAAAGAAAGCAGAAAGCAAACCAACCAATCAAGGCATGCCAGCAGCAAAGAGGACGATGCTGCACACAAAACGAAAAATTATCTGTGGAATCTTATTTCATGCCTCCCAAACCACAGAATCTTTTTAGACTTTTTTACTTCCTTGCCCTTCTCTCCTCATTTGCCATAATTCACGGCTCTCAAATCCATTCTAATCAACTAAATTGATTTTTTTTAAAAAATTTAAAAAACTAAACTGAAACTTAAAATGTAGCTAATGGATAGAAATTTCATTTTAGCCAAATAAAAGACAAAAAAGTAACTAAATCTAATTTTCAATTTTCCATTACACTCTAAACAAATCTTTGTAACTCTAGAATGTTTGGATAATTTTTCTAGAAAAACACATAGAAAAAAATAAAAAATGAAAATTTTCTTCTCGTAAGTTAAAATTAATTTATAAGTAAATTAATTTATAGAAGTTATTTTATATTAATTTTATTAAAATATGTTTTAAATTTATTCATAAGTTAATTTTAATCAAAAAGAGAAATTTTATTCATTTTTCATTCTAATACTTAAAGTTTTAATGTAAATACTTATAAAGAAATTTATCTTAACAAACCTTGTAGCTATCATTACCATTTCCCTTCGTTCTGATTTTTTCTTTAATTTTTCTATTTGTATTTTTATGCCTGTGTCCGCGAAACTCAAAAGATAAAATTCCATCTACTCTTAATCTAGGTTACTTATCTCAGATTTTAGTTAAACTAAATTTAAATTTACTAAAATTCCCTTACTTTTTTTTTTTTGTTACATAAGAGAAGAGAAAGTAAAAGAAACAAAAGGAAAGCTGGAAACGATGGAACATAGCGTCGGAGGTGTCACTAAAGAGTAGATGGCTCATGGAAGTGGGGCATCAGAGAGCTGGACTAGAGTATTATCAGAAGCTACTCCCATCCTGGCTAAGTGATCAACACATTGGTTAGCTTTTCTAAATGTGTGCCAAAAGTGAAACTCCAACTTGGAACATTCAAAATTTGATGAATCATCATCATAATCATATTACTATAGTGGAGGAAAGGAGATTGAAATAAGTTCATTCACCAACCTGATAACTCACTACCATATATGTCATTGTTAGCAATTTTTTTTAACACGTACTTAATAAAGATGCTGTTAAATTTTTTGGTAACATTTAAAAAATATCTTTAAATATGATAAAATCTCACAAAAATATATTAAGTAACATTTATTTATATTTAATAAAATATCACGAAAATTTATTAGTAGTATTTATTTATATTTGACAATATTTTTTAAATATTAGCAAAACATTTTAGCAACACTTTTATTAAGTAGGAAAAAAATATTACTAAAAATCATATATATATATATATATATATATATATACTTCCAGGCAATATGAGAAACATACCACTATAGTACCCTTCAAATCGGCAGCGCCGAATTCCATGGTAAAGACCCTTATTTTAACTTCATATCCTTATTTAGTAAAATAGTTTTACTAAGATATTCTTACAAAGAATACCGAATAATTTTAGATTAATCTATCATTTTATAATTATATAATTTTTACAACTGTTTTTGAGATAAAATTGTGAAGTAACAAGTTGTTATTTCTATAGTGTTGCGTAACAAGTTGCTATTTCTGCAGATCTAAATTTATATGGTTCATGATGAAAGTAGAATGTGTTCATTATAAAATGAATAAGCGGACGTGTACAGCCTCAAAGCAAAATGCGTGGCACTTTCCTTATGTGGCTACTAGCAACCCACCACCGTCCCTTTCTGAGAGTCATAATGAAGAGTGTGAGGACAGTTGCAACTTGCAAGAGAATATGCTTATTGGTATATGAGACACTGATGTGTCTCTCTTCCCTTGGCTATATAATAATAGAGGATGTTGATTGGTTTTGCACTTGAAAAATTTGGTGCATGCTCACTAATCTTCAATATTAGATGGTGTTGTTGTGCCTTGGCACATGTAATGAATATAATTTTCTCTTCTAAGCTCACACCAAGAGGCAGAAAGTGGAGTGCAGCCAAGGGTGATTTGCCGGCAATAATTAGTTCAATATTGAATAGTTAGTTCTGTTTGATTGATTTACTTCTGTGCCGGCAAGTTTCTCTTGGCTACATTTCGCTTTCTTCTTCTCCTGTGATGCTCTCTGAGGACCCTTTAATTATCAATCCTTTTGCATTGTTGCAGCATCATCATTCGTCCAGTATATATACTCAATTATGAGTGAGTAATTACTCATTCGTTGATTGAGCAGTGTCCCGTAATTTGTTGTAAATTTTCTAATACTTTGATTTTTATCTATAAAAAAAAATTTATGAGTCATTACTTCATATCTCAACATCAACATTAATAATAAACTGTTTATAATTTTAAACTAAATTTGAACAATAAAATATTAGAACCCTTCATTATCTATACATATGTTTTGTTGACTAAGCGCTCCTTTATTCCCATATGATTGTGTGGATAACATATAATTTAGAAGGGGGTATGATTGTGTTCGTATTTGGAATGAATGGTTGGGAGTGGTAGTAAAGGTGGGATTGATCCGGCGTTATCTTTAGACTGTAGGTTATGCTTCTTTTATGGCCCTAAGTTATATATTGGAAAAAACCTGAAAATTTGCAGGATTGAAGATTAGACATCTTGAACATAAAATTTGTCCATGACCCATGGTTTAATAATGAGTGGCCCAATAGTATCAATAACAATCGCCACAATAGGTTTTCATAGCATTTTGACTCTTGAGGAAGAAAGAAAAAATCCAGACACTCATTAAGCGTTTTCTCATGTTGAAGATTAGATATTTTCAACATAAAATTTACAGGATTCAATATTTATGTATGATACGATAATAGTTCAATAATAAGTGGCCCAATAATACCAATAACAATCACCATAATAGGCGATCATATCATTTTGATTCTTAAGGAAGAAAAAAGAAATGAAGGTGCTCGCTAATATATAAATTTCAATTCTTACTATTAAATACTCTGGATGTAATGATGTTTTGACTTTTCATATGAAAGGTCAATTTAATTGAATTGATATTTGATAACTAATTAAAGTAATTAATTTGTAATGATGAGAAGGACACACAAACTCTTATATATTACTCAAACAGTATTCAATTTTATTGAATTATATGGACTGCCCCTAACTTTGAGATCAATTATATGATTGATGCCAATCCAAATATATGGAAGAGATACAAAATAGATCCAATATATAAAAATTAATTTCATGCATTCTACTACAAAGAAAGTTTAATAATTAGGGATTTAATTAATTTAGTTGGTTGAAGTGTGCATAAGTTGTAATTTTTTTTATATATTAATCAAGTTTAGATTACATGTTAAAGTGATAAAAAAAAGAGAGTAGTATGTATACCATTATACGTTGAACTTGCCGTTGCGTGTAGCCCGAATGAAACATACTCTGCTCACAGCTATATATCTTTAGGCATTTCCTTGCTCTAGCTAGTTGTCCGTCTGAATGAATAGCATTTTCCCTAATTTCAAAACTAAAAACTTCAAATACTTAAATTTTTATTTTTAAACAACATGATTCATTTTCTATCAATAATGAAATCAATCCACAATAAGCTAAATATAAAAAATGATAAAATTTCTCTTACCTATCAAACCCAAAAACTTTCTTTGAGATGAAAAAAAAGGAATCTTTGGATCTAAGCTCTACAAAAAAATAATTTACTAGTGACAAATGTACAATATTCGTCATTAATAGGAGTGTTAGTAAAACTTTAATTATGAATTTTTAAAATTTACATGTAAATTAATTTGTCACAAAACTTAAGGAGAACATTTTCTTCAATTCCACTAATAATTCACACTACAAGAATATTATCTATATCAAAGTCATTCAAACCCAAAAACCAAATCTTTCTCATGGAATCTCCATATGTGCCTTAGGAAAAAATGAAAATGGAATATAGAAAGATGGAGGAGAGGTGCTTACCACATAAAGAGACAATCAATGAACACTAAAGAGAGTGAAAAAAAGACTTCCTCTTAGCAACACAACCAATCTCTCAAATATTCAAAAAATGGATTTTCTTAGAGAGAAAGAAAAGAGTATGAGGAGAGTTTTTGCGTTTGTTATTTTAGATTTTTGAGGGTTGAATGAGAGTTTATAACTGTTATAATTTTTCTTTTTCATACTTAAGTCTTATGATACACACTCACCTCTCTAAACATAAACTAAAGTTTATCTTCTTAAACCCAAAACACTACAAACTCACTAACAACACATACACATAAAATCTATCACCAAATTTATTAATTAATTCATTCAAGTTCTTAAATTAAATTTAATTATTCTTATAATTTATAAAACTTATAGTATTACATTTATTAAAAAAGTTAGTTAATTCTAACACACCTCCTTTCACCCTTTCTAAAAATCATAAGAATAAAAAATGAGAATAAAAATGTGCCGTAAAGCCATAAATTCACAAAAAAGGCCGCTTCAATTGTGATTGTAGACTGAACATTAAAACAATGGGTTGCGCTTCCTACATCATTTAAATTTCTCATACACCATTTTTTAAATAGTGCATTTTCGTTAATACCCTTTAAATAATAATAAGTTTATTTTATTTATTTTTCACGTTTCTTCTTCTTCATCTGCACCTTTCCGCTTCCACTTCTTCCGCTCTGCTTGGTTGGTTTGTTTCTCCGACGCACCCAGACGTCGACCTTGTCCATGGATACATTGGCTTTGGTGGTGTTCATTTCCTGCATCTTGTGGCCCTGGTGAGTGTTTGCTTTTTTCTAAGATGTCCATGGTCATGTAGTGGCAGTCGCAGTTCCGCCATGGCTGATATGGATGCGGAAATCCATAAGAAACAAAATCGCTTCATACGAATTGAGTAATCCGTAAGCCTCATATGGATTACCTAATCTATATGAGGCTTACGAATTACTCAATCCGTAAGATTCATATGGATTACCTAATCTGTATGAGGTTTACGGATTGAGTAATCCGTAAGATTCATACGGATTGAGTAATCCGTAAGATTCATATGGATTACCTAATTCGTATAAAGCATACGGATTACTCAATTCGTATGTGTAACTTTTTAATTTTTTTTGTGCATTTCTCTAAATAAAAAATAATTAAGTAATGATAGGTTAGAACTGTTCTTCCAAGCTATGTATGTGAATCAAAGTTGTGCAGTATGACTTGGAATGGTTGAGTCTTGTTGTTGCTTGGGTTTTGGACATATTGGATTAAGATTTTGCTTTGTGTTATATAAGTTGAAAACCCGTTGTATCAAATGATAGGTTAGAACTGTTCTTGTAAGGTATGTATGTGAATCAAAGTTGTGTATGACTTGGAATGGTTTATCAATTATTGTTGCTTGGGTTTGGTTTGAAGTCATGAGTGACATGTAATGGTTTATCAATTATTGGTTCTTGGGTTTGGTTTGAAGTCATGAGTGACATGTAATGGCTAAGTATTATTCAGATAATGGCTTTGGTTTGAAGTCATGATTGACATATCAATTATTGTTGCTTGGGTTTGGTTTGAAGTCATGAGTAACATGTAATGATTAAGTATTATACAAATAATGGCTAAGACTAAAGGAATGCGTCGGGCATTGGGTAGAAGTAGTAGTAGAGCTAATGAAGATGAACCCATTGACCAGCGTAGGCCTACGGCATCCGCGGGTAGAGAAAGGGTACATAATGCAGTTGCTGAGGATCCTGTTGTTGAGGAACCTCATATGGACACTGATATTCCTGGGATGGAGGATATTGCTACTGAGACGGAATCATATCCAGGAGGGTCGGAAGATTGTTCCGTGTTAACTTCTTATGTAGATCATGTTGCCCGATGAGTGTGGGCCGGAGAGGTATCATTATGATGATTTTCATACCTTAATAAGTAACATTATTCATAATATACACGTAAACTGATATTCTATTTATTGCAGGAACGTCCTGAGTTGAATTTGGCTTCCCACGGACGTAAAGTGATTAAATTTGGGAAGCCAACGGGAAAGATTTAGGGCTTAGTGGCTGCAACGGGGCTAGCTCCTTTGATTTTCTGTTGTGTGGAGACTGGGGACAGGGGATTGCTATCTTCTTTTGTGGAAAGATGACACCATGAAACCAGTAGTTTCCATCTGCCTGTAGGAGAAGTTACGGTGACTTTGGATGATGTGGCCTCGATATTGCATATCCCTGTTATGGGAGCGTTCTAGTCCTATGATGCAATTGAGGTAGGAGAGGCCATTACGTTGTTGGTGGATTTGTTGGAGGTAACCGTTGAAGAAGCTGAAGCCGAGACCACCCAATGCCATGGGGCATATGTTCGGCTTTCGTGGCTACGAGAGTTGTATGATGTAAAGTGTCAAGCTAGGCAATGGACATTAGTTGCAAGGACTTATTTGCTTCATCTAGTGGGATGCACACTATTTGCTAACAAGAGTGCCACACATATAGGTGTGGTCTTCTTGGAAGCTTTCTGCGACATGGATCAGGCTGCCGGATATTGTTGGGGAGTGACTGCTCTGGTGCACATGTATGATAACTTGAATTATGCATGTAAGCACCATGGGAAGCATCTGGTTGGATACATTACTCTCTGTTACAGGTATAATCGGTTATATAAGTTGTATCTTCTTTAGTGTATAATCAACTCTTGGTGTGTGTTATGCTTAATTTGTTAATCAATAATTTGATTACATGTGCAGTGATGGATATACGAGCATTTTCCTACGATAGGGAATGTCGTTCTGAACGATTAGTATCAGGAGGTTCAATCATGTGCTTGCCGTTGGAAGACTGCGAAGGCGTTACCTCTGACAACCTATCGCTGGCATATACATAGGTTGATTGCTGCTGATGTTAGCTGGACGTCGTATGGGGAGCACCGTGGTCACAGAGAATTTGAGATGATTTCATTTTATTCTGGGGTCATCAGATGGGGTCCATCCACAGTCAGATATTTACCTGATCGAGTACTTAGGTAGTTTGGATATGTTCAACATATTCCAGATCTGAGGGAGTCTGAGGTACTTTCTGCTGAGGATGTTGACGATAGGTGGATGCACTTCACTGACTACATTATTGCAACTGGGGACTTGGTCGATTATCCAAGTCAACATGTTGCTAGATATATGGAGTGGTTCTACCGTGTTTCCCATCCATTCATGACTCCGACACAATATGAGGAAGCCCATTCACGTGGTCATCCTGAGCCCACTACAATACCAGTTGCTCCCCCGGTGCATGATCCTCTTGCAGATGCTGGACCACATTTAGAGTCACCTGTATCTATGCAAGAGTAGACCCCTGCACATCCAGTGGTAATAAATGAAACATTTTATTATTTCTACATTATGAAATCCATCTAATGGAAAAACACAATCATCATATTGCTTCTCTGTGCTTATTTCAGGCTGCTTGCCAACGGATTGCTGAGGGGTTGCAACATATGATCGATATGAGGATGGTCACAAAGGGATCTGATGCATACTCTATGATGGAGCAGTTGTTGCATCTAGCTTGAGGTGTCACGGATTACGACATTGTCTATACGCGAGCTAGACGACCTAGAGATACACACCGTAGGCGACAGTTATTTTTATATACATGATTGAGGTACTTTGATTTTGGACAACATGTTCAATGATGCTTACTTATATTTAAATATTTAAACATTTACGTAATTAAACAATACTTTGATTATTTAAAAATTGTCTACCCATTTCGTAAGTCAACGTGTTGTGTGCGCAATTTCATACATTTTGCATACATTTGCATTCAAGCAATATAATAATCAGGCCATTGTTGAGCTTCATTGGTGCAGTGAGTAGCCCACAAGAAGGCTGTCGATGGCAACAGACAATTTTCTCGTAATATGACTTGTGTGCAAACCAAACACATTCAAATTAACTAAGTTTAACGTAGTGAACCTAATAACACATGAAGGCAAACAATTAATGTCATACCTGAACAAAGTGGTTACCAAATACATGACCAATGCACAAAATGCGATGTACTTGGGGATCTCTAGGCGGTTGACTTCTCAGAGGGAAGAATGTCATACTTTGCTAGAGTGAAAGAGAAACAATAATGACGTTATACCTCGATGCAATTACATGACCCATATCAATAATATCCATCCACTTATCCATCATTACCTGAAAATAAACAGTTAATGCCATTTTTGCACAATAACGTGACATCCAAGTAAAGTCAAATGATCACGGACTGCAATAAAGTTTTACCTTGGACAATCCATCAACTAGTAAAGACCTCTTTAAGGTTTCAAACCTATGTATCCCACCAAACAAGGCTATATATTCATCAGACCATTGTGCAAGTTCTTTGAGCAAATGATTGCATACTACAGACCAAGAATCTTCACCATAACCTAATAAGGCGACAATTACACGATACCCACAATTACCGTCAGCTTTGACATCAATGATGTTGACAATGAATTTCTACATAAAGGGATGAAATTCATCAATCATAGGAACGATCCTGTTCCCTAAGGGAAGAACATCAGATGATGAACTGAACTTTATTGGAGTAGAGCAGCTATTTTGCACAGAATGTAAGTCGTCGACATACACAAAATATGATGGGTCCCTTCTCATAGACCTTTGGTGCTTTGTGAGACTCTTCTTTGGAGCACCTTTAGTTTTGACCTTATCAGGAGGGGGGCACATGGAATTTACATCAGGGAACACAATTTCTTTAAGCTTACATTTTAGTGTCATTTTCCCACACAAATCAAGCTGTTCAAAAAGGTTGGATATGGCTTCCATCTTTTTAGTTATGGTCACTTCAGTTTCATGCATACCTTCTTCTGAAAAGTTTAATCTCCGCCAAAAAATATGAATGGTGTTAATTGGAATGGAACCAACCACATACTTAGCTAACTCACATGCACAAGGCAAACCATGCGTTGTTCTCATAACACATCCACAACGACCAGGGTTTTTCCCACATATTGGACACGCTCATACTCAGCAGCAATTTGCTTTAACGCGTACCTAGACACCATACCAATAAGTCTCTTGTATAATGTAACTTTAAAAACATGTCCAACCACATATGTGCTTCTCTCCAAAGATGCCTTGATGTCAGTATGTTGCAACGTCATCATATTATTCATGGCATCCCAAACAGTGCATAAGTCTCAAAGACTATTCTGTAGTAGCCGCTTTAAGGTCCAATGAGAAAACTCCACCCTACAATTTATGATATAATCAATTAATTTCAAAGACAAGAAACAAATGGAAATCTAAATTTAAGCAATGTCAAATGACAAACTTACCTGTTAGTTGTAGTATTTCCAAAATGCATCACTTTATTTGTCCATGCTGTAACAAATCTTTCTTTGTGGGGATTCAACCAAGTGTCCTTCACATAATCAACAAATGTTGGCCACGGTGCACATGCAACCTCAAACTACATAACACAATCATCATATTGTTTCTCAGAAGTACAATCAACAACACTTCCTCATGCTTCCATGACATAATCCCAGGCGTTCTTTTGACAAATATAAGTTTTACATTTTGCTTTGACAAACTTGTCAATGTGAAACGGACACAATATATTGGTTGATTCTGGAAAAATAGTTTTCACAGCACTTATCATTGCTGAATCTCTATCGGTAACAAACCGTTCAAGGGCCCACACTACATTGTTTATGCGTTCGGCCTCTAAATAGACAAATACAGCTGAAAATATCATCTCAGTAGGTGTCACACCAATAATGTCAAGTAAAGGAAGTCTATACCTGTTTGTTTTGTATGTACTGTCTATCAAGAATACCATATGATATGCATTGCTCAATTGTACTGCATCTGGATGTGCTCAAAATAAGTCATGTACAACATTTTCATCCTTCAATCTACACCAATGAATATACATGTCGTGTTCAAGAAGTTTCATTAGTTGTGCATTTCGGTATTATCGCCTCTTGTACGCGTCCGGAATGCATATCTTGCATTGTATACTTGCTTCAAACTTGTGACATTATTGGCATTGTGCTCCTTCAAAGTTAGCAGAATATTCTTTGGTTTCACCATCGACCTTGTCATATCTGCAACAATGATCTTCTCTTCCTCAGTTAGTCGACCAGCGTATAGGTGTCCACATAATGACTTAGCCAAAGCATGATTATGATTGCCACATATTAGCTTCACCATCCACCCTTGACCTCCCGGTACTGGTTTGCCCCGCAACTTAAAAGGACACTCACATTTTCTAGTGTTAGTCGTTGAAGGTGTCAAACATTTTTTCCATGGTCTATACTTTCCACTCTTTTCACAATCAATTAACACAAATGATGTCCTTCTTATTTTTCCAGTCAATATGTCACTCATCATTATGACAACTACAAAACCATTATCATTTGCAACAGTACGAGCCCATTTTAATACCGCATCACGGGATTCAAACACCTACATAATAGGATAATTCATCCTTAATCTTCTTAATTCATTCATTTAACAACTTTAATTACATTTAAAAACATATAAATACCTCAGTCGTTTTGAACGTTGCAGAACAATCAATTAAACAATTATTGTTTTCAAACGCATCAGGCTCCTTTCCAATGTCTTCACTGATATTAATTTCTTCAGACATAATACTATCATATATCCACTCATCGTTGTCCATCCTAACAAATTAAATTTAAAAATAAATTATTTCATATAAATTTAACTTAAAATCAAATTTTAAAAATTTAATATTAAAATAAAACATTTTTAATAAAAAATGCTTCATACATATTGGGTAAACCGTTGATTCATACAGATGGGTAATCTGTATGAGTCATACGGATTTTCTAATCCGTATGCTTCATACGGATCACCAACTA
>CM023955.1:16218887-16251604 GCA_013407115.1 Glycine latifolia
CATACGGATTCGGTAATCCGTATGTATCATACGGATTCGGTAATCCGTATGTATCATACGGATTCGGTAATCCGTATGTATCATACGGATTACCGAATCCGTTGCACCCAAAAATATCAGACTTACCTCGTTCACCCACGACGACGCCACCAGTCGCTCTACTCCGACGAATCACTGCCTTAATTCACCACCCAGCTACCACCAAAGAAAAAAAAACCACCAATGTAGCTCAAACACACCAAAACACGAAAACGAAATGCAAAAATGAGTATGGTTTCAAAGCCAGTGAATATAACAAAGAATAAACGGCCAGGGGCATTTTGGAAAATCTACTATTTACAAAATGGTGTATAAGAAGTTATAATGGTGCAGGAAGCTCATCCCTAAAATGATGCTTATTATAGTTATGATTAGTTATGTCAATTACATCCATCTAAAGTTGAAACTACTTTCTAAGAATATTGCATGCTTTGACTATCATCATTTCTAATTTGCCAGTCTTAAACAAATGTCAGTCTTAATCATTGACTTTAAATCAATTTTATTTAACTTTTAAACAATCAGCTAAAGCATTTAATTCCACTATACCCTTTTACATTCTCTCTGAGACATATGAAGATTCTATTCCAATTTTAATTAATACATTTAAAAACAAATCAATTTGCGGTCAGTTTTATTCTATATATTGTGAGCTATCAAAGTTGTATCAGCCGCCCATAATTAAAATGATTTATTTTGTATGTGTCGAGTTTCTATTGCTTGCATGCAAACACTTTCTTATGGAAAGTTGGCTACCTAACTAGGAAAACACATAAGAGGATATATAAAACATAATGCCACTCAATTGGAATAATCATTCCCATTATATTTCCCTAATTAACCATTCCTCTCTATATAAGCTCACAAGTAAGTCTTCCTTATGAACCGCAATTTATTGGACACTAATATTAATAAGTTCATACAGAAATATGGACTTATATGTCTTGACTATTGATGAAATGTTTTTAGTTTAATATTTTTCTATTCTTTTTAATTTGTTTGATTTCTCTTGGACTTTTTTATTTTCTTACTATAATTTAGTTTTTGTCTTAGACAAACAAGTGGACTTAATTAATAATTGTTGTTTGTTTTCAGATATTTTGCTTACTTGACCTATCTTCCTTGTGTAGGATATAGAGAGAAATTCCAAATGGTGCATGAGTAGTCCTTGAAAAGATAAGGAAAAGTTCTATAATTTTGTTAGAGATAAGCCGATGTCAATTTCGTCAGTTTGAGGGTCATTTTAGGCTTGGAAGTCAGAACCTCTACACTTGAGTTTTAGGCTGCGAATTGGTGTAATTAGTAATTAGTTAGATTAGATGAGCCTAATTATGACACATCATTTCCTATTGACTCAGTTACTATATTTTAGTGCATTTAGTTAGTTAGAAGAATACAATTCATTTGGGCATAAACAACATTTGTTGTTCCTTTTAGAAGTTTTCAGAATTAAAATCTTTGCTCTCAACTGTTCTTCATTGTTCTTTACTGTTCTTTACTTTTCTATTTCATTTCATTTCTGTTTTTCCATTTTCTTACACTAATTTTGTGGGTCTTCCACTAATGATGATCATGAAAGGCTAAACAATTAATCAATCCAAGGAACCAGTCCAAGCAAGGAGAATTTGAGTTCTGGTTTGGTATTTCAATTTCTGTGTGAATGTTCACTTTCTTCTTCAATCCTCTATTTGATTTTTATGATTATGAATGTGTTTAGGATTGAAAATGGATTAGGTTATGGATTCATTTCCTAATTTCGAATTTGAATCACAGATTATTTGGATGATATTTCAATTAGATCAGTGGTTTCAATTAATTTAGGAGTTAATTCGATTGAACTGCTTTTAATGAAATTGAATGAACTTTCATAGCAAGATCATTATCTGAGAATTATGATAATTCGCATTGCTTGATTTGGTGAATTAGATTGATGTTTTTTAATCTGTTTTACAATACATCTTATCAATTCTGTCAGTTTCTACATTTTCTTGCGATTTTTATTCATCGCATGTAAACTGTTAGATTACAATCCCCCCTATTGTTTATTAGTGAATTGAAGTTGGAACCAAATTGATCATGTCTCTAAGTCGATCTAGGTTAATCCTGTGATACAGAATTACCATAATTTAATTATTTTGAAGCGATACGACATCGTTGTTTGCATTTGCTGGTTTTAGAGTGTTTGCAAGAAGAGGTAGGGAGTGATTTGCAACCAAGAATGACTTGCCGGAATGCATGCACTAGGTTCAATATATAGTTGTATATATAATCCCAGCTAGTTGTTTTTGGCTATACTTATCTCTCTTCTTCTCTCTTGTGAAAGCTCTATAAACCCTTGTTTTTTGGAACAGCACAAATAAAAGTAAGCAATTGTATATTATAATACTTATACTCGCTAGTTTAAAAACTGGAAAAAAAGCTTGTTGTATATAAAAGACTTCATGCTTAATTTTAATTTTTTATTTTTTTTTATATTTTAATTTACTTATTATGTGCTATATTATTGAAATTACTCAGGGAAGAAAGATTCATAGATCCATCTCTAAGTTTAATCTATTATATGTATATAAATAAAAACTAATACCTAGATTTAGGGGTAAAAATGTTGAAGAATCCATATACCATTGAAACGTTTAGAAGAGCTCATGATCTAGTGGAACAATATCATGATAAACTAGATAATTAATGCTTGAAAAATTATTGTCTATATTTTACAGTGCGTTCGGTAGAGCAGATGAAAAAAGAATGAAATAATTTAGGGAAAATATTTAAATTAAAATAAAGAGAAAAAAATTGACATCCACGTTATTTTTTTTAAAAAAAAATTCTTCAATAGTGATTTTCTTTCTTCAACCAAACCATCCCTTGTATATATTAGTGTCTGTGTGAATCTTAATTTGCAATGAGTTGATATACACCTTGTATATATTATTATTTTAAATAATAATGATATTTTTTTTTTATCTTTTTTATCTAATTAAAAAAATTAGAATAGATATCTTTCCTTGTGATAACACTCTCTTACTCGTGAAAAACTCACAAGAAATGCAAACAAAATCAACCCATCCACATGATTTGAGGACCTAAAAATCATTCATATGGACGTACTTGAATAAATAATTTGATTAAAAGATCCTATAATAACATATTATTGAATTTTAGTTTAGAAGCCCGTAATTTAATAAATTTAAATTAATAAACTTCATATAAAACTTATAAAATAAATAAATCAAAACTTATAAGAAAAACAGATTATAATCAAGAAATTTTTTGGAAAAACCTCAAATCTCATATAAACAAGAGATAAGACTAAGATGAAATACATAAGTGAGGGACAACAATCACCTTGAGTTAGGTTTTATAGTTAAGTTAGACTCAAACTCATATTGTAAGATGATATTAGAGGTTTTCCTATATCCATTAAAACATGTCACCCACCATATCATCCATGCACCAAGCTCAAAATTGCGAGGTGTGAGGGGGTGTACAAGGAGAAAT
Organism: Glycine latifolia; assembly: GCA_013407115.1. NCBI lineage: Eukaryota > Viridiplantae > Streptophyta > Magnoliopsida > Fabales > Fabaceae > Glycine > Glycine latifolia. The sequence continues at coordinate 16,222,425 of CM023955.1, forward strand.
CTCAGTTCAACATCAACTAAAGATAATGTCAAGATAGAGTTTATAAGTGGAGAACAATTCTCACCTTGTAAGATAACTTTTGAAATTGAGTTAGACTCAAATTCACATTCTAGGATGGTATTAGAACCTATCCTAGATCCATTAAAAGGTCACTCACTATATTATCTACGCACCAAGTCCAAAAGTGTTGGACTTGATGGGGTGTATTAGAAAAATCCAAGTTAAACACATATGCTAGAGATAAGAGCAAAATAAAATATATAAGTGGGGGACAACTCTCACCTTATGAGCTAACTTTTGAGGTTGAGTTAGGTCCAAACCTACATTTTAAGATAGAATCAGAGCCTATCATAAATCCATTAAAATGAGTCACCCACCATGTTATGCATGAACTAAACCCAAAAGTGCCGGTGTGAGGGGATATGTTGGGAAAATCCAAGTCCTACATTGATTTAAGATAATATCAAGATAGAATATATGAGTAGAAAACAACCATCATCCCATGAGCTAGTGTTGAGATTGAGTTAGGTCCAAATTCACATTCTAAGATGATAATCAAAGTTTATCTTAGATCCATTAAAACAGGTAACACACCATGTTATGCATGCACCAAACTCAAAAATGTTGAGCATGATAGAATATATTGAAAAAAACACAAGTCTCACATTGGCTAGAGATAATGTCTAGATATAATATATAAGTGGGAAACAACCATCACCTTGTGAGCTAGCTTTTGTGGTTGAATTAAATTTTAATTCATATTCTAAGATAATATTAGAGTCTATTCTAAATTTATTCAAAAGGCCATTCATCATGTTATCCATGTACCAAGTCCAAAAGTGTTGGACGTGAGGAGTGTATTGAGAAAAAATCAAGTCTCACATTAATTATAAATAAAACCAAAATAGAATATATAAGTGAGGAATTACTTTTAACCTAGGAGTTAATTTTTGAGATTAAATTAAATCTAAATTTACGTTTTAAGAAAAATGACCTTTAATTATAAGATTCATGATTGATGTAACCGTTAATTATAAGAAATTTAGACTTAATAAATAGTTAAACTACATCGATCAAGAATAGTTGACGAATATAAATTAGGACTTGGTAGAAAATGACCACAAAGACGTCAATTTGTCCTTATAATTGACGTTCATGCATATGTTTAAACGTACCATAATTTTTGATTGATAAGGGATGTGCAATCAATTTATAATTTTCAAAGTCAATGATTATTTGTTCTACAGAATTATTTAGTGCTCTGACAGTCCGTGTTTGGATCTTATTCGATTTTATATCTTCTCTCAACCTTTGAATATAAATTAACTGTATAGAATATTTATTTCTTTTATTGATACATAGTGTATGTAATATTTCTACCTTTATGATTATGCTGCTAAAGTTTCTGAACGGGACCAGTTGGGTAGCTCAATCCCTTGCCAACCCCTGCTCATGTTCATGCGTAAATATTTTTGATAATTTTTAGTTTTATCAAGTGTGTATTTTTTAAATATAACATTAAAAAATATACACATGAAAAATAAATAAGCATAACGTTAATTTGTTCTAATTCAAGAAATAAATAAATAAAATTATAAAAATAATTATTCAATATAGTGATTGTTAAAGTTAATGTTTAACCACTTAAAAAAAATTCTAATCAAAATTTTAGTGTTTTTCACTATGTGATAGTGATCCTATTAGAAATTAGAAATTTAAAGTATTAATCATAAAAGATATAATTATTTTTTACAAAAAATTATATATAAAAATAATATATATATATATATATATATATATATATATATATATATATATATACTGGATGTGGGACGGGTTAGATATTATAATACTCGTACCCATATAAATTTATGAATATATGACGGTCTTGTATTCAACTCTAATATTATGAATTATTACTCATCTCGCTTTTTACCGTCTCTAATAGGATACATGAATTATTATGAATTACTTAACATTTTCTTTGATTTCCAAAGATAAAAAAACAAAACAAATTACTACTACTTTTTCCTTCCCTTCATCTCCTTCAATACTATTTTTCTTTCTTTTCCTTTAAATAAGATGAACTTTTCCTCTCATTTCATTTCTGCCCCTAACTAAACTAAATAAAAGACACCTTGTTCCTTTCCCTTTCCCTCCCGTAGTCCCACATTAAAAATATTCTTTTTCTTCTGGTAACCAAATGCACTAAACAACATCACAATTAATTTATCCCACTATATCTCATTTATTACTTTCATTGATTTAAAATCCCATAATCTTTCTTGTTATTGAAATAAGAATTAAGCCACTTATTTACCAATGAGGTATCAACTATCAACAAATATGTCTCCATTCAAATTTTGTTCACTTAAAAATTGTGTTCAGTTTATCATTATGCTTAATCATATCTTTTTAATTAATAAAAAAATACATATATAAGCAGTAAACAATTAATTGAGGGCATAGCTGGCGCTGCCTTTCTATCAAAAGTTAAAACTTAAAAGTAGTAGTCGACCACTTACAACTTGCACATTTCAGATCGTCCAGGGACATTTTCAAATCTAGGGGTGTTTGTGCGTCAGTTTAGATCAATTTTTGTTAAATTTAGGACTCAATTCAATCAAATTTGATTGGTTTGGTTCAGTTTTCATAAATAATTTTTTGAAATTCAACCCAACCCATTCATGAACGGTTCGATTCAGTTCGGACCAACAGGTTATCCATTTAAATTTGATATTTTTTTTCTTAGAACTATTATTTTATATCATAATTCATTCAAATATCTAATATAATTAACACAATAAGGTAAATAGTCGTTTTCGTCCCTAAATGTGTGGAGACCTGACAAATTCGTCCCCAAAAGATGAAAATTCAAATTTTAGCCATCGAAAGTAAAACAAGTGCGACAAATCTATTCATCCGTTAACTTCCATTTTTTATCATTAATGAAAGAGTCTACATGGCACAGAGGGACAAAAATGATTGTTAACATGACTGCAGAATAGATTTGATCAAAATGTTAGTAAATTTTCATTTGATCAAAACGTTAGTAAGTTTTCATTGCACAAATTTGTCAGATCCTAAATTTTGTTTCATTTAAGGGTAAAATTCAATTTAGGATAAATAGTCATTTCGTCTCTGAATGTGTAGAGCGCTGACAAATTCGTTTTGAGATATGAAAATTCAAATTTTAGTATATCCATTTACATGCATTGCAAATTTGCTACAACTATTTGTTTGCCTTCTAAGATCATTGGCACATTGTTGGAACATAATAATATCATAGGATATTTTTGTCCAATGGAAACTCACTGACATTGCGGTTCAATGGAAACTTACTAACATTTTGGTCCAATCTATTCAGTAGTTATGTTGGTAATCATTTTTGTGATATTTTCGACCACATAGGCTTTTCACTAACGGTAACAGATGAATGAATTTGTTGCACTTTTTTCAATTTCGGGGACTAAAATTTTAATTTTCATCATTCGAGGACGAATTTGTCAGTACTCTACACATTTAAAGATAGAAATGACTATTTACACTAACACAATGTTATCAAATGTTTGAAAGTAGTAAATTGATTCATTTAATACCATTAACATAATATTCTAAAATAGACTAATACAAATTAAAATAAAATATTCTTTAACGAGATGTACTATAATAGTCTAAATCACAACTATTTCCTACAAACTAATTTTTTGCAATAAAGTTTGATGTAACCAGATTTGTTACAATCATATTTGTATAAATAAATGAACAAAATATGATCTATTAATATTATAAACATTTACAGTTTTAACACTTGGAGTCCAATATTAACAGTATTTAATACCAAATGAAACAATTCTAAATTTTTTTATCAGTTTTGATAGGTTCAGTTCGGTTTTGATCGGATCTATAGATCTAAACCCGTGATCTAACCCATACATAAACAGTTTTGATCGGTTCGATTCGATTTTGACCCAAATACATAAATGATCTAACTCAAACCGTCTGGATCGGTTTGGTTCAATTTAGATTCGCAGGTGATCCATACCCGTGAATACCCTTATTCAGATTTGTGTTTTCGACTTTATCGTTATTGATTGGATGCTTTATGGAATAAATTCTCATTATAGCATCCTTGGTTATGGAAATAATCTCTTGACGATGACATAATCTCTTGACGATGACAGTGCTAAAGGTGTAAAGGATGAAAATAAATAATATCTGTGGTATGTATTCTGCAAATTAAGTTAGAGACATTGTGGTATATGATAAGATAGTTATTAGATATAAAATCTAGTAACTATTTTAATTAATAACAACTTAATTGATTAAAATCTGTAGATTTTTATATATGATAATATAGCCATTATAAATTATTAGCTTATTACTGCTACAATAATATTGAATCACAGAAAATATAGTCCTAGTATACTTTTTCTGTGTCTTATCATATGGGACAAGGAGAAGAAGTTTTAAATGATTTTTTTATTAACAAATATTAATTTGTTAGTTTTTGTTAAAAATGTTAGTTGGATTAACTTGAATTCATGATTTCTCTCATCTCGATTTCTTCTCCTTTCATCATTTTTTAATTATTAAGTCAATCTTATATATATCTCTTAGTGTTAAATATTGGTTACAATATTATCATCATGAGAACAGGTTGATTTTAAAAACTAGTTCAATTTTCCAACTAGTTTTTATGAGTGAATAATCGAATTTTAACCTTTTGTAAATTATAAGGTACAATCTAGAATCGAGATTCAACTATCCATCGAGTCAAAGCACGTTTTAAAACAGTGACTATAAACATCACAAACGAAAGGATAATAGGAGATTACGTTAAAAGGATAAGGTAAAAATAAAAGGAGGTACTAACCGTTGCTAATAACCTAGCAAGGATAACACGCTTCAAACGCGTTTTGTATATAACACTTTGAACAAATTCTCGATGAGTGTTCACTCTTGACATATATCATTCATATAATTATCTCTTTTAGCACATGACACAGAATAATCTATCTAATATGTTCTATACCCACAAGCCAAATCAATCGTTACAATCCCTCGTCAACTATGATATGAATGCATACTCTACGTAGTCTATAAATATATGAACTGGTTAATTATGTATTGCGGAAGCTGAAAACATAGAGGTAAAAAAGAGAGAAAAGGAAAGAGGTTAATTAGTGGTATTCAATGCAATTTGATTGTTCATAGGTAATTTGCATGAAGAGTAGATTAGTGGGTGTGAGCCAAGGATGACTTGTCGGTTGTATAATAGCACCTGGTTTAAGTCCTCCTTGGTTCTTATTTACTATTCTTACACACATGCAAAATCTTTGCACATATGCTATCGTTTGTCACCTGTTTTATATTACCATGCTTGCATGCATGATCAATAACCCACTCAAACACGTTCAAAGAATAAAAACAATACGTTATGGACCTAAATGGACCACATTAACAAATCTTTGGATAGATGTAGCTTATCTTAAAGTACTTTTGCTTCTTTCAGGCACTGAAAGGTAATGAGGGAAAAAACAAAATAATTTGCCTGGGCAGCCGAACAAAATGGCAAATCCTTATATATATATATATATATATCTAGTGATCAAGAGAGTTTTTTTTTTTTTTAGTGAGGAATATAGTTTGACCATTAGATTTTATTTTGAATTGTCAAAATTAAAAGAGATCAAAGTTATGCGAGTTTTTTAAAAAATCACATCTTTTTAATTAATTTTATTTGGTTGAGGGATGAAACTTGGGATTGGTCTTATTGTTGAGGCTTTCTAGAAGACCTCAACGTAAAACAAGGCTAATCAGGCTTCAACTAGAGGCAGAGTAGTCCTTACTATAATTAAGGCACGAGTATTTGCTTGGGGTGGCATTCAACTTATGTATGTATTCACCCACATACACATCTTTTATTTTGTTAAATATCTTTTTAATCTCTCTATGATAGATTCTTGAGAAGAAAAAAATATAATTAAAGTATGTAAATGTAATTAAGGATTTGTATGATGAGGCTACTATATGTGTGAAAACTTGTAATGAAACATCAAATTATTTTTCTATTAAGGTAGGTGTACACCAATGTTCGAATTTTTAGTCCTTATATTTTTACCTTAATAATTGATGAACTAATAAAAAATATTCAAGAGGAAATATCGTAGTGAATACTTTTTGCAGATGATATTGTGCTTATTAATGAGACAAAAAACGTTGTTAATATAAAACTTAAATTATGGAGAAGCACTTTGGAGTCTAAATGATTCACGTATGTTAAGGCTGAAAAAAACTGAGTATATGAAGTGTGAGTTTTCGCTGGTAAGAGATGGGAATCAAGACTTCGTACATCTACTTGGTCAAGAAGTACCCAAGAAAGATGCTTTTAGATACTTGAGATCAATTTTGCAAAAAGGTAATGATATTGACGATGATGTAAATCATAGAATCAGATGAGAGTGAATGAAATGACAAAGTACATATGAATTTTTTTGTGACTGCAAAATTTCTCGTAAATTTAAAGGAAATTTCTATAAAATAACTGTAAGATCTGCAATGTTATATGGAGCTGAATGCTAGCTAGCACATAGACAACATGAACATAAAATAGGGTTAGTAGAAATGATGATGTTATGGTGGATGTGTGGTTATATGAAAATAGATAAGATAAAAAATGAAGATATTCGACAAAAGATAGTTGTATTACTGGTGAGTGAAAATATGAGTGAGCATAAGTTGAGGTGGTTTGAGCACGTAATGAGACGGCTCCTGGATGCTTCCATAAGAACAAAAGTTTATTACCAAGAGTTCAACACAAAGAGAGGTAGAGATAGAACGAAACTTATATGAAAAAAGGTAGTTAAACAATACTTAATGGAGTAAGGTATATATTGAAATGTAGTATATCTTAAAACGGAATGAGAAAAAACTATAAAATTGGTGAATGGTTAAATTCATTGTTATTCTATGTTCCAAATGATCTTTTTTTAGTCTTTTTTCTCTTCATCTTCTCTTTCCTTCTTACCCCATTCTTTTCTTTTATCTTATTTTCCATTTCCCTTTCTCATCTCTTTTCTTTTTTTTTTTTCAACCTCTTTGTATCAATCATTGAGTTCATTACCATCGACTTCAATTAACTTAAATTAAATATGTTGTTGATTTTTAAATTAAATTAACATTCAATTCAGTGCCTTTTATTATTTTATAAGATCACGGGACTTGGTGATCTATGGATCTTTATGAACTCTTCTTGGCTACCCACTATAGGGGTCTGATGATTTGGGTTAATGGCCATTCCTAGAGGACATATGTAAGTTATATGAATCATTAAAAAAAAATAGGACTTGGTCTTGAACTTGGTAGTCAAACAAAATAAATTTCTTACGTTCTTTGCTCATGTTTTTTATATTGAAAAGTATGCTTTCAGTAATATCTTATAGTTAAATGCTAATGCAACTTGGTGAGGCCTCAGCTAGTGTGATGAAGGAAGTTGTTGGATCGTCTAAACTTAGCATTTGGCAAGAGGGTTAATGACAGCAATTGAGGCCAAGTTTACTAACTCCATAAATTTGTTTGTTAATTCTCGTCGTAGTGCGCCATTACAAACTCGGAAGTCTCGATGCCATTCATCAAGCTGAAGCAGTACGTGGTGCATATGAAGAGATGGATACTACGTACGTACAGTTGAGTAGATGGTTCATTGTTGAGGAAAAAGGCTTTGACTACTGAGGAGAGGACAAGGGTTATTAAGCAGAAGACTGCTAGATGATGATGAGACTTGAGCAAAGACATTTTTGTTCTATCTTTTTTATTTTTTTTCTCCTTATTTACTTTGACTATTGTATTACCTAGACGACGATGCACTACTACAATTGTAGGCTTCTACGACGGCAATTTAAAGACGGTTCCATCAAACCCGTTGCGTAATGTGCACGGTGGCATTTTTGTAATAAATTGCAACTGTTCAAAGTCGGTTATATAATAACCGTAGTTGAAATGCGATAACGACGTCGTTTCCCTAGAAAACCGTAGTTGTTATGTTGCTATCATAGACGGTCCAATTTAAACCGTATTTGAAAAGAAGAAAACGACGCCATTTTTGGTTGTATTTTTTTGGACCGGGTTTTGCAAATTGAAGGCAACACTGACCTTTACCTCCTGCCTCTACCTCGTGCAACCCTAGCCCTCAATTACCTCATTCGAGTTGTCACTAACCTCTTATTGATAGGCTTATTGATAGGCAAATTGAAAGCATACAACCCTTATTGATAGGCTCTTCCCTCAGTTGTCACTAACCTCTAGTGACCCAGTCTCCATCGCATGCGGAATCTCACTCCCCTAAGCATCAGTGTCGTGGTCGGCTCTCATTTGTAACAAAGACATCTTCTACGCTCCGCTGGACGACACGGCAAAGGTGCATTCTGAGTTTCTTCATTCTTCATATAATTAAAATCAATATTATTCATTCTTCTTCTCTCTGCATCGTCGTTGTCGCTGATTCCAGCCACCATTGGCCTCATTTTCTCAATCTAAATCTATAGTATCCCTCATCTCGTTTGACCTGTATCAAAGCCCCTAGCAAATTTCCTGCAATCGAAGCTTTGATCGAACCCTAGCTATGACATCAAAGCCATTTTGGCTATCATTGTAAGCTTCTTAGAAATCTACTCGGATTAAAGCTTTCTTCTTGTCAACTGCAACAAGACTTCACCAGGTAAATCCAATTTGAATCGTAGATCGAGCTTTTAATTTTATGCCTAAGAAGCTACTCCTTCACTTGCGGTTCTTCTTCAATTTGATTCTATTCACACTGCATTACCTTTATTTATTTTTTAATATTTAAATAAGTTTAAGGATGCATTTTGTCGTTACGACTTTGCTATTGCGGTTCTTCTTTCTCAATGATTTCCATTCTTTTGAATAAATTAGTGGCATACATATTTCTATAAACATTTATAAAATCATGGTTCTTCACTAATTTTTGTTGAATGTGCACAGCCTGGTCCGGATTCCATTGGAATTGTTGCTTTTTCTCATGGTTGCACTGGTGTGGCAGTGAAACCATTTATATATTACTTCTTCCAAAAATATATTGGCTACTTTTCCTCAATGAACCATCTAACTGGAAGCAATGACAACTCCTAGAGTTATTCTTTCTATCTGTACCTCCCTCTTGCAAAGCATTGCCATACTCAGAGAACTTCTTTTTGTCATCTAGTATTTTTTTTCTACAGTGGACTAAAATATTTCTTAAAAAAACTGAAATATATTAATAAAATGCATATGCATGTGTGCTTGATTAATTGTATTCAGTTTCTTAATCCATTTTTGTAGTTTAGTCTTATGAATACACTATAGATTAAGAGAATCTGCTACTATAGTTTCTTAATCCATTTTGTGCCCGATGGTATGCCTAATAATGACAATAGAGGTGCAAAAATATTTGAGGCTTACAAGTACAGGAAGGGAGCATGTGAAAAGTAAGTGGACTTATTTTGTTTTTATCCAAATTTTCTAATTCTGGTATGTCTCTGCAATTATTTGGAAAATGGTCTATTGCTGTATGAAGAATTTTAACTGATAACCATATACAGGTTTGTTTTCTTAAAAAGGTTAGTGCTTTAGGTGCATCTCCTTTATCTCCATCTAGTATACTCAGAACTAAAGTAGCTGCTGAGGAAATGATCTTAGAAGTTATGAACTGGCTTTTCTTCTGCTTAGGGATGAAGTGATACAGAACTGGCTCAGATGGTTTCTGCTGCCACGACCCTTGCTGGCATGCTTGTAATTGAGACTCTATCTATTGCTTTTGCCTGTATGAGATTTTTGGCCAGTGTGGAAGTTTTATGTTAATAAGTTTTAATTAATAGTGTAAAGTGTGCTAAAAGTGTGTTGTAATAAGTTTTAATTTATGATTCCATAGGTGCCTACGACATTTGCAGAAACATGCAACACCAAATGGGGTGGAACTGGCTGAGGATGAATATATATATTACATGTAGATGGAGGAACGAACTTTGGCCAAACACCCAGTGGCCTCTTTATTGCCACTAGCTATGACTATGATGCACCGCTTGATGAATACGGTATGAAGCAATCATAGATTGTTCACATGCTTTGGATGATGATAATACACATTTAAATTTTACTTTTGTTTATATAATCTTAGGCACATGTGTTCTCGACCCCTGGTGCCTGTGCTGCATTCATTGCAAATTATGATACCAAATCTTATGCAAAAGCTACATTTGGAAATGGGCAATATGATCTGTACTAAGGGTAAGAAGGTTCTTGAGGGATGTGAAGGAATTGAATTGGCTGGTTAATTGTTAGCATGTATAAAAGGGGGGAGGGGGGGCAAGGTTAGTTTGATAAAGGGGGGAGGTTCATTTTGTTTTGTTGTGGTCATGTATTGCAACTGACAATGACTATTTTTTTTTTGTTTAACTGCCTTCCTTGTAATCATCAATCAATGTGGCTGTAAATAATTTATTGCAGTACTTATTTCCCTTCTATTATTATTAAATATATATTGTGGTAGACTTTGGATATATGATATATTATGATTGGCACTTGGAGAAAGACAGTAGTCCGTTAAATGATTTTTTTAATCCAATATTGTTTGTTGAATCTATAATAAATAAAAAGTTAGTACATTTTAGTTTATTGATTTTAATTTAATATATATACCAAAAATATGAAAAAAAAACCGTAATGTTTATCTACTACAGTTTTAAGATACCCACCGTAGTAGATATGTTAATCAAAGTCGGTCCCAACAAAAAACTGTAGTAGAAATGCCTTAATCAAAGTCAGTTATAGCAACAAAATCGTAGTAGAAGTGACTTTTTTTTTTGGGAAAAATACTTAATCAAAGTCGGTTCCTAACGCAACCGTAGTTGAAATGTGTTTAATCAAAGTCGGTTTCCTGATCATAGTTAAAATGCTTCTATATCAACGACTGCTATATCTACGACAATCATATGACCGTAGTTGAATGCGCCCAGAACCGTAGTAGATTTAGCCGCTTGTAGTAGTGATGATTGTGTATGGCGATTTTTTTTAATTATTATTAATATTTCTTTATTAAGTTTTTATAATGTTACACCAATTAAATAAAATCACCACATTACTATTAGCGCGCTAAAGAAAACTAATTCTACTTGTTCATTGAATAAAACTATGAAAAATTTAATTATGATATTGATACTATTCAACAATAATATGTCAGTAAATAAACTTACAAAGTTCATTTGGTTATATCGAGAATACTTGAATCAATTTTGAATTGTCAAGAATTTCAAACTTTTTGTTTTTTTAATAGAAAAAGATACATAGAAATGATAAATAATTTTTTTATGGAATTCAAAACTTTGTTTTGATGATAATAAGATTGATAAATATCATAAAAAAAATATTGTTTGATATTATTATTAATAATTTTGATCAATTAATTTAATTAGAACCAACAAATCATCTCACATGATTTCTTAATAATTGGAACTTTTAATTTTTGTTAGAGAATCAATTTCAACTTTTTACATTATTTAAATTGAGAAGATGAGATTTGGTGTAAAAATTAGTTTTACAATTATCGTAGACAAATTCTATGTACACACACATTCTTTTTACTTTTAATTTTTTTTTATTTTTTCTATTTTTATGAGATTTTACCCTTCTATTTGGAAGAGAGATTGTTCAATGTTTGTTCTCCACTTTGTCTTCCTCCCTTGATTGTCCACTCTCCACTCTGTCTTTCTCTGCTGCCTCCACCACCATCGATGCGTCACCAGTCCCTTCGATCGCGATCACTTCCAAGACCTCCTTCCTCTCATGATCCAGACCCTCACTAAGGTGTTGAACTTCGATTTGGAGGTCGTCTCACAGGAGGTGCTCGAGCTTCTCATCGAGCTCGGCGACATCGAGTCACACTTCCTCTGATGCCAAATTGTCGATATCATGGGGTCCATTCTGCAGGTAGCAAAAGGTGGCATCTTTAAGGAAAATGTGCCATCTAGCAATTAAGTTTGTTATTACTCTCACTAAGGCTAGGTAACTCTCCCCTGGGATGAAAACAAAGAAGTTTGTTCTTCTTCCTATTTGCTGTTTTTTGGTGCGACTTCGACACCGACCGCATATTTGAAATTTTTTGTTACAGATTTGTCTCGAGAAAAGTGTATGCTTTTTGCATATGATATTGTACTTATTGATGAGACCAAAGACAATGTTAATAGGAAACTTGAATTGTGGAGAAATACTTTGGAGTCTAAATGATTCACAATAAGTCAGAGTAAGACTGAGTATATGAAGTGTGAGTTTTCGTTGGTAAGAGACAGTAATCAAGATTCCGTGCATCTACTTGGTCAAGAGGTACCAAAGAAAGATGTTTTTATATACTTGTGATCCATTTTGCAAAAGAGTTGAGAGATTGATGAAGATGTAAATCATAGAATCAGAGCAAGGTGAATGAAATGCGGAGTGCATATGAGTTTTTGTGTGACAACAAAATTCTCCTTAAGCTAAAAAGAAATTTCTATAGAACAGTTGTAAGACCTGCAATGTTATATGGAGTTGAAAGTTTCTCAGCACATAGACAACATGAGCATAAAATAGGGGTAACAACAATGAGAATGTTAAAGTAGATGTGTGGTTATACGAAGATAGATAAGATAAGAAATGAAGATATTCGACAAAATGTAGTAATAGTACCGGTGAGTAAAAATATGATGAAGCATAGATTGAGGTAGTTTGAGTACGTTATGAAACAACCTCTGGATACTCTCGTAAAAACAAGAGTTTATTATCAAAAGTTTGTCACGAAAAGAGGTAGAGGTAAACTGAAACTTACATGAGAAAAAGTAATTAAAAAAAACTTAATGGAGTGAGATATAAATTGACGGAAGGTGTGTCTTAAGACGAAATGGAGAAAATGTATAAGTTTGGTGAATGGTTAGACATGTTATTATCTCTATGTTCCATACAATCTCTTTTTAGTTCTTTCTCTCTTCATTTTTTCCTTCCTTTTTATTATTTTTTCTTTTTTCTTATTTTTCCTTTTTACTCCCTCTTTTTTTTTCAAATTTCTCGTATTTATTATTGAATTTATCCACTACTAACCTTAATTAATTTGAGTTAAATGTGTTCTTGATATTAATTTGACGTATTTGTCTCGAGGAGACTTGTTTTGTATTCTTTTTTTTTTTTTTTGTATAGGTTTCTTAAATTTGAATGTTGTACTTTATTCTAACGAAGGAAATGCACGTTATAATAGATATGAGTTTAATCGTACCTGGCCTGTTTCCACCGCGCCACCATTGAGGGTCAACGGCAAGAATGCCCACATACATCAATATTTATATTTACATTTATTTCTTTCAATTCCCAAAATAAAAAAAAAAAATCAAAGCAAAAAGAACATGAATTCTTTTCTTCCAATTTCAAATTCTTTTGTCCTATATTTTGTCCCCTTTTTATTCACTCCACCATGTATGATGTATCGATCGTTTCTCTGCAATTCCTGTCGTGGCCTTCACTTCTGAATCAGCATGCGGTTGCGACTTCCCACAGAAGTCAACCCAACGATGTGACGGCGTTGCGACGTTGAAAATGATACTAGAGAAGTCGACCGTGTTTGTTTTCGTGGTAGCAGAGAGCGAGATAGCGTTGGTGGAGAAGTCCATAGACCGTAAACAGACTGTGGAGTGGTTATTGGTGAGGATTGGTACTGTCAGGAACAGTAGACGGAGATAGAAGCAGCGCAAGAAAGAAGACGGAGAAGAGAGATTTTCTTTTCTTTTTTCTTTTTAAAAGATAATCTAGAGTGGCATTTCTACTGTAATCCTACACTTATCTTAAAAAAAAACCTCTTATTCTATGGCTGAAATTTCTTTCGCACTGTGGACGACATGACTAGGTCCCCTGTGCTAGCCAACATCTACTATGAAGTTGCCTCATCTACAATGTTTAATTTTATTTCATGTATACAATTCTCATGACTTTTCAACTCCTTTGAGCCACATTTAATCTACTCAACAGAGTTTCGTTATTAAATTCTTTGCCATCCAACAAAATAATTTCTCTTCACAGTGATAAAGTTATATTTTGATGATTTGTTGATTATGAATTCAAATCCAAAAACAGTCTATTTATATATGTAAAGATAAGATTACATACAATATCCCTATTTTTGCATAACTAGGAACCTCTAAATAATGATATACATAATTTAATTTAGTTTAGTAATCAAAATAATGGATCTTGAAAATATGCAATAAAATTTTAACATTATCTCATACTCCTTTAAAAAAGGAATCCATTTATTCTATTTTTCCGAACTATTTTAAAGAGTATAATGATTATATTCTTTTATTGTAAAAACTTCTTACATTGTCAACAATCAGAAATCACTTTTAGTATCAATTTAAAGATAATTATTATAAAAATCAATAAATTTATCATATTATATATATATATATATATATATATATATATAGTGATTTGTGATTTGATGACAATGTAAAACTACTTTACACTATTAGTGTATTCCTATTTTCTCTACTTTAAAACATAATTAGTCTCATAGTTGGTTCAAAGGATCACACCCTTCAAGAATTCTTTGGGGTCTAATCTAAAAGTCAAATAACCTAATTATTATATATGGTTAAGAAAAAAGAAGGAGAATAAGTGTGTTTACTCCAAAAATGCTGAATACATGTACCATAAATGACATGTTTTTCACCTAATGATAATAGGTAATTATTGTAGTAGTTCATCTGAATAGGATTATTATGTAAAACAATGAAAATAAATTTTAGTTTTGATTAACTATCAATTTTTACATTATCAATCAATTAAAAATAATTTTAGGCATGACTTTTTAATTAGTTATTATAAAATTCAACAAGCTCATGCATACATGTCAATTTTTATTAGATGACAAATGTAAAAAAATCTTTACACAATTACTGCATTTTAATTAAATTATTGAACATATAGTTTAATCTTATATTAAGAAGTTATTTTCTATTCAATTATTATTATGTTAAAATCAGTAAAAATAATTATGTTAAAAATATGACATTCATAATCAGAAAATTGTCAAAAGGTATGAAACTACGTGCTAGATCATGCTGGATAAATTTAACATTTGATATTATTACTTTAAATATTTCTTCAATGTGAAAGCGGGTGTACTAGAAAAAATCTTAGTTCCACATCAACTAAAGATAATATCAAGATAGAGTATATAAGTGGGAGACAACACTCACCTTATGAGCTAACTTTTGAGATTGAGTTAGGCTCAAACTCACATTCTAATATCGTATCAGAACCTATCCTAGATCCATTAAAGGGTCACCCACCATATTGTTTATGCACCATGTCCAAAAATGCTGAACTTGAGAAGGTGTATTAGGAAAAACCTAAGTCACACACATCGGCCAAAGATAAGGCAAAGATGTAATATGTAAGTGGGAGACAACTGTCATCTTATGAGCTAACTTTTGAGGTTGAGTTATGCCCAAACCTACATTCTAAGATAGAATTAGAGCTTATCTTAGATCCATTAAAATGAGTCACCCACCATGTTATGCATGAACCAAACCCAAACGTGCCGGGTGTGAGGGGATATGTTGGGAAAAATCTAAGTCCTACATCGACTTGAAATAATGTCAAGATAGAGTATATATGTAATGCCCTGTATGCCTCCGCTTCATTAATTTTCAATAATGACCGTTAAACACAAAAATTAATTAAAGATAATTAATTTGGAAGCAAATAACAAGATGACGTCATCATATGTCATCACGATACCATCTTTGCATTATGTATGGTAAAAACTCACATCATACAACTAGAGGACCAAATAAGCCATATGCATATATCTCAATAAATGTAACTCAACAATGGCTGTACAAAATTAAGGTATCCCATACCATGTTCTTTCAACATACATCAATATCTCTCAAAATATACAACAATGTACATCAACTGTGCATCTTCCCCTCAGGGTACAAAATATAGGCATAACAAAACAATGAGCCAACATGCTCTCAAAATAATATGCCTAGGGTTCACACAAAATCATATCCCTACACGGACCTTTTGCCCTGGGATCCACCATCGGCTCGCTGAGTATCACCTGCAAAATATAATCCCCAAACGGGGTGAGATACAATCTCAGTAAACTCAGGGTTCTTGGAGACCTCTCCTCCCCCTGGTTCACTTTCATGACATATAGCATCAAAATTGACAACACATAATCTAGCCATCATGGCTCTCATAAAATACAATACATGTATATTACAACACAACTGCCATTCCGTTGGGTGCTACCAACATCGGGAATGCAACACAGATATATATATATATATATATATATATATATATATATATATATATATAACATTGCTTGAGAAAAGATCATTCACTTAAGGGTACATTCTCTCAAGACTTTTTTAGTCAGACGGATATAGCACTTTCAAGAGAAGATCATCCACTTAAGGGCATATTCCCTCAGATTTTTATGTCAATTAACCACATGGAGTTGTTCCACAATACTCTAGCTCCAAAGGAAGTCCATATTTAGTCTATTCTACTGACTAGAGAATCTCATCAATCATAAAACATATCATCATAGTGTACATTATATACATGTTCTCAATTAAAAGGCAGTAACACACAATTTCAATACCACATGCATCATGACATACAATAACCATCACTCCCTCGGAGTATGATGGAACACAGTCAAGGTAAAAACTCCAAAGAACAAAGAGCTTACCTGTTCTAAGTGCTACACTGGCTCTCCCAGCCTCGTGGTTACAACCACCAATATCCTCTGTATCACGCCCTACATAAACACATACAAGCAATCAATAACGGTTCTCAACCGTTGCATGAAAAAAATGCTATTCTTTTCCATTTTAACCCATTTTTACTCTTTTTCCAAGTTATAAGGACTAGTCACTTAATCGGTGACTTACATACCCCCAATAGGATCTATCTTAGACTAACCAAGGCCTCAGAGTCTCCCTAAGACTATGTATAAACCAATTCAAAGAGTTCAATGCTTTATCCAGGCCACATTTCGATAATTATCAAGGTGACTAAAACGGTTACTTTAACACTTTTTCACCGTTTATATAGTCTCCTAAACACATCTTGTGAAAGTACCAAGGCCCATACATACCATAATATCATCAATTTAACCAACATTCTTCCTACACATACATTCCTCATAACCCAATTTCCAAGATCCATAAAAGTTATACTTCAAGGTTAAATCTTCATCACAACAACCTCCTAAGCATACTTTCCAAAGGACCCAAGCCTAATTCCAGCTCTAACTCAAATGAGTCACTATTCATCTCAAGAACAAATTCTCAATTAATTGGTAAAACTTTCGTTTCTTACCTCTAAAACGTCAAGGAAGGCTAGAGGACGACTTCTCTAAGCTTGAACGTCCTTAAAACACTTTCTTTCCCCTCAAAATTGAAACTTTGTGAAGGTCCTTGAAGAAATGATCTCCCCATATGATGGTTTTCAAAGAGAACTGAGGTTGGAATCTAGCTTATTGGGTGGTTCCCTTCAACTTTCAAGTTGGATGCGAATGGTTTTGGTCAAGGGTTGAGTGATTATAAAGCTTTTCTCGCTTGGCAATGGAGAAAATGGAGAAAAGAAGAAGATGATGGTGTTTTTGTAAAGAAATAGTGAGAGATGGGTCACTTAAGTGACCCTAGCACGCGTCTCGCGTTAATGGCACCGTTTTGGCGCTTTTGGTGCTGAAAAACAGAGACCTGGCGTGCTTCCCGCTCCACTGGCACCACTTTGACACTACTGGCACTGAAAATAGTGTTTTTGGCGCATCTCCCCTGCTACTGGCGCCATCGGCGCTGGGAATCAGAGACCTCTTTTTTTTTTTAGGCTTGGTCATTATATTTACCCCACCTTTTTATTAAGAATTTTGAACGCAAAATTCAAAACCATACCTGTCAAGCAACTCAGGGTACAGCTATAAAAGCTCCTACTCACACTCCCAAGTCACCTCCTCAGGTGTCCTCCCTTCCCACTGTACCTTAACTATGAGAATAGTCTTACTTTGAATCTTCTTCTCCATCCTGTCAATAATCTGTGCTGGCCGTGTAGGATAAGTCAGATTCTCCTTAATCTAAACGGTGTCAGGCTCCATCGCGTGCGAAGGGTCTGACACATATCTCCTCAGCTAGAACACATGGAAAACATCATGTAGCCTTGAAATTGGGGAGGCAAAGCTAGCCTGTAGGCCACTGGTCCTACTCTCTGGAGAATCTGGTAAGGACCAATGAACCTAGGACTGAGCTTCCTCACGTCCAATGCCCGTCCAACACCTGTGACTGGAGATAACCTCATGAATACATGATTGCCCTCATCAAACTGCAATGGGCAGTGCTTGCTATCGTAATAGCTCTTCTGCCGACTCTAAGCTCGCAACAGCTTATCTCTAATCATGCGGATCTGCTTAGAAGTATCCTGAACCATCGCAGCTCCAAGAAGCTGTCTCTCCCCTACCTCAGTCCAGCAAGTAGGAGTCCTGCACCTCCGACCATACAATGCCTCATAGGGTGCCATGCCCAAACTAGCATGGAAGCTGTTATTATACGAGAACTCCACCAGTGGTAGGTATCTATCCCACCTAGTTCCCTACTCCAAAGTACAAGCTCTCAACATGTCCTCCAGAGTCTGGATAGTCCTTTCTGTTTGACCATCGGTCTATAGGTGGTAGGCTGTGCTAAGCCTCAACTGGGTTCCAAAAGCCTCCTGAAGAGCGTTCCAAAACCTAGAGGTGAAATTCGGATCTTTATCACTGACAATGCTCTTTGGGACATCATGCAGTCTGACAATCTCTCTGACATATAGCTGAGCCAACCTCTCTGTGGTATAGTCAGTCCGAACAGGTAAGAAGTGAGCTGACTTAGTCAGCCTATCAACAATCACCTAGATGGAGTCACATCCAATCTGAGTCCTCGGTAGTTCAACTACGAAGTCCATGGAAATGCTATTCCATTTCCACTCAGGAATCTGCAAAGGCTGCAGTAGGCCTGACGGTCTCTGATGCTTAATCTTCACCTTCTGACATACCAGACACTTAGCCACATGCTCAGCTATGTCTCTCTTCATCCCTGGCCACCAGAAGTTCCTCTTAAGGTCCTGATACATCTTGGTGGCACCTGGATGAATGCTAAACTGACCCTTATGAGCCTCAGACAGAACTGCATCCACCAACTCGCCCTTAGGCACCACAACTCTCCATCGGTATAACACCAAGTCATGGGTCTCCTAAGAAACGTCCTTCTGTCCAATCAGGGACTTCACAATATAAGTAGAAAACAACCATCATTCCATGAGCTATCTTAGAGGTTGAGTTAGGTCCAAATTCACATTCTAATATGATAAGCAAATTTTATCTTAGATCCATTAAAACATGCAGCGCACCGTGTTATGCATGCACGAAGCCCATAAGTGTTGAGCATGATAGAATATATTGAGAAAAATACAAGTCTCACATCTGCTAGAGATAGTGCCTAGATAGAATATATATAAGTGAGAGACAATCATCATCTTGTGGGCTAACTTTTGATATTCTAAGATGATATTAGAGTCCATTTTAAGTCTATTCAAAAGGTAACCCACCATGTTATCCATGCATCAAGCCTAAAAGTGTTGAACATGAGAGGTGTACTGAGAAAAAATCAAGTCTCATATTGACTATAAATAAAGCCAAAATCGAGTATATAAGTGAAGAAAAACTTTCTTTGTATGACTTATTTTTTAAAATTAAGTTAGATTCAAATTTACGTTCTGAGAAAAATGACCCTTAATTATAAGATTCATGATTGATGTGATCTCTTGATTCTAAGGAGTTTGGACTTAATAAATAGTTAAAGTACATCACCGTAATCAAGAATAGTTAACTAATATAGTTTGACCATTAGATTTTATTTTAAATGGTCAAGATTAAAAGACATCAAGTAATATGAATTTTTTAAAAAAATTACATGACTTTTTAATTAATCTTATTAGGTTGAGGGACGAAACTTGGGTTGGTCTTATTGTTGAGGCTTTCTAGAAGACCTCAACCTAAAACAAGGCTAACCAGACTTCATCTAGAGGCGGAGTAGTCCTTACTATAATTAAGGCACAAGTCTTTTCTTGGGGTGGCATTGGACTTATGTATGTATTCGCCCACATACACATCTTTTATCTTATTCAATATATTTTTAATTTCTTGTATTTTTAAATTAAACATTCAATTCATTGCTGGATGATGCTGGATAAATTAATGTTTGATCATTACTTTAAATATTTGTTCAATGTGAAAGGTTTATGGGAAACTTGTAACAAACTAATATGAATTTAGTAAATATGCATTGTTAATCACTGTAAAAAAAATTTACACGGTCAACTATTAAGATTTTATTCTTATATCACTTTTAAAGCAATTATTATCAAAGTCAATAAACTTAATTATTATACATAATAATTTACAATTAAATTAAATGATAGTGTGAAAAACTTATATATTGTTAATACATATATTATTTTCTCAACTATTATTGTATAAACTAAGTATAAACAATACAATAAAAACTAAAACATTTGTTTTCTTTTACTTTTTGGAGGGCAAAGAATTTAAATTAATAAAAGTAAAAGATATAGCACTCTAATTCATATACATAAAGGTATTCTTTAAAAATATATACATAAAGGTAAAGTCTATCCGAAACGTATACATGCCACGGGATTCATACTTATTACAAAAATATTAAAGGTCTCCCTACCAATAAAAACATACTTTCTAGTTAAGTAGAGTTTAAATATATATTTCACTTATTTACCCATATGTGTTAAGCGGATCCATATTTTAGTTTTATAATTTGAGGTTTCTTTTGTTTTATTTTGTAGCTAAAAGGGAGGTTCTCATATGCTTGTTTAAACTAAACGAAGCATAATGTGTTTGTCGATCATAAAAAAAATGGTGTTTAATCTTGTCAATAGAAAATGTAGTTATTTCTGTAAAAAAATATAGTTATTTTATGAGTTAAATGGAGAAAAAACTTTTCGTTTTCTGGAAAAAGAGATTCCTCTTATTAGAGATGCAAACGCCCATTATTATACATACACAATGACAACCCGATTGACAAAAGGTGAAGCAATGAAGCATCAAAGAGGGATCCAACCGTATTCCTACACACATGGAAAATCCAACATATTTATCTCATCACCCTATTGATTCAAAATTTTCTTATTGGGTCAGTAAACAACATCACTGTTTACACAGCAATTAATAAAAGTAAAATTTTGTGTTAAGGCATAAAAATACAGTGAAAAGTTAAGAATCTGTATGAAACTTTAGACTGATGGTAGACCAAGAATGACAACACATACAACAAGATATGTAGGAATAAATTAGGAATGTTAATTAGTCTCTTTGCCATGTTGCTTTGGGACCCAATTAAATAAAAATCTTTTATCACATACTCTTTTATATATTCACAATTTTTTTGAGAAGTGAGAACAAAATTCTCATAGACAATGCCATATCAGAAACATGGGTTACTTCTAACCACTATTAATCATTGATTGCCCTCCCTTATTTTATTCTATTCCCACCAAAACAGTACTAATAAATCAATCAACAAACATTTTTCGGGAAAAATGGGCTAAAGTCAACTTTAGCTTGTTCCTTGCTAATTAATTATTAAAGCCACAAGTAGCAAGATGAATAAGATGAATAGTGATTCCAAACATCAAAAGTAGTTTTGGATAAGGAACAACCTGGAAATGTTCATGGATAGGAATTTCAGCCTTTGACCTTCTATGCTTATAAATACATAAGTGACAACTGACCATGATGCAAGATAACACATACAATGTGAAATGTGAGTTTAGAAGAGTCTATGAGTGAAGTTGAATGTTGTGTGCTCAAATGTCTCACATGAAGAGGTTGAGAGAGTAATATTTGAGCCAAGGATGACTTGCCGGCATGTGGAAAAGCTTAATCCCTTTTCAAGGTGTTGCCGGCGAGGAATCTTGGCTCATTAATGCTCCCTTTCCTCTCATATGAGACTCTGGAAAGAGCTAGCTTGCATGATTTCAATCATGACTTTTTAAAATTACATTATGTGTTGATGTTTGCTATGCAATTTTTCCTACAATTTGAGAGGGACAACAAAGTTTTACATCTAATGCTTGGAAGGAAAGGTTTACTTGGCATTATCAAGGTTGGTTATTTGGTTAATTTAGGTACGATAATCCTTTTCGATTTTCTTCCATCTTTTTTATCGAGGATATATTTTCTCTTCCTTTCTTACGAACACAATCTTTTAATCAACTTCTAATTAATAAGAGGAAGATGAGAAATTATTAAGTAGTCCTAAACTACCATTTGTTTATAGTTTCGACTAATCTCTATGGTCAAACATGTATTTAAGTTATTTAATTTACGATAAAAGAATAATAACATTTGATTAGGTGTTATGTAGAGATTGTTGAGATTATAGATTGGATCACCAAACAATTTCTCATGAAGGACATACTTGTTTGCCTATCTCAAACACTTGAGTCAGAGTACAATTTTGGATGAATTGTTCTAAACTTTATGAGGAGTAACTATTCATGAACTAGTTAGAAGAAAATGCATTTTTTTAGACTTTCATGTACTGAAAAATAAGATAATTAACTGATAGTTATATAGAAGTGTTCTCAATACTTTCAACGAAAAATTATGATATATTTTGCATTAAAAAATATACAACAATAATAAATAGAGAAAAGTAGGTTTGTTTACCAAGATAATATCTGCTATCAACTATTTGATGAGTGAAACTTTAAAGGGTAAATCCTCTTTCTACTTTTCAAGTTTAAAACTGGGTTTCAACTTTTCTAGTTTGTGTCTAGTGTTTTTGCTTCAAGTATATGCTTTTATTTATAATGTTAAAGATATATGAATTTGAGTCTTTTTTCAAAGAGAAAAAGGAACAATTTTATTTAAAATAATTTCATATCTATTTATCTTTATAAAAATAAAAACTATATCACATCTTTTATTTTAAGAAGCTTCACGATATAAGACAAAAATAGTTCACAATTAATCACATGACTAATTAGGATAACTAATCATATTATCTGATCCTAATATGTAGCAATAGAATATTATTCTTATTTTATGGATGATAATTGTTATGCATACGTAAAGTTTACATGTAAATCACATAACAATTATCTTATTTTTCCTCTTTTAATGTTTCTTTTGATGATTAAAACGTAGGAATTTATCTTCTTCTGAGCTTTAATCCAATAGATACTAAAATTAGTTAATTTATAGTGTGTTGGTTGAATTTTTGTAGAAATTACACAGCAAAGATATAGAAGGTGGATTGAGGGTCTGAAGCATCGCGCTTAGCGCTACATGCCCGCTCAGCGCTACTAGCTCGCTTGGTGTGTGACCACTTATCCAGCTAGACTCTACAGGCACACTTAGCATGCACTTACTCGCATAAGGTGCGACCAACGTCAAAAAACACAAGTGAGTTACGTTTTAAGGAGAAAAAGGAGGGAAAAACAGGGATTATTCAGAACAGAAGCAAGAGAACAGAGCTAGGTCACGAAGGAGAGCTCTTCCACCCTATTGAAGTGTCAACCACACCATTGTTTCTCCATTTTCTTCCATCCCTCTCCATTGTATTTTGTTTTTCCTTTATTTTGTAAGCCTATCATGAAAATGAGAGACTAAACCACCCATTGCTGGGAGCTCAACAACCAAAAACTCTTGATGCAATGATTCTCACTATCTATTTAATGCTATTTTCATATTATTGTTACTTTTCTAAGTTTATTGTCATGTTGTGGTTTGACCATCCATGCTCATGTTTTGTTTTAGGTTTTATGCATTGAAAATGTTTATTTCCTAATAACTAAAAAAACATCTAAGTGATCCATATCTAGGGATAAAATGGTTTTGTTTAGCCTAAAGTATTCATCTTTACTCTTAATGCAAATAGTTTATCGTAGCTCTTAAGGGATTATGGGTGATATTAAGTGATTTAGGTTCTTTCACGTGAGGAATTATGATTAGAATAAATTAGAAGATGAAGGTAATATGAAAATAATTTTAAATAGCAAAAAATCTCTAATATTGCATTAAGGGTAGTTTTGGTTAGTTAAACCCCTAACATATTTCGCATCCTGTATCAACCATCATTGCACCTCTCCGAGTGTTTGTGTCTGTTACCTTGTACTTGCTCTGTTTTATAGTTTAAATTACGTTAAATTCATTTACATGCCTTTTACTTTGCAAATACCAAGTTAATTCATTAAGTTCTTAAAATTAGATGTTTACCGTTGAGTACAGTCAAAGTCCATGTGGACTCGACACTCAGATTTATCATTTTATTATTACTTGGACAAATTGGTACGCTTGCCAAAGTGTTAACAATGGACAACTTCTACATTTATAAAATAATACTCTTTTTTTTATATATTGATTACATTCTTGGTGTTAGCAAATAATATAATAATATTTCACTAAAATATTTATTTGATTAAATTAAATTCTATAATTTAACTATCAAATAAATTATTTTTCTTTTGAAAAAATTGGGACATTCGTTTGTGTGTGACTCTGTAGATTCAATACTAAATCGGTTGTAAATTAATCATAATTAATTTACTAATTAAGGTAGGCATCTAGCAATACTCCTTACGTTTGGATAACATGAAGTAACATTTTTTACTTTCAAGAACCAATAGAAGAATAATGTAATATTTCCTTCCATCATTTCTAGCTCAAAGTTAACTCTAGAGTATAGTATTATTGTCAAACTCTAATAAGCTAACACATTTAATTCATGAATGACTTAAGAAACTCTTTTCTTCTTTCATTCAATTGCCCTGACCAAGGTCTTAATTCTATCATAGAGTTCAAACTCATTACCTAGAGTTGACGGATTCCTTCTTGATTAATCATTAATTCTACAAGTATTTAATCATATCCAATGTTCATTTAGCTAGTGCCCCAAGACATTAGGTGTCCGAAATTAAAACATAATAAATAACTTGTTAATTAATATTATATTCTCAGGTCAAAAGAAACTATTATATTTCTTTTTGAAAACTTCCTATTGACATATTAAGGTAATATTAACTGTTAGGAATTTTCAATTGAGTCAGTTTAATGATGACATTCACATTACATCATCTATATATTCAATTTAATAAATGAGATATATTAATATTTATCAAATAAAAATTATTACATATATATTGATCTATCTGATTTATCGATATCTTGTTCACAATAATCTTACGATCCAGAACAATTTAGATTAAAATTATAAAATAGTAATTTCTTATTATCATAATCTCTATCATGATAACAAGTCTCTAATTTTAATCAAGGACTTGTCAAATTAACAATTTTATAAAACAATAAATATGGTAATAAAATAAAGAACAATTATTTACTAAAAGAGATAACATGATGGATTGGATCTTAAACATACACATTTAATCCTAACAATCTCCCACTTGCTCTAGAGCCAATCACTCATGTATTCCATTACTCATTCCAACTCATGCTCACCAAACTACTTTATTTTTAAATTTTGAGTCTCAATAAATGAGGTGCAATCTTTAGTTATTCTTAAGTACTTAAGAATGGTCTTATCCACTTTCAATGCTCCCCACTAAGACTTTCTTGATTTCAACTTGTTACACTTAGTGCATAAATGATATTAGAACATGCAAAAATTATGTCATATACAATAACTCCCACACTGTGCTAGCATATAGTACTTTAATTATATACTCTCTCTCTCTTCATGAGTTTTAGAATAATCCTCCCTATCAAGAGTAACTTCAATTCCTATTGGCAAATAGTGAGTTTTGGAGTCTTCATGTTATACCTCTTTAGGATGGTATCAATGTACTTAGATTGGGAGACACCAAGCAACCTTCTAGATCTATTTGAATAAATATTTATTTCTAAAATGTAGGTTGTTTCTCCAACTTCTACACACTTGTTTCAATCCATAAATGAATAATTGAAACTTGTAATCCTTATTATGATCAGACAAGGGTGTGAATCCCTCAGGTTCTATCATATACGCATCCTATTTTAGCTCACCATTAAGGAAAACTATTTTCCACATCCATTTCATATTTCATGATCATAGTATGCTACTATAGCAAGAAGAATCTGAATTGGTTTGAGCATTGCCACGAGATAAAAGTTGCATCATAATCTATACATTCCTTTTGACAATATCCCTTGGCAACAAGTCGAGCTTAGTTGGTCTCAACCTTTCTATCTACTCCAATCCTTTTTCTTGTAAACCCATTTACAACCAACTGGTTTTATATCCTTTGAAGCTTCAACTAAAGTCCATACTTTGTTGATCTTCATTGATTTCATTTAAGATTCCATAACATCTTGTCATTTCTTACAATCTAAGTTTTGTATAGTCTCTTAATAGCTTCTTGGATCATCATCATCATCATCATGATAAACCTTATTTTATGTGTCATTTAGGACCATCAAGTTTAATCTATCAGGTGCATGATGCACTTGAGTAGATCTTCTAGAAGGCTCATGCATTGGGTTCATAGGTTGTTGAATTGACTCTAAGATTGGTTTATAAATCCGATCTTGAACTATAGCTGGCTCTTGAACCACAATTGTTGAATGTGACGACCTTTGTGGTAACTTTTTAGAACATTAAATAAAGGTATCTCAATTCCCATCTCATAGTCATGAGTTATTTCATTGGTTAATTGAGTTTCATCAAGCTCAATTCCTTTACTATGACTTTCTCCTGCAAGGAATTTTCTTTCTAAAAAATAACTCTTCTTGCCACAAACAATTTATGGTCAGAAGGTTGGATTAAAAAATATCCCATAATTTTTTTGGGATACCCAATGAATCTACATTTTTCAGATCTTGCCTTAAGTTTGTCTATTTGCAATCTCTTAATGTAAGTTGAACAATCTCAAACCTTGCTATGTTTGAGATTCATTCTAGCCTTTTTTATATCACATATGAAGTTGTAGATACTGATTTTGTAGAAACTTTATTTGGCAAATAAGTTACTGCTTCTAAAGTATATATGCACATAAACTTAGAAGATCATAAGTAATTTGATTCTCACAGTCAATTAGCATATTAAACATCTTATGCATAGAACAATCCTTAGGTAACATACTAATTGTCATAATTGAACTAAACTTTTGGATGGTTAACTGATTGTTTTTGGGGAAGGGGGAAGAGGAATGAGATGATAGTGGTAGACATATCCATTTCAATTGTTGATCTAACAAAAGTATTCACATCTTTTAAACTTGTCATCTTAAATTCAATCTCTAGATTTATGTGTATAAAAAAATAATGCTATTTAAAATATCGATCAACTTATTATTTTAAGTAAATACTATGAAGAAACTGAACATTAAGAAGTATTCTAATGATCTATATGATATAGTATTGCAATCTTTGATCATAGGGATAAAAAGAAACAAGCTATGGGGTGATTAATGCACCAAAAATAAAAGGTGTATGGAGCACTATCCATTTTGGACTTAAAGCATGCATACAATATTTTGAAAGTTAATTAAAAGTGACATCCTAAAATACAATATTGTTACGTATAATTCAAGTAGACAATATATACCACAGCATGCCAAATAAGATACCGAATAAAATTCCCTTTTAAAGACACAGTAGTTAAACTAAACATGATGAACAATGATATATCACTAGGAAAAACTCCATAAAAAAAAAGAAGTAATGCATAGACCAAATCGTATATATTTGTAACTGAGTAGGATAGAAAAAAGATGATTAATTTACTAACTTCCATTGAGGAGAAACAGAACACATGTACAAACTATACACTACACTTGAGACAATATCTTCTTTTACACAATTAACTCTAGTTGACAACCTATTCAGAATTGCTCTCTAAGATAAAAAGCAAGCACTTTTGAGGGGAATAGAGCACTTGTCGAAATTTTTAAAAATAGCAGATTGAGTTGAAATGGAGTTCCCCCACAATAGTTGAGACTACGAAAGGGTATGGTGGATTTAACTATAAAAATCTCTGGAAGATCTTGCTTCTAAACCTGGTGATATAGCGAGCTTCCACACAAAGATACAGATCTAAGATATTTTCCACTTTAACTCTTAATTAGAAATATTTTTTAAAAAATGATAATTTATTTAAAAAATATGAATATGTTTCAAGAAATTAAAAAAAGTAGTGTAGCTAATGAAGATTCCCAATGGTTCAGGATCAACACAGCTTACATGATTTTACGTGTGAAAAGCTAATGGAAGAAAAAAGAAAAAACGAAAAAAAATAAGAGAAGAAAAAAGTAAATTCTTTAGTGAAATCTTAAAGATAAGAACAGATCAGTAAAATAGAGAATCTGCATGATGAACTTGCACAGTATAATAAGAGGGACAGGATATCTAGAAGCAAAGCAATTTATATATAGCTCTCTGCCCATACTTCTAGTTCTAGGGAACCCAATCAAGTCAAAATCTTATCTAATACTCTTCTGATCAACTAAAATTCTGAGAACAAATTCACATCGACAATGCCATGGCAGAAACACGGGTAGCCACTAACCACTACTAATATCTCGTTACCTTCACTTCTTATATATTGTTCTATTCCCACAATAACAATTGTCAACCAATGAACAAACAGTTTTGGGAAGAAAATATGGGCAAAAGTCAACTTTTGCATGTGTCTAGCAAATTCTTGAAGCTACACGTAGCAAATTCAAAATTGATTCCATTCAATAATTAAGAGTGGTTTCAGATAAGGAGCACCACGAAAAGGTACATAGGTGATTAACAAGGATCGATTTCTAGTACGTTTGGGAATTTCTTTTTGTGCGTATAAATACACGGACTACCAAAGGGTTTGAAATGTGGATTTAGAAGAGTGTCTGGGTGAAGTTGAATGTTGTGTGCTCAAATGTCTTGCATGAAGAGGTAGAGAGAGTGCTTTTGAGCCAAGGATGACTTGCCGGCGTACGTATGGTCTCTTCTTAGGGTATTGCCGGCGAGACATCTCGGCTCACTTGTACTGATATCAGAAATTCACTCGTTGTGATATACTGATATCTCACAGGCT
>CM023955.1:16251614-16278398 GCA_013407115.1 Glycine latifolia
CTCTCTTTGTCTCACACACACTGGTGCACTCACACAAACACAAACACACAAATTTACTGGGGCGGAAACTCTCTAATATTATTGATAATAGTCTGCCAAAGCCACACAGAGCTCTTTACATAATGTGCTATTTATAAGCACCAAAACCCTAAAACAATTCAAATTCAAATCTAAACAATATCTTCTATAATATCTTTCTATATTATCTTTATTTATATCTTATCTTTCCTCATATCTTTTTCTACCCATATCTTCTCATATATCTTTCTCATATTTAAAATTCAAACTACGTAACTAACTCTATTTAAACGTTTATCCTAACAAAATCCCCCCATAAACTTTAAATACTTCTTCCGTCCTTCATTCCCATCATCTTCTTGCAATTCTCCAGCAACAATGTCGGCAGTGGCTTTGTGAAAATATCTCCGACTTGTTCTCGGCTCGTCACATAACTCAACTCCACCTTCTTCTCTTTCACCTGTTCTCGGATGAAATGAAACCTCACGTCAATATGCTTGCTTCTCTTGTGATTGACCGGGTTCTTCGCTAACTCTATAGCCGACTTGTTATCTACTCGGATCTCGGTCGTGCCGACTTGAACTTGCTCCAGCTTCTCCAACAAATTCCTCAACCACACTGCATGGCACACACACCATGATGCTGCAACGTACTCGGCTTCACATGTTGATAACGTCACAATCGGTTCCTTCTTTGACATCCAGGCAAACGCCGTGCTTCCCATGAAAAATACATAGCCAGCCGTGCTCTTTCTATCATCTACATCTCCACACCAATCACTATCCGAGTACCCCTTTAATCGGTAATCTTCCGACCTCTTATACAAAAGTCCTTGTGTGATCGTCCCTTGAATATACCTCAAAATCCTCTTAGCCGCCTTCCAATGAGAATAGCTCGGCTCCTCCATAAACCGACTTACAATTCCAACACTCAGACACAAATCCGGCCTCGTACACGTCAAATATCTCAGGCATCCGACCAAACTTCTATAGTTTCTCGGATCAACTCGTTCTCTTCCATCATACTTCGAAAGTTTTGCACCGGGTTCCATAGGTGTTGAAACCGGGTTGCAATCCGCCATCTTAAATCTCCTCAGTATTCCCTTCGCATAACTTTCCTGGGATACAAAAATTCCTTCTTCGTCCTGTCTGACTTCTAAACCGAGAAAATATCTCATCAAACCGAGATCAGTCATCTCAAACTCTCTTGACATCTTCTTCTTGAACTCTCGTGCCATCTCTTCACTATTCCCCATAAAAATCAAATCATCAACATACAAAGCTACCAGCAATAACTCATCACCTTTCTTCTTAACATATATGGCATGCTCATATGGACACTGCTCAAAACCGTCCTCCCTGAAATATGCATCAATGCGAGTATTCCAGGCTCTCGGTGCCTGCTTCAGGCCGTACAATGCTTTCTTCAATCTCAACACTTTCTTTTCTTCTCCGCCCTTCAAGTATCCCGGTGGTTGCTCGAGATACACCTCTTCTTCAAGTACACCATTCAGAAATGCCGACTTCACATCCATCTGATATATCGGCCACCCAAACTGAGCTGCTTGAGAGATCAACAATCTGATCGTCTCCATTCTCGCAACAGGTGCGAACACCTCATCATAGTCTACTCCTGCCTTTTGCGAATACCCCTTAGCTACCAGCCGGGCTTTATATCGCTCTATCTCCCCATCAGCATTCATTTTCTTTTTATAAACCCATTTAACTCCAATGGGCCGACTTCCTTTTGGCAGCTCGGTCAACTCCCAAGTATCATTCCTCTCAATCGCTTTGATCTCTTCATCCATGGCACTTTGCCACTTCTCATCTCGGATTGCTTCTTCAAATCTTATCTCTTCGGAATCTGTCAACAAACAAACAAGATGAGCTTCGTTTGTTGACTCGTACAAATCCTGCAAACTCCTCATCCGGGGTCGTCTCATCTCGTCTTCATCATCTATCTCGGTCCTTGCCGGGATCCAACTCGTTGATCCTTCTTCCTTGTCTTCTATCACCATCTTTCCGGGATCTGATTTGATCTCGGATGGAGCACTCCAACTCCACTCATCGTCTTCATTCACTTTCACATCTCGGCTTATCATCACTCTCTTGGTGCCGGGATCTAACAGCTTGTATCCCTTCGTCTTCTCGTCATATCCAATGAAAATATACTTCACGCTCTTGTCTTCTAACTTGCTTCTTTGCTGATCCGGGACATGTGCATAAGCCACACTCCCGAAAACTCTCAAATGGTCCACTGCTGGCCTTTGGCCCGTCCACAACTCCTGTGGGGTCTTTCCATTCAATATGGAATGCGAACATCGGTTCTGTACATATACTGCAGACAGAACAGCTTCCCCCCAAAACTCCTTCGGCATATTCTTCGTCTTTAACATTGATCTCACCATGTCAACAATAGTTCGATTCTTCCTCTCTGCTACTCCATTTTGCTGAGGCGAGTATGGTGCCGTCAAGAATCTTCTGATGCCATACTCCTCGCAGTACCTCCTAAAAGCATTTGATGTGTACTCTCCTCCTCGGTCTGATCGTATCGACTTGATCCTCCTTCCAGTTGCATTCTCAATCATCGTTTTGAATCTCCTGAATATTTCAAACACTTTGGATTTCTCTTCTATCAAATACACCCACGTTTTACGACTGTAATCATCAATCAATGTAACAAAATATCTCTTTCCACTGAAGGACCCGGGAGTAATGGGTCCACACACATCGGTATGAATTAGTTCCAGTGGTCGCCGTGCTCGGTATCTGGCCGACCTCTGAAACGGACTCCTCGTATGTTTGCTCAGCACACAATCTTCACAAAATCTCTTCTCACACTTCATTCTCGGCAATCCGGTCACCAAATTCTTATTCACCATCTCGGCCAGGCTTCCAAAATGTAAGTGCCCAAACCGACGATGCCACAAGGATGCTTCATCATTCATCTCGGCTTGCAAACAGCCGACCTCCACACATCTCAAGATTAACTTGAACATTCTGTTCTTCTCCATCGGCACTCGGGCTATCAGTCGCCCTTGCTTCTCCTTCAATAAAAGAACTCGGTCTGTCATAATAACCGAGTAACCTTTCTCCATCAGTTGTCCCACGCTCAGAATATTGCTCTTGAGTTCTGGCACGTAATACACATCTTGTATACGTCCAACTCGTCCATCTTTCTGCAAGAAACTAATCGTACCTCGGCCTTTCACGCTGACCTTTGAAGCGTCTCCAAACGATACATGTCCGACTTCTGATTCTCTCAAGCTACTGAATAAATGCTTGTACCCACACATATGATTGCTTGCACCAGTGTCTATAAACCACTCCATCTCGGTTGTCTGGTTAGCTACACCTCCAGCCATCATCAAAAATCCTTCATCTTTTACTTCTGCAGCATAATTTGCAGTCTCATTCGTTCTTCTCTCGGCTCGGCAGTCCTTCGCAAAATGACCAACTCGGCCACAATTGTAACATCTATCCGAGTTGTTGCAATCTCTCGAATAATGTCCGTACTTTCCACATTTAAAACATTCTACATTTGAATGTCGGCCTCTTCCACGTCCTCGGCCTCCTCGCCAATTCTGCTGACTTGATTCAGCCTGCTCCTTGTTCCAGCCTTCTTGACCTCGGCCTCTACCAGCTCGGTCATATCCACGTCCTCCTCGGCCTCGTCCTCTACCTCAGAAATTTTGAGAGTAGAGCGCTTTCTCGTCCTTGACTGAAGCTTTTGTCTGAAGTGCTTGCTCCAGTGACTCCTCTTTCTTCTTTTTCTTCCTCTGTTCATGCGCCTCCAATGAACCAGCAAGTTCGTCAACGGTGAACGTTGCTAAGTCTTTTGACTCCTCAATCGCACATACTACATTCTCGAAGTCATCAGTGAGAGACCTCAGAATTTTCTCCACCACTCTGGCATCGGGCAGTATCTCTCCGCTTCTCTTTAATTGGTTCACCACGGTTTGAATCCGAGTAACGAAATCGGATACGCTTTCTCCTTCCTTCATCTTCATTGCCTCCAACTCTCCTCTGAGGGTTTGAAGTCTGACTTGCCTGACTCGATCGGCTCCCTTGTAGACATTCGCAAGAATGTCCCACGCCTCCTTTGACGTTGTTGCGCCTGCAATCTTCTCAAATCCGGAATCATCAACAGCTCGGAGCATCATGTATAGTGCGCCTTTGTCTTTCAACCGCATCTCCTTCAATGTTTTGTTCTGCGCCGCCGTGTATCCTGTCGTGGATTGTGGTTCTTCGAAACCATCATGGACAACCTCCCAACTATCATTAGCTCCCAACAGAGCCTTCATCTGGATACTCCAGTTCTCATAATTAGCCTTCGTAAGGCGGGGTAATGGCAGACTACTACTCGGACCACTCTCCATTCTCTCTCAGCTCTGATACCAATTTGATATCAGAAATTCACTCGTTGTGATATACTGATATCTCACAGGCCCTCTCTTTGTCTCACACACACTGGTGCACTCACACAAACACAAACACACAAATTTACTGGGGCGGAAACTCTCTAATATTATTGATAATAGTCTGCCAAAGCCACACAGAGCTCTTTACATAATGTGCTATTTATAAGCACCAAAACCCTAAAACAATTCAAATTCAAATCTAAACAATATCTTCTATAATATCTTTCTATATTATCTTTATTTATATCTTATCTTTCCTCATATCTTTTTCTACCCATATCTTCTCATATATCTTTCTCATATTTAAAATTCAAACTACGTAACTAACTCTATTTAAACGTTTATCCTAACATGTACTCCCTTTCCTCTCATATGAGACTAGAGAAAGAGCTTGATTGAAAGGATGATGTCCAATAATTGTGCCTTATTTAGAGGTACTAGATTAGTTATATGAATGTGGCATGAACTACATATATAATTAACTTGAGGGGGAAAACTGAGTAACATGCATGCAACTGGATGGCTTGGTCCCCTTTCTTATACCCAAATGAAGATTTTACTGTATGGTGTCAAATTGTGGTTGTGGTTGCTTCGTTGCCAACCTCTTTCTGCGTTGATTTCAAATTTTGACGTGGATTATTTAATCAAAAAACAAGGATCCTTGATGCATAACCAAACACACTATAAACCACTGACATATAATGCTTTATGAGAATCTATATCAAAATTTTAAAATATTTAATACATCTCAAGGTTCAATTCAAACAAGATAAAGAAACTTTCACAATATTTAACATTTTACGTTAACTATAGAAATGTTAATAGTCGATGAACTACAAATATCAGAAACACTGCATTTATTATGCTCGTTTGTTTTCATCAACTCGAATATCCTGAGCATTTAGACTATCATTTATTGCTCTAAACCTTAAACTGACAATAGTCTAAGTTACTGTGTTAATTAAAACTATTAAAATGTTTGGTGAGCCTGTAGCGATTTTCTTAAAAGAATATCTTGTTTAGTGTCTAGAAGGCAAGAGAAAAAACTTCGGTGTTGATTACTTGGAGAGGAAGGGTAAAAAGAATATTTGTGAGAATGTGGAATGTGGTTCATACAAGTTTGTGAGAGTGAAAATCTTTATTATTGTGAAGGACTAAACGTAGTCGTTTGATAAATCAAGTTTAAACATTTGTGTTCATTTATTTTCTTCCCTTGTCTTGTTTATTTATCTAACGTAAAGGGAGTTGAACTACAGGAAAACAATTTTGTTCCAGAACAAGTTTTCATAAAACTATATTTCATCCATGTACAACATGATAAACCTCCGTTCACCGTATCGAAATAATTAATGTTTTCGGAAAGCTCAATCTGAAAGGATCTGTTTCAATTCAACTCTTTTCTTATATTTTTCTTTGTTTTTACAATCCTATCCATCTATGTATGATTTTTGGCGTGCATGGACAAAATGTTAAGAATCTTTGCAACATGTTATTTATTTCTCTAATAATTGTTAAGAATTTGATAATCTAAAGTTAAAATGGAGTACTTTAATAATTGGTTCATCTAAGATATGGCTCCAGGAGAACCAAGCTCCACAGCAAGCAAAATCATAGATCTGATTCGACTTAGCAAGTGGCAGCAAAAGGATGAGTGACTCGACATTCTTGTAAAAAAATGCAGCGTAATCTTTCCATTAGGGGAAAAAAAGGGGTATTTGAGTCAAACAAAAACGAGCTTTTTTCCTTTGACCTTTTTTATTTTCAGCAACAAAGAGAGATTACTCTTCTAAACTCAGATAATCTATTCTCAACTGACAATGACAAATCGATTGACTGTGGTGATACTTCAAGACATTATTAAACAAAATCGGTAATGAATATCATATCATAGCTGAGTGAATCCAAATTTCCCATTGGCACGGGAATAAAGGTGTAGCTTGAACTAAATCTTTAGACGCCATCCCAATTGTTGATCTTCCAAAGGTATTTACATCTTTTAAACTTGTGATCTTAGATAATTAAATCTTTAGATTAATGTGTATGGCAGAAAACTGCTATGGACAAAAATCCCAACTTTAACTCAGACGTTTTAAAAAAAAATTATAATTTATTAAATCAGAAAAAAAAAGAATAAAGCTTTCATGATTTTACATTGAAAAGATAAGAGAATAAATATATAATAAAGGCTGCAGCCAAAGTAGATTGCCAGGAACAACACACCTTACATTATTTTAAATGTGAAAATATAGGGGAAGAAATAAAAACGGAGAAAAAAAAGCGCAAATTCTTTAGTGAAATCTTAAAGATAAGAACAGATCTGGCTAATCGAGCATCTGCATGATGAACTTTACATTGATACAATAATGAGAGGGACAGGATATAAACAAAGAAAATATATGGGTCTCTGTCCATACTGCTATGGAACCCAATTAAGTCAAAATTTTATCAGATACTCTTCTGATCAACTAAAATTCTGAGTACATATTCACATTGACAATGCCACAGCAGAAGCATTGGTAGCCACTAACCACTACTACTTTCTCGCTGTCTTTGCTTCTTATATATCATTCTATTCTATTCCCAAAACAATATTTATTAACCAATCAACAAACAGTTGCAGGATGAAAATGGGCCAAAGTCAACTTTTGGTTGTTCCTACCTAATTCTTAAATTTACACGTAGCAAAATCAAAATTGATTCCAGACAAGTTTCGGATAAGGAGAACCATGAAAAGGTACATATGTAATTAACAAGGGTCAATTTCTAGTATGTAAAAGTTCGTTTGAGTGTTTCCCTTTTTGTGCTTATAAATACACAGGCTTCCAAAGGGTTCCAAATGTGGGTTTAGAAGAGTTGTTGCAGTAGTTGAAGTTGAGTGTTGTTTGCTCAAATGTCTTGCATGAAGAGGTAGAGAGAGTACTTTTGAGCCAAGGATGACTTGCCGGCCTAGGTATTATCTCTTCTTATAAGGTATTGTCAGCCGGTGAGACATCTTGGCTCATTTGTGCTCTCTTTCCTCTCATATGAGACTCAAATGAGCTTCATTGGAAAAATTATTCCCAATACTCTTCCTTGTTGAATTGTACTACCACATTATCTATACGGAAGTGGCTTGAAATATATCGATATACTCAATTAATTTGAGAGGAAAAACTGATTAACACTCAACCGGATGGCTAAATTGGTTCCTCTTTTGATAGACAAATGAAGATTTTATTGCAATCAAAGAGCGTGAGACATGCTGGAGTTGGAGAAAACTACGTACACTCCAAATTACAAGTGACGTAAAAGACTATGTCCCCATTACAAACTTAAAATAGAAAAGTCTAATCCTTTAAAACAGTTAAACAGAGTAGATAGAACATGGCAACAATTCCACCCGCGGTACCACAAATACCAGCCCAATCTTGTATTATTTAGAACCGTCTCCCCCTGTCTAAATGTACTTGATCTAGTATAATGCAGACAAATTAATAGCTAGACCGTGTGGAGTACATTCAATTATTAGAAAAATAATGTAGTTATCATTTTTAATAGCTTTGAGGCACTTAAATTTTGTTTTTACGGTCAGACCCCAATAAATATACTAAATAAAAATAAATACACTACTATACATGTAAATAATTTTTTATAATACACATAAAAAATTTATTATTGAAAAAATGTTAGGTGATGATTATAATAACCAAGGTTAAATAAATAAAAGAAAAAGAAAAAAAAGTTTAAATTTACTATATTTTTATCGCAAAAGCATTAGTGACGGAATTAACGACGTAATTAGCGACGAATTTAGCGACGGCTGGATACTCACGCTGATAGCGTGAGATTTCACCCGAAAGCCATTTTTTCCACTGGTATGTGGCGCTGGTAGCGCTAGAGTGGCGCCAGTAGCGTGAGATTAGCGCTGGTAGCGCCATTTGTGGCACTGGTAGCGTGGGAGGCACATTAGAGGCCAATTCCCACTGGAATCTGGCGCCAGTAGCGTGGGAACACGTACTAGTGGCCTATAAAAGGCCATTTTCGCGTTTTTGCTAGCAAAAACTACTTCTCTCTTCTTCCTAAAGCCATTTCCTCCATTAATGAAGTAAAAAGCTTCATATCTTGTCCATTATTCATCTAAACACTTTCTGCCCAACTAGAAAGTTGATTAGAACTCCTCCATAAGCTAGATTCCAGCTTCAATTTCTCAAGAGAATCATCAATCGGAGAAATCTCGTTCTCTAGGGAATTCCTCAAAACTGAGTCTGGAAGGGAAAGAAGGCGATTCAACGAACCCAAAGCTTGGAGAAGTGATCATCCAGCCTTCCTCGACTGTTTAGAGGTAAGAAACTCAAATTTTACCGATTGATTTGGGAATTTGTTCTTGGGATGAATAGTGACCTATTTGTGATAGGGCTGGAATTAGGCTTGGGTTCTTTAAGAAAGTATGATCAGGAGGTTGTTTTAATGGAAATAGAACTTTGAAACATGACTTTTGATGAAGTTTGATTTTTGCTCTGAGATATGTATAAGTAGGAAGAATGTTGATTAAATGAGAGGTATTATGATATATATGGGCCTAAGTGTTTTTATAAAAGATGTTCAGGAGGCTAAATAAACAGTGAAAACGTGTTAGAATAACTGTTTTAGCCAAGTTGAATAATCATTGATATTTGGCCTGGATAAAGGAAATTGAACTAATTGGATTGACTTATGCAGAGTCTTTGGGAGACTCTAGTGCCATGGTTAGGCCAAGTTAGATCATGCGGAGGATATGTGAGTCGCCTTTAAGGTGACTAGTTCTGATAACTTTAAGTTAGAAGACAAAGAGGTCTAGATGAAAAGGAATTGTGTTTCTTTTCTTTTAAACGGTTGAGAACCGTTATTTGATACTTGTTTGTGTGCCTTTGCATAGGGCGGGACACTAAGGGTGTCAATGGCGAAGACCACCGTCCAGAGATTGGACAGGAGAGCACTGCCTTGCCAGGTAAGCTCTATGTTCTTGGGAGTGTTTCCCACTACTTGTGTTCCATCATACTCCGAGAAGGAGTGATGATTATTGCATACATGATTTATATGCATTGAATTGGTTGTTACAGTTCTATTCATGATGATATGTATGCGTGTATCTGTGCTTTGTGTATGGTTGCCTTTCGGATAGATCTTCTGGCCAGTAGATAGGTATGGACCTCCCTAGGAGTAGAGCGCAACTCCTAGTTTGGTTTGCTCCATAGGAGAGATTCCTTAAGACCAAGAGATAGGTTGGTCCCGTGATGGTTGCAGCCTATTCTCGGAGGTACCATATACATGCATCCTTGCGTAGGGGTAGCTCCCGTTGGATGGCACAGGTGTGAGTTTAGGCCTCACACTGGGGACTGAGATGGTCCCGGGGACTGAGATGGTCCACGATGGTATACTGGGTACTGAGATGGTCCCAGGGGACTGAGATGGTCCTGGATACTGATGATGTTACGCATTAGAGCTTGTGCGTGCCTATGTGTTGTTGTGATGGTTTGTAATACCTTTGATGTATGTGATTATGGAAGTGAGCCAGGGTGAGGAGAAGCCTCCAAGAATCTTGAGCTTACTGAGATTGTTATCTCACCCCGTATGTGGGGATTATATTTTGCAGGTTGTACATCTAGTAGAGATGCTGAGTCCCAGGGCGGGAGGCCCCAGTAGGGACATGCATTGTATAGCTGCTTGGAGCAGTGTTTTGAGAGCTTGGTTGCTTACTGTTGTGTACATATATATATATGTGTGTGTATGTGTGTGTGTGTGTGTGTGTGTTTTGTTATTTTGTACCCTGTGAGGGAAAATGTGTATGTTGGCATGTATTGAGTTTCTGTATATGGTGTACCCTCATATGAGGATGTGATATGTGATATCAGGGCACTGGATGCCTACTATTTTGTATGGATGTAGTTAGAGTATTTTGATATGGAATGTATATAGTCTATGTATAATATTTTAGACACATATGGGTAGTGATCCCCGGATATATCTGTATAGATATTATAGTTCTATCTACCGTTATTCACGTTATTTTATGTATCTGGATCATTAAGGCTATTGTGGTGCATCGACATTCGTTTAATTTATTGTCTATGCGTACCATACATAATGAATCAAGAAATATGGTTTTGAAATGCTTCCGCGTGATTTGAGTAATTGTTTTAATTAAATGTCGCGCTAATCTGATTAAGTAATATGTTAATACATCGGATGCATACAGGATGTTACAATGATGACCAAGATCCTCCACAACACACGGTTCCTCTCTTCAAATTTTCTTCATATTAAGTCTTTATGACTTTTATTGCATTGGGTATCTCATTTTTATTTTTTTATAATTATTATTTCTTAATTTCAATTATTTTAATTTTACTTTAAATTTAATTTATATTTTAAAATCTGAATCTTGAAATAATTGAATTTTTTTTCTAGATGACGTGAATGTAAAATTATTATATTAAAGTTAATCTCAAATTAAATTTATTGTTTTTAATATTAATTTTTGACACATCATATCAATTAACAAAATATATCTTCATCAAACTTTATATATTTTCACTTTTAAGCATTACCGTTAAGTTTATCCTGTATAATAAAATAAAATATTCAATATTGTTTTAGTTTTATTTAAATTGGAAATTACTCGTATAATAATTTGAAAGCATTATAAAGCTTTTTCTTTTTACCGAGTATATTGGGTAATATAACTAAGAAATCTAATAAGGAACAAAAGTGGTGGCTGCTAAATCAGCCATGCATCAGAGCAATGCAACAGAAGGAAGGACAAAGATTTCATAAATAATGTTAACTCCAAACTTAGTGGAAAGAACATGATTTATTTTCATATTTGCAACCCTATTTATATCACCGAAGATATGGATCTAAACCGAACTCCAAAGACAGCAAAATCATAGATCTGATCAAGCTAAGCAAGAATGAGTGACTTGACATTCTTGGTGTCAAAAAATGCTGTGTAATCTTTCCATTAGGGGAAAAAAGGTATTAGTTATACAAAGACAACCTTTCGTTTGACATTTTATTTTCATCGAAGAGCGATTACTCTTTCAAATAATGCATGCAGATAATCAGTTCTCAACCCACAATCACAAATCGATTGACCGTGGTGAGACTTCATCAGGACGGTATTAAACAGAATCCGTAATCAATATCATATCATAATTTTAAATTGCGTGTACCACAAAACAATTTTTTGACTGTTTGCAATTGCACCCCTATCAGTCACATTTTCCTATAATTGCTGGATGTAAAGGTTTTTTCATTCACCGCAATCACAATTTAAAATCATGACCATATCAAAGCTGAGTGAATCCAAATTTTCCATTAGACCAGGAATAGTGGTGTAGCTTTAACTAAATTTTGGATGTTACGTAAAAAGTGACTTTTTTTTGGGTGCACAATGAGATTCTATAGTGATAGACGCCATCACAATTGTTGATCTCATCAAGGTATTCACATCTTTTAAACATCTGAATCTGAAAATAAAATTTTTAGATTAATATATATGAAAACAAAAATAATATTGACAAAAATCCCAGCTTTAACTCTAAAACGTATTTAAACAAAAACATATAATTCATCGTATCAATACA
Source organism: Glycine latifolia (assembly GCA_013407115.1). Taxonomy (NCBI): domain Eukaryota; kingdom Viridiplantae; phylum Streptophyta; class Magnoliopsida; order Fabales; family Fabaceae; genus Glycine; species Glycine latifolia. The sequence continues at coordinate 16,263,657 of CM023955.1, forward strand.
AAAAAAAAAAAATTAAAGCTTACATGCTTATAAATTGAAAAGATAAAGGGAAGAAATATATATTCATTAAAAAGGCGGCAGGCAAAGAAGATCGCCAATGGTACAGGAACAACACATGATTTTACATTTGAAAAGATAAGGGAAGAAAGAAAAGAAAAGAAAAAAAAAAAAAAAAACAGAAGAGCAAATTCTTTAATGAAATCTTTAAAGATAAGAACATATCTGGCTAATTGAGAATCTGCATGATGAACTTTAGACTGATAATAATGAGAGGGACATGATATGAGCAAAGAAAATATATGGCTTTCTGCCCATACTGCTATGGAACCCAATTAAGTCAAAATTTTATCAGATACTTTTCTGATCAACTAAAATTCTGAGAACAAATTCACGTTGACAATGCCACAGAAGAAACATTGGTAGCCACTGACCACTACTACTGTCTCGCTGTCTTTGCTGCTTATATATTATTCTATTCCATTCCCACAACAATAATTACTAACCAATCAACAACATTTTCGGGATGAAAATGGGCCAAAGTCAACTTCTGCTTATTCCTGGCTAATTCTGAAACTTACACGTAGCAAAATCAAAATTGGTTCCATATAAACAACGAATGGTTTCGGATAAGGAGAACCACGGAAAGTTCGTTTGAGTGTTTCTCTTTTTGTGCTTATAAATACAGAGGTTACCAAAGGGTTCAAGATGTGGATTTAGAGGAGTATGTAGTAGTTGAAGATGAATGTTGTTTGCTCAAATGTCTTGCATGAAGAGGTAGAGAGAGTGCTTTTGAGCCAAGGATGACTTGCCGGCGTAACTACGGGTATTGCCGGCGAGACATCCTTGCTCACTTGTGCTCTCTTTCCACTCATATGAGACTCTGAAAAGAGCTATTGATTGAATCCAATATTGCGCCTTGTTGAAATGTAGTGCATGTTATACGAAAATGGCATGAACTGTTTATGGAACATTAAATTGAGAGGGAAAACTGAGTAGCATGTATGCAATTTGGATGGCTTGGTTATTGGTAAATATGTTACTTTCTTGGATAAGTTTCTCTGTAAAAACTTATAGAAGAAAAATAAAGTTTATCTCATAAGCTGAAATTAGCTTAAGTTCGTAAAATTAAAATAAGCTGTTTTGGAGTAGCTAAATGATTTTAACTTCTTTCTAAAATTTGTTTTAACTTGTGTACAAGTTAATTTTAGTTTTCGAGAAAAACTTATCTTATTTTCTTCTACGTTAAATGTTGATGAAAAGGTTTTCCAAACAGAGCCTTAATCGAATTTGGTTAGTCGAGGTGATCCTTTTTCTGTTTTTCTAATTCTTGTTTTCGAAGATTCACTTCTTTTTCTTTTTCAGGATGCATTGTAACCTTTGATCCACTTAAATTCAGACAGATGGGGCATGATGTAAACAAGTTTAGAGAATGTGTCTGCAATGACACTTCAATAGAACCAAACATGTCTATATAGATCAATATTAGGTTTGGAGTCTTCACCATCTTTGAGAATGTGAGTCGTTGCCGGCAAAAGAGCAATTGCAATTCTTTAAACCCTCTAGAGTTGGCCTAGAAATGGGTTTGGTATAATATGAATGAGATTATAAGTTTGAACTTTAATATGATCATTGTAATAAGGAAGAAAAAAAACAATCACAATGTCACCACCTGGGAATTGGGTTGTATCTGAATGATTCTACAAACGATAAAAAATAAAGTACTCTTTTAATATATATATTGAACTCCATGTTTTATCCTATTTGTTTTTTTATCCATATTCCAATAATCAAATAAGGAAAGAAAAAGTTGGAGGTTCTTGTGAAATGAGATCATTAAACGTGGTATAAGAAGATCGAGAAACTCAAATGAAGGTTTTGTTTGGCAAACCTGTATGTGCTCAATTCAAGAATGAAATTACTAATAATCATCTTTTTAACTGGTCATTAAAAAAAATGTCAATAGCATTATCCATTTTGCATTCACAATTATTTGGAAGTGGTGCAATGCAACCAACTGGGTTTTCTTCTCAGGGGGAGTCTTCTACCATGGTTTTCTGACTTCACAGGTCGCTGTAAGGACTTAAGCAATATCTGCGATACTGATTTGGCTGATTCCGTAGTGTAGTACAAGTGTGCAACATTTTGGAATGATCTATAATGAAGACGACCATTCTGTATTCGATTGGAATTCTGGCCAAGGATGCATTTATCTCATTATGTATATAGATGATATTATTATAATTAGTAGTGATCAACATGACATACTTCACATAAAAAAAACATCTCTCACACCAGTTTCAGGCTAATTAATGACCGTAGTAAGTTCTGATGTTTCTGGGGTACACCATATATATTGATCACTGATGAATGCTTACCGTTCTGTCAAAAAGAGTGATATCTGTTATTTTTAAGAGAAAATAAAATACGAGATTAATCAACTCTTAAATTGTGAAAGTCAGTTGACCACACAGAGGTGTTAACAATGTAAAATTTGATAAGATTAAATAGAAGGAACAATCATTTGAAAAATACAATCATACAAAGCCATAATTTAATTCACGTAAGGAAAGCCTAGTGATAAAAAAGGTGAGCTTAAGCCCTGTTTTTTTTTTTTTTCTGTTTTTACTTTTAATTTATAAAATCATCATCTTATTTGCAATCTGTTTTTGCTTTCAAATATTTATATAGGAAATCATGAAAACGACTTTCAAATATTAATAATTCATTTTAGAATGATGCACCAACATCTAGCACTGGAGAATCTTAATTGTTCTTAGTTTTTATATCAATTTTATAATAATATCACACAAACACAAATGTAGGTGCATACGCAATTTGGAATTTAACACTTTATGTTCAAATTTTAGACCAATACCTAATATGAAATAATTAATTAATATTTCTAATTACATTAATGACAGGGGCGGAACTAGGGGGGGCTAGGGTGGGCCACCGCCCCCCCAAAAAAAATTAATAAAAAAAATAAAAATGAAAGAGAAAAAAAAAAAGAGGAAAGAAAAAATATTAAAAAAAGGTAAAAGGGGAAAGAAAAAAAATATGAAAACAATAAAAAAGAAAGAAAACATAAAAGAGGAAAAATATATAAAAAAGGAAAAAACATAATAAAAATAAAATGGGATAGAGAGATAACAGAAATAGAAAAAAGGAAAGAAAGATGATAAAACGAAAAAAATAATAACAAAAAGGAAAAGAATAAAGAGGAAGATGGAGAAAGAACACTATAAAATGGAGAGGTCTGAACACAAAGGAAACACAAATCCCAAGAGAACAGAAGGAATCAACAAAGTTGTTTCATTTGGTAAATCAGTGAAAGAGAAGAGTTTCAGATATTCTCTCATTCCTTTCTTTTTCCCTATTTTTCTCTTTTTTCTTCTTGCTGTTATTCTTCTAAAATAAAATAAACTACTATTTGCACATCTTATTTTTACACATATACCCCTACCATGTTGGGCTGAACCCATTTTTGTTAAATCTGAAACGAAATAAAAAAAAAACATAAATTATTGTTTCAGTTGTTAATGTTGTGCAATGTGTTGTGTGCATCTCATTCAAAATGTAACAGTGATTTACTTTACGCGATTGCCATTGATATTTGATATTGTTTGTGATTGCCGCGCAGAAAAAATTATGGGGAAGGGTGCTACTACCATTGGTGCTTATTTTAAGAGAAAAAATGCTGTTGAATTTTATAGGGTAAATATCTTTTGTGCTACAAATGATTATCAATTACAAGAATTAAATAGTAGGTTCAATGATAATAATGTTGAATTACTTGCTTTGAGCATGACTTTAGATCCAAGAAACAAGTACCAGTCATTTAACAGTGATGATATTTGCAAACTTGTTGATAAATTTTATTTTAGAGATTTCACATAACAGGAAAAATTGTATTTGAAAATGGAGTTACAACATTTTGAGCTTGACATTCCTAAACATCTAGATTTTATTAATTTATCAATTACATCTGAATTATGTCAAGGGTTAACAAGAACTGGAAAGTCCATCATTTACCATCTCTTATTGATAGAGTGATTAGACTTGTACTCACTCTTCCAGTTTCTACAGCAACTACTAAAAGATCTTTCTCAGCTATGAAGATAATCAATATCAGACTTCGAAATAGAATGGAAGACCAATTTCTTAATGATTCTTTGATTACATACATTGAAAAAGAAATTGTTTTGAGTTTTAGCACAAATTCAATTATAGATGATTTTAACAATATGAAAACATGTAGAGTTAGAGTCAAGTCATGAAGTGATTTTAATTTCTGTAATAGTTTTTTTCATATTAGATTTGTATTGTTTTCGAAGTACTTTTATTTATGATATAATTTTTTTTATGTTCGCCCCCTCTCAATAAAATTCCTGGCTCCGCCACTGATTAATGATTAAATGTAATATCAATAGTATAAAGTTTGTCTCCATCAACAAAAGTAAAGCTTGAAGGTATAATCACCACAATATCAAGAACATGTACTAATTTGAGAATAGAACCATTCTTAGCAAGCGGTCAGCGCATTTAACACACATTATACCTTTCTCTCTTGACCAAAATATTGACATATGGTTATATAATGAGATTGACTTCTATATGATCGATATTCAATAGCTTGTAACTTTTTAATTCCTGTTTAACTTCTGCCGAATTTGTTTATTGACTTGCGTTATTCCATTACAAACCTCAACATCTTTTTCTTAATTAGAAAATCTGGTTTGTCAAAGGTGTCCCAGCTCACATTATCCTTTTTCAACCCTTTTCCACACCTATGAATTATAATATTATATTATTCCTTAGCACCATATCTATTAAGATATCATGCATTGCACAGTTCATGCCTAGCCTTTGAATTAAGCTTAATCATATCCATTTCCATTTTCAAATGAAATTAGGAAATAAAAATAAAAAATTGTGAAACTAGCACATGTGCACTCTGACCATCACAACCTGATAACCATGACCCAAATGACGTGACCCTTTGTCATGCCCATAACCAAAAAAGTATGGCCATTTAACGGCACAAATCCTCATTGCCTCCCCTTTTTGAAAGATTCTATTCCCACAAAAAGGAAATTTAGCTTTGAAGCCAATTGATTGAAACTAGAAAGGAAGGTGGAGACCCCAGCAATCTTTGTTTGTGTTAAAGTGGCCGACCCAAATGCATGAAGGAAGCTTTTGGAATAAATCGGGATAAAACAGGTGGAATGTGGGGTTGCCCCTACCGGAGGAATAACTATCAATTTTGTCCAAAAGATTGTGAATAGTGAGTCAAAATGAAAATATGATTGATAGCATGAGAGCATCTAACTTTTGCCACTAACCCTTGCCTCCAGCTTATAAATGGCAATAACTTACTAACTTTAGTAACAGAGATTGAATTGGCAATAGATAAAAATCCATATGCCAAGGAAAACAAGTTTGGGGCAACTCCTAAGTTTTTGGTCTAAGTGTCTTCCATGGAGAGGTTGAAAGTGGAATGAAGCCAAGGATGACTTGCCGGCATTAATTTGCTATTAAGCTAGCAAGTTAGGTAGTTTCATTTGTTGGGTTTTCCCGGCAAGTCATCCTGTGGCTATATTTGGCTTTCTTCCTCTCATGTGAGACTCTAATGACTCTCTTGTATATGCTAAGCAAACCCACCCTTGTTCTATAAAGAAGTTCTTAGACAGAAATAGTTAGAATCAAAGTTGACAAGACGAGCAAATTTAATTAATTCTGGAAAACAAGTCATACATATCTCCATGTTTCAGAAGTTTTTAGCATTTTCGACTATTCAATAATTTTTAATATTTTCTAACTTATCTTCTTAAAGAGTATATGCTCAAATTAATTAATTTTTAAAATTCTGTTTCATGGACTTTTGTTTGTTGAAAACATTGTTTTTATAAGATTTTTTTTAAAAAAAAATCATGTTTAGCCGGATTTATTCTTATAAAACTAATGTTTAAATATGTTTATATCCCTCAAAGTTTGGATCACTTTTGTTTTTAGTTTCCCAAATTTTTGTTTCTTTTAGCTTGTCAATTTTTCGAACGATGTTCTTTGTGGTCCTGCAAGGAGGACGTACCTCAATAGGAGGACCACGACCCTGCTCATAAGGGTTTTAGGCAAACCCAAAGGGAAATTGATCGGAAGGTCATCATATGTCATTTTGGTCGTTGGTAAGTTACATTTTTTCTTGTTTTGGTATTTATTTGTTAAATACTTAATTTGGCTTTTATATTGAATTTTACTCTTTGCTCGTAGACTTCACCATTGTGATCGCTGAGGCGATTAGGTGTGCCATTACTACACAATTTGAACTGGTTACTATTGCTGAATTTAGACCCTTGAGGATGTTAAGAATGATTGGTGGCAGAGATTTGGGATTATAAGTTTTACTGTGTGTTTATTCATTATGATATTACAAATAGTTATTTCATTTACATACTAACAATATCTCTCAATCATCATTGTGTAGAACAAAGTTTCATGGGATCCTAACCATGAAGAGATTCTTTATAGCATGTTGAAGTATCATTGCTCCAAATGTCTTACGGATATTCTCACCAAGGCAAGAAAGGCTCAAAATAAGCTTATTTGGATTGGGGGTGAAGCTTGGGTTGGTTTTGTTGCTTATTGGGATAGTGAGGTTTTGGATGTCCTCAGCCCAAAACAAGATCAACCGTACTTCTGTTAGAGGTAGAGTAGTCCAAACTACAAGTTGTAGGTCTTATCCTCAAGGTGGCATTAGAAATATAGTAAATATGTTCCCTTGCATACACATGTTTCATGTAGTTTAATATTTTTTTTATTGTGTTATAATTTTAGACTAAAATTTAATTGCCTATTTTACATTGTTAATGAGCTCTTTATGGCCACCCACAAGAAGAGGTATGGCAATTGTGTTGATGGTCACTCTTGGCTTTTTGACAGAATGGGGGCAAAAAAAAAAAGAAATTACCATTTAGGAGTAATTTTTAAAAAAATTACCAAATAATGGTAAATCATAATAGGTGGTAGGACATTTAATTCAAAAATCGTAAAACTTGTTATGACTTTTTTTTTAACTGAAGTCGTGAGTATATTTACGACTTAAAAGTCATAAATATACTTACGACTTTTGAGCTGTTTTGTTTTTGCTTTTTTTTTTTTTCTTTACAAGAGGTTGTAAATGTATTTATTACTTCTGGACTGTTTTGCTTTTTTTTTTTTTGCATTTCTTTTGCTTTTTTTTGTTTTTCTTTTATTTTTTTTATTTACAAATTAAAAGTCATAAGTACACTTACGGAGCTGTTTTTTTTTACTTAATTTGTTTTTCTTAATTTATTATTTCATCATGGTTTTTTTAAAAATAATAATATTTAATTTAATTTAATTACTTAAAAATGTAAGTAATTTTAATTTTTGTAATTTCATTTAATATTTTGTATGTATTTTTTATATCGTTTTATTTAATATTTTAGTAATTTATGTTATAAATAAATTTTTATATTTGTTTATTTAATTAATTTTATATGTAAATAAATGATTTTTAAGTAATTAATTTAAGCTAATTTTTATAATTTTAAAAAACTTAAATGAAATTAAAAAAAAACAATGAAGAAATAATAATTAAAAAAAAAACAAATGAAGTACAAAATAAAAAAAAGGTCATAGAAAGTTAGAGGTAATAGACCAAAAAAATAAACAAAAAAAGCAAAAAAAAAAAAAAGAAACAAAACAATTTAGAAGTCGTAAATGTACTTACAACTATTAAGTCGTAAATAAAATAAAGAAAAACAAAATAACTCTGAAGTTATAAATATATATTTACACTTATAAATCATAAATATACTTACAATTTCACTTTAAAAAAAAGAGAAATTGTAACAAATTTTACAACTTTTGAATTAGAAACCGTATTACTTATTACAATTTATTATCATTTAATAATTTTTTAAAAAATTATTCCCAAAATAATTAATTTTTTCTCCCCCGTTTGATCAAAAAGTCAGTCACTCTCAAAAGGCACATGTAAGTTGTAAATCACAACCTTTTTTTATACAACTTCATTTGTCAAACAATATAATTATCTTACTAGTTTATGATCTCTAAACTTGAACATAAGTTCTCTTAACAATGTTCTAGCTAAATGCAGGCAAAAATTTGTGAGGCCTTTGCCGATAAAACACAGAAGATTGATGGGTCGACCGAGCTTAGCATTTGGCAAGAGGTTGCTAATAGTGTCGAGGAGAGGACTACTACTTTGGGGCAACATGTGCGCTATGATGGTGCATGTGGCAGCTTTTGATCACCAGTCATGCTCACACACTAAGAGTCTGACACCTAAAAGTACATCCATACTATCAAGATTATATGCACGATCATTTCTTGGATGGCGATATCAGTCTAGAGATATTTTTGTTCTTTATGTCTTTTTCTTGTACACTTTGACTATCATATTATAAACATGAGCATAATTGTATATGACGATTATTTTTGTTTATTTCTACATTATTATATATCTTATGTCTTTATTGTGCTTTTATAATTTTAGTTTGTCTAAGTTCTATAATATATCAATAACAAATAAATGAAAATATAATTTTATAAAAAGTTATATATAGATCTAGCATCAATCAGGCCAATGCTAACTCTAGGTAGCTAAATTTAAAATAATCTTTTTAATTAATTTAGTGTTGACCTTTTTTTAAATAGTTACAACTTTTATTTTAGTAAAAGATATATGAAAATGAGTGAAATGAATACTAAAATGAGGTGGGCGATAAATTGGTGTTTGCATGTTCTTTTACAAGAATTTTTGTCTTACTTTTAATTTAATTCATGTGATTTTATTGGTAAAACTCATGTAATTTTATTAAGTTTGACTCAATCAACTTAGGGGTTAAAAATGTAAAATTTTTGTGAATTTTTTTAAAAAAGGAACAAAAAAGATTACTCTAATGAAGAGTATGACCAGCTCTTTGGGAGCACAATCGTGCTCATCCCAACACACACATGTTCTCTTCAACATCGCCATGTTCTAATTCTTAAGAATTTGGAAACAGTATCATATTTTCTTTTTAAAAAATACCTCATTTCCTTTATGGTGCTCTTCTCTTCCGTTTTGACCTTTCCAGCAACGGCCACCACCACCACCTCTCACCTCCTTTCTACATTGTTAATGTCTAGCATGAGAAGCAACAACACCATCGTGGAGACCAACTAACCGTCGTCAGTTGGTTCAATTCTTTATTGGAAGGAAGTAATGGAGAGTTGTAGAAGAGTGGTGGGGGTGGTAGGGAAGTTGCCAAAATAAAAAAATTGATATAAAAATTTAAAATGCATTTTAAAAAATATCGACCAAGTCAATTTCCTTTCTTAAATCTTAACCCTTGAATATTTAATAAATTTATCTAATGGTAAAAACTAATGCTTAACTGTTAATGATGGAATTTTAGGACTTCATATTAGAATTCCCCAACATGCTACTCCTCATGTATGCTACACTTTTTACTTTTATAAAAAAGGGAATTGGGTGAAGGTTTGTTCTATCTTTTATGTTGTGCACGAAAATTGACTCGATGGGTGACTTAAGCATAGTGTGAGAGCTCTTTTGGATTGAGAAGAATGCATGGAAGATTAGGGGGACTCTGATTGTAACTTTTCTTATTCGCTCATCATTTTCATGTATATGAGGTTATTGTTTTGCTTGTTTGTGCCCATGATTATGATGTAATTTGCATATGAACCCCAATTTACTTAATTGAAATGTTTTTTATTAAATGAATTATGTCATTTTATTATACTTAATTTCTCATTAGAATTTATCAATTTATTTTTTAGTTATTTTGTGTGTTTGTGATCAGCTTCATATGAATAATGGCATTATAGAACAACTAAATCATTTAGAATGACAATTGACCAAAGCGTTTTAGGTATTTTTGATTATCATTCTCTATGTGCTTATGTTTTCTCATAATTTATTTCTTAATTGACCAAATTAGAACTAAATTAAGAGAAAGATAGTTGAAAGTGTTTGGCCAAAACCTTTTAACACTCTTAAGAAAATTCAGATTCAATTAACGTATTAATTGAGGGCAATTCAATTTCTTGCCTCAGGTTTTCTTATCTAATATAAATTCATTGCACTGTCTTTGATTGCTCTAAAGTATTATTTTTTTCGACAAAGTAATTCACCACATTTCTCAACTACTTATTAAAATCAAATTATTTAGTTTATTATGAATTAATTATTACAAAAACATGACTAGTCCTTTGAGTAAATATTTGAACTTAGATACACAATTATTATGTTATTATGTGTAGGATACGACTTGTCTTAAACGAACATATTTTACACATCATTAAAACCCATACTTTTACTTATACTCTACTTTAATTCAAAACTTTCATTTTAATTCACTTTCATCTTATTTTATTCTATCAAAATGATCCTAAAAAAGTGTAGCTTCATGAAAGAAAGTATCAATCATGAGGCAAATGCACGATTGACACTAAAGTCATATTTAGCGTTGACTTTCATTTATTAATGTTGATTTTTACTGACGTTAGCATTAGTGAAAGTATCTTTACATAATTTCCATATTCAAATATTTTTGTATTCTCTCTTTTTTATTTCATATTATACTCTAACATAAAGTGTTCATGTACAAAGCTAATTATTGTAAGCGTCGCTTAAGTGCTGGCCCATCATCCATCTTTTACTTGCTAAACACTAATTATAGAGGCTAATGTCTACAAGCAACAACTTAGCCATCTCACAGCCGACACTAAAAGGCGATGTCAGACAAAAAAAACATTATTGTCTCCAGCGATGTATTTCTATAAAAAAAAACCATGTCCCTAACACCAACACTAAATTTGCCATGATTTTTCCCTGCAGTTGTTCCTTCCAACAGCTCTACCTCTCCACCACCACCATCAACCGCAACCAACCAGTACCGCTTCAACACTAACCAACCCGCAAACAAGCCACCGTCCAAACTATCCGTCGCTGGCAAAACCTCCTTCATCACCTAAACCAATAAACAAAAATATCTAAACATAAACATAAAGTTAGAGCATAACTCCATAACCATACAATCAGAAACTTTGCAAACCTATGTTGTTGCCTCTACAAACCAAAAGCTATATATATATATATATATATATATATATATATATATTTTTTTTTTTAAATTGAGAACGTATATGATTTGATGGTCATAAATTTGAATTTAGTCTTTTTATGTATGCAAAATTAAGATTACATACATTATTTATTTTCCTTATCTTATATGTGCATAATGTGAAGTTTTCGGATATGTAATTTTTTTAGTTTTTTATATATATTTTTAAAATTATTCGCTAAGTTATGGAGTGATTGTGGCTTATCATTTTGCGTTTTGTTTTTTTTAAAGTATATATATGTAAGCTTACCAACGGCCTTGCCATCACTAACTGCAATGCTTAGAAGCTAAACGCTACGCGTCTGCCGCTATTCAGAGGTTATGCTGTAGTGTAAATTAAAAAACTTAAAAGATACTCTAAGAATATATTTTTTTTATTACATGAGAGAAAGAAGAAACAAAAGAGCAAAGAAAAACAAAAGCTACTCCTAAAGAATCTCTTAAAAGAATGCTCGGCATGCCCACAAGAGGGTCTTGGAAATCACATATAGCTCTCAGCAGAGGAAGCACCAAGTTTAGCCAAGAAATCAGCACTTCCATTCCCTCACGAATCTCAGCCTAAGGACAGATTTGATAAATAAAAAGAAGATATGTAAATATAAACGAGCTAAACAAAATAAGTTCAAGTTTTATGTTTTATTTAAGCTAAATTCAAATTTTAAATTAGGATAAATAATAAGTTAAGTTCTAAACTTCAATTTTTGTGGTCAAGTTTGAAAGTAAAATAATTGACTTGTTGATTTGCATGACCGGCTTATGACCATATGTTTAAAAACCGACTCATTATTATATATTGGCCGCAAACTTTAACTTTGTAGCTTTCTAGCTTTTATTGCTCCATAGGTTGACTTGTATCAAAATTAATTGGTATATATTCTTGACAGGTTTAACTTTTAACTTTTGCTATAACTGTTTGTTGGCTGAAGTAATTATTCCAAATTTCCAATAAAAGCATCTCATTCTAGTTAAGTAGAAAATTTCGTCAGAAAAAGGTATTGTCCCACTTCTACACCCCTGTAGCTAGCCTTTTTCTATCAAGGCTAATTTTAATTTTTGTACGTATTCCTTAGCACCATGTCAATTTCAAGTCCCAGAAAGATATTATGTCATGTTTAGTCATTTGAATACAAATCAGATCCTTGCCTTCTGCAAATGAATAAATAAAAGTAAATTGTTAGCCGTCAACTAGTCTCTTGCACATAGCTAGCCTAAGTCAAAATTAACTCAAAACCCATTGACGTGTCCATAACCAATAAGAAAAAGTGTGGCCATTCCAAAGCACAAATCCTCATTCCTTTGCGCCCCATTTTATTTTTCAATTTATTAATTTTTGAAATATTCTATTCCCACCAAAAAAGGAATTTAGCATTGGGGTCATGCCAGTTGATTGATGAAAAGGTGGAGACCCAAGAAATCTTTTCTATGCTGGCTAAAGTTTCCAACCCAAAATGTTGTAAGCTTTGGGTAGAAATCAGAATACCTCACAAAAGGATGCTGTAATCATGCACAGATTGCCCTTTCAGTGCTACAAACCATCACTAGCCTCAAAAGGATTGTGAATAGTGAGTCAATGAGAATATTGGAGTTCATCATGCATGAGAGCATCCCCATTTACCCCCTCTCATTGGCTATAAAATGGTAGCAACCCCTTGGCAAAGTAAAGCATGGGAAAGACTTAAGATCATCCAAATTTACATGCAAAGGGAAAACAAGTTTGAGGCAATTCACAAGCTTTTGGTCTCGGAATCTTTCATGCAGAGGTTGAAAGTGGAAATGAAGCCAAGGATGACTTGCCGACATTAATTTGCTATGATGCTAGAGAGCTAGCTAGCTTCATTTGCTAAGTTTTCCGGCAGGTTATCCTGTGGCTACATTTGGCTTTCTGTCTCTCATGTAAGATTCCGGAGACCGTATATCATATGGGCAAGGCACATACAGTTTTTTAAATACGTTCTTTTGTGGTTGAAGTTTTATATGAAATTACAAATTTGTGTTTTTTAATGAATGAGATTTTATAATTTTTAATAAATTTTGACCAATAATAAAAATATATATTAAAAAGTTGTGTCAAAAAATATATTATTAGAATTTTTCACATTAGAACAACACCTAGTTCTTTGAATTGGAGGTGATACATGAATGCCTTAATATGATATGATTTAAAATTCCGTGATTATTTTCTACTAAAATGTTTGTCTTTTCTGTTACAGTTAGATTCTTAATTATTTGTTGGTTTTTGTTAGTATAGGAATTACATATACTTGGATATTTGAAATGAAGTGTAACAAAATGGTCATACAAAAATGTGATTTGTTAAATAATTCTTATTGTTGTCCCAAGGACTTGGCAAAATAAATCCAACCATGTTGATCTATAGCAATCATTTTTGTGGCCCGGCCACCACGCCGTGACTTGCATCCGAGACCTAATTAGATACGTGTAAGCTCTTTTTTTCCTCACATGTATTTTATATGGAAGTAATTTTGTCTGAGACATAATCTGCCATTCTTGCATTTATGATCCTAACATAAATTCAAACCTTAATTTGTTACATTGTGAGGAATTAGTCACTTTGCTGAATCCAACACTTGTTAGTAGATATGTGTATCCTTTGTTGCATACTAATTGCATCCGAAGAAAGTCAAATTTGGTTAGCTTTTGAGACATGATTGACTAATTGACAACATCCACACTTTTTATATTGCATATTTTTTGCATTATACCAGGCGGCTGGCGTAGAAAACTTGTATACAATATTTTAGATGTGCTGTTTATTTTTTCTCTAATTAGAATTGAAGGTTTTTTCCCCTCAAACTTAAAAGGAGATACTACAATTTTCTGGCAAGTTATCCTGTGGCTACATTTGGCTTTCTTCCTTTCATGTAAGATTCTGAAGAACGTATCATATGGGTGATAATTGCCTTAATTACTTAACTTTTCATGTTTCATAAGGTAATTAATCTAATTTTATCGAATTTTAAAGTGATGTTTTACTCATTTTATCTTAATTTGTAAATATTAGATTTTTAGTTTAGATATTTAATTTCTTAGGTTCTCATTTTTTTTGTCTAATTTTTGTAGAAATGGAGTGGAAAGTAGAAAAGCTCTAGACCCATTTTGAATAAAGAAAAAAAAAAGAAGCAAACTTCAATTTAGTTGAGCTAAGGAATGAAGCTGAAACTAAACTAAATTCTTACAGCAAACAAAAAGGACTTTTACAAGTTGAAGCTAAATTTTGGAGATGAGCTAGATTATGTTCTCTTATTAAAGATGTTTTACATTTTAGCTAAGTTAGAATTTTGAACTCAGCTAAAAGTCTCTTAAAATAGAAACTTTTGGCTCTTGTATAAATAAGGTTGATTGTCATTTATGACATGAAGAGACACTTCATTTGGCACGTTTTTGCAAACTCATTGAGAGAGGAAGCTTTACTTGGATTCCATTCTTCATCTTCTTCTTTCCTTCATGTATTTTGATGCTATCCTTCACGTATTTTGATGCTACTCATGGCTATGAATAGTTAATTGGGGCTAGATATAACTTTACTCAAACTCTCCTCCACCTCTTG
>CM023955.1:16278408-16288624 GCA_013407115.1 Glycine latifolia
ATATATATATATATATATATATATATATATATATATATATATATATATATTCAATTATTTGTGTTTTAGTTAGTATTTTGTTTCTTTATCTAATGCTGGTTGTGGAATGACAAACCATTGCATGATTTTAGGACATAATTATTTTTGAAAATGCCTTCATTGTCTAAAGCTGAAACAAAATACTCAATGAACATGGTGTCTAGGAATTGAGCTTAGTTCATTGGTTATCTTGTGTCATTAAACTTAAAATTAGTTTCTTTCTTTAAGTTGTTGAGGGATCAAGACTTAATAAAGGAACTAATTAAGACTCTTTTCATCTTAGAGATTAGAGTTAAGAAAGTATTTATTGATTGATTTTAACATTGAAATGCAAATGAAATATGTATGGTGCGTTAAAGCAAAAAAGAGAGTAGAGTTTGGTGAAGTCTAACCTTAGTAATACCTTTGTTATAAGTTAAATCTTCTATTTTTAAATTTGTTTTTATTATAAAACCTCAAAAAAATCATTTTAATCTTGTTTATTTATTATGCACTTGTTCTGTTTTTAATCTTTACAAAATCAACTAATGTTAGTGTTTTTACCGCTTTCTTGTGATATTTGTTAGCTTAAGTTGATATTTACTGTTAAAATTACTATATTGTACAAGATTTTAGAAAAATAATACTTAAATTTTTCATTTTACTATTTCTACGCTTTAATACGCTTACTAAATAGATAACATGGTCAAGGCACATTTATTAAAGTAGAAATATATATATATAATGTAATAATAATACCTATACTGAATGAAAGTAATGTAATAATAGTGCAAGTGCAATATGTAGACGGCTCATTTTCAAATAATGGGTGTTTTCAGAAGAGACTCCAAGGAATAGTAGGTTGGCTTCATGCGAAAACTGGGAGCAATAAATGTGTTAATTGTGGAACTGTGGGAAATAAATACTACTACTAATTGTCGAAAGTATGACTGGGACATTGGCAGATTCATTAATTGTTGAAAGTGGCTCTAATGGTAGTATTTTTGTTTAGGGGAAGCTATTCCGCTTATAGAGGAAGGTTGTTTTCTACAAATCATCGTCTTTGGCCTTTGGTTTGGAGGAATATTCATAGCGTGACAAGGACGGGGACTCTGGGAGGTTCGTTTTAAGACATTATATGTGTAGCATCATCTCGTGTATTCAAAGTTATTTGGGCTTTTAGCCTTTAAAAAAATGAAAAATAGTTGGAAGAAATTAGAAGATAAAGTCTCATATTTAACAAGTTACAAATTTGAGTATTCTTCATTCTTACAAATTTGATTTACTAAGGTAAATATATATACGTAACAACTATATACAAACACTTCTGAAAAATATGTTATTTATTTGTTTTCAGTTCATGACATATTTATCCCAGGGGTAAATAGATACTCAACCTTTAGATATAAAATATGCCAAAAATAAAAACTCAACAGACATAATTACAGACACATAAGTTGGTACTCATCGTGCCAAAGAGTTCACAATACCCTACACCCTGTTTGAATTGTTTAGCGCATTTTGAATTGCAACAATCATCATTGCAGTGTTCAAAACTGCAAATTCCAAGGCCACCAGTGCGCTTCCTTATGGGACTAACAACGTTGATAAAACCTACCTTTGAGACTAACATTGCTATGCAATATTAAAATAGTCCACGAATCATGATCAGCCATATATATATCATATACAACGAACTGGAGTATACAGTTATATTTTATTCTAATCTATTTATTTATTTATTTATGTACTTTATTTGGGCGTTTAGCCTTCTTTGTAAAAACTAAAATACGAAAAATTGTTAGGAGAAAGATGATAGAGTCTTATGTTGTTTAACAAGTTACAAATTTAATTATGCTTGATCAATTTGGAATAAGGCAAATATAATTAAGTACTTTTTAAATATTGTTTAAGTTCGAATATATTTTTGTACCATGGACAAGGATATCTTTCCATCACTGATCACCCTAAATTTGTCACAAAAAAAAAGACAAAACCGAACATTGTGTTCCATGTCCATTGTGTTCATTATACGCGAAATGACTTTGGGGGATTTTAATATTTACCAAATTAGATCTTACAGGAAATTATGTAAATTAAATGTTAGGTAACAAATTATGCAGGCAAACACTTTTGAAAATACTTGTTTATTTTTAGTTCATTACATATTTATCCCAGAGGTAAATAGATACACAATCTGTACTAGATATAAAATATGCCATAAATTAAACTCTAACAAACATAATGACAAACACATGCGTTGTTACTCACACCAAAGACGTCACAAACCCCTACACCCTGATTGAATTGTTTAGCACATTTTGAATTGCAACAAGAATCAGTGCACAGAGGACCGCGATCTCCAATATAAGCAGTGCAAATCCTGTTAGGCTGGTCATTAATATTTGGCATAGGAGAGTCAAAATCTCTGATGGAGTCACACGAACCCAAATCTCCTTCCTCTTCTTTTTTCCCTATGCTCCAAAATATAAAACACAAAAAAAAAAACATAAAGGGAAATATTGTTGAGTTTCATATCACTTATAGTTTAATTAACTAGCAACACAATGTTAAGCACCATTTAGATAGAAATATTATGCCTTATTTCCTTTTGTCTTGAAGTCTCAATGTGATTTTGATGTGAGATATTTGGTTGTAGTTTATAAGAAGTTTCCTACATATTTTGAGATGTGGTTCACCATTTAGATACTGACCTGTTACCACCAGAATCAAAATGATAAAGAGAAGAAAATAGTTTGAGATGTGGTTCAACATTTAGATAGAAATACTATGCCTTATTTCCTTTTGGCTTGAAGTCTCAATGTGATTTTGATGTTTGATGTGATATATTTAGTTGTAGTTTTGTAAGAAGTTTCCTACATATTTTTTTCTGAGATTAGTAACATTTATGGTTATTAAATGCTAGTTATAAAAACTTTCTCTGAAAGAAATGAAATTGAATGAAATATTAAATGCTATTTATAATAAACTTTGAACTGAAAGAAATGAAATTGAATGCATTAAAAATGTGTTTGGCTCAATCATCATGCATGTAAAATTTTAAGGCAAATGATAACTAAAAAAAATATTGGGATACATAAAATTGTGCCTATAACTCTATATTATTTTATGTAACAAGACTATTTCCAAATTACTTTAATTTAGTTGAGGCTTTATTTCCAATGATTCTCTTATTCTTGATATTAAATTCTCAGAAAAAATAATTTGGAAAAAATATTTACTTTTTAAATAGATTTGGTTGCAATTAACTAACACTACCTTTATTCCTATTTATAAAATCTAATAAACTAATTCATTAAGATTTTAAAAAGTGATTAATTAATTTAGTTGCTGGAAAAAAATGTTTCAATTTTTTTTAAACCATCCTTGTCATTGATTTTTTTTTCTTTTTTAATTTTTTGTCAATGTAATTAATTAAGGATGTTTTAGTCTAAAATAATTAATGTAAGATATTATAAATTAAATTTTATATAAAAAAAACAAACACTACTTTTAAGTTGGATCTTATATTAGGAACAAAAGTAGTACTAACTAACTTTCCTATTAATAAGCAAAATTTAGTTTTTTTATTTTCGTATACTCGATATGAGAAAAGTATTTACTTATATTTTAAAAGTATATTAATTATAAAGTGAAATAAAATTAATTGATGAGATATCAAATAATTTTTAAATATTTTTATATAATTTTTAAATCATAAAATTTTGTATACGTCAACTACTTAATGTGATTTAATTTCTTAAATCAACCGATGGATTCATGAAAATCAATTTCTAAAAAAATTATTAAGTCGCCTTAAAAAAAATCATTAAATCAAATAAGTTATGCATGACTTATTCTTAGAGTAAGCAACACACATGCACGCACCAGTGACAATTTAACTTTTAAAACATAAGCTAAATCATGCTAGCTAAAACTATGTATTTTTAGGGGGGGAACTATGTTTAAACCGTACATATATATTGATACTGATACAGTTCAATTTTGTTTTTAATTAATATATATTTATAATTGTTACAGAGGAAATAATTTTATTTGTTGCCATCTTTATTCTGAACAATTTTTTCTTCAATTATTATAAATTATTATGAAATTTTATTTTAACTTGCATCAACTTCAACAACCTTTACATCTTTCAAAATAAATTACATTCAACTACTTTATATAGGTAACTTTCAAGTTTAGGTACATAATGCCTTTTTTACACTAGTTATGCATAAAAACATATTGAATATTTAATGGATAAGAGAGTAAATGACATGAATTAAATGAAACTACCTATATCCTAAATTATAAAAAAAATCAACTAACTTACATCTTTTAAAAAAATAGTTAATCATATTAAATCTATTAATTGTTGGTATTAGCATTTCAAAATTATTTTTTTCTTATTAATGTTTGAAGAGAAAATAATTAAGATATGATATGTAAGAAAAAAAATAATTAATGCATCTAAAAATTAGAAGAAAAAAATTATAAAAAGGAATAGTTAAATTTTTGAAGGTAGTCTTTATAATTAAAAATGGAGAGAGTACTTTTTAGTGGATGGAAAAGAGATTTGAACAAAAGTAACTTCTCCCTCTCATCTTATTCATAAGACCCAAGAAAATTGATTTAGTTGCTAGAAACAAATATATCTTAAATTTATAATTTTTCCCCAAAACTATCCTTTTATTAATACTCCCCACTCTTCTAATTATTTATCAGTATTTCTAATCTAAAAATAATTAATGTAACAAATATTATAGATTAAATCTTATAAAAAGAAACAAATATAATTTTAAATTTGACTCTTATAAATAGGAATAGAGGGAGTAAAACGCTGTAAAACAAAAGTTCTAAAAATTAATTTGATTTAATTTCTTTTGGTGGGCTTAATTTAATTTAATTGATATTCTGTATAAGATTATATATATATATATATATATATATATATATATATATATATATAAGTATTGGGAGCTAACAGGATCATGGATGTGTATGATCCTACCCAATCCCAAAAGCTTTGGGCCATTGCAAAAGTACGGATGTTGCTTCATATACTCCCATTATTGGTTCTTGTTGTGTCCCACTGGAAGTGCAGGAAGTTTTAGCCCCCAAAATTATTGGAAGTGGCACGTCAATGTTTGGATGAAATTGGGAGTTGCTGCATGCACTCCCATTATTGCTTCCTGTTGTTCTGCTTTGGTTTGGCTTGACTCGCTGATCGGAATATTGCAGGGAACGATCTCAGTGCTATTAAATGCTATATTTCCTATTGGAATCATTTTAAAAGGTGGGAATCACCTGATCATGCATGCTATGTGGCTAACAACTGTGCAGTGGGCAGCGGGAGTGCAGAAGCTGAGAACGTGGTGGGAGACATGATACATGCTGTGATTTTTTCGATCGTGCATGGCAAGTGCTAAAGGAATACTGTTGATACTGGTGATTGAACTTAATACAGCTACAAACTTTTATACAAAATTATATTGCGTTTTGTTTGGTGGTATTGTGATATCAACCTTGGTTATTAATTACTTATTGCTGTTTGGCTGGTAAATGCTGCATAACCAGGGGCCATATCATATTGTATCGTACCTCATCACCAATATACTGATTTTGTTTGCCTCTAAAGAAAAAACAAATCCTCGTAAAACTATTCACACCCCTGATTTAAGTATGTCCCAAAAAAAGCTTAATTTATATTCATAAGCTAGAACAAAAGGTTAGCAATATTATTATTGCATCATGGAGTAAACCATGAATTTACGAAGTAATGGTACATTTGTAATTTCTGAACTGAACAATTTGCATTTTCAAAGTTTGTCATAGTCGAACAATCACATAACGAGAGTTGATTTGGTCCCCCAAAATTTGTCATGTGACAAAAAAACAAATATTTTTATGGGGACGTTTGTTTTGTGTTATCTAATTTCAATTTGGAAATAGCATTTCTAAGAATTACATGTCTAGGAATAATATATCAACATCAACATCAATAACATCTTTAATCCAAGTTAATTAGGGTCGGTGATAGATGAACCCAATGATAAATCGAAAATAAGACAAACGAGAAAAAAAAAACCTAAAATAAACCAAGGGTGAAAGGAAGAAGGGAGAAAAGAGGAGGAAAAGGACTAAAACAAGGGAACAACTGGAACATAAAATTATTAATGAGTTTAACCCTCCACCAAACTTATAACTTTTCTCCACTCCGTCCTAAGACATATTGTCCTTCAATCTATATCTTACTCCATTAGGTCTTATTTCACAACCTTTTCCCACGTAAGTTTCGGTCAACATCTACCTCTCTTTGTGTCGAGCTCTTAGTAACAAACTCTTGTTCTTACGGGAGCATCTAGTGGTCATCTCATAACGTGCCCAAACCACCTCAATCTATGCTCCATCATCTTTTCACATACCGGTACCACTGATACCTTTCGTCGAATATCCTCATTTCTTATCTTATCCATCTTCGTATATCCACACATCCACCTTTACATCCTCATTTCTGTTACCCTTATTTTATGCTCATGTTGCTTCTGTGTTGGCCAGCATTCTGCTCCATATAGCATTACCAGTCTTACAACTGTTCTATAGAATTTTCCTTTTAGCTTAAGGGGAATTTTACGGTCACACAAAAATCCCGATGCGCTCCTCTATTTCATCTGTCATGCTCTAATTCTATCATTTATATCCTCATCAATCTCACCACCTTTTTGTAACATTGATCCCAAGTATCTAAAAACATATTTCTTGGGTACCTCTTGACCAAGTAGATGCACTGTGTCTTGATCACCATCTCTTACCCGCGAAAACTCACACTTCATATACTCTGTCTTTACTCTTGCTTATCATGAATCCTTTAGACTTCAAAGTGTTTCTCCACAATTCCAATTTTCTATTAACACCATCTTTGGTCTCATCAATAAGCACGATATAATCTACAAAAAACATACACCACAGTACTTCCTCTTGAATATCTTTCGTTAGTTCATTCATCACTAAGGCAAAGAGATAAGGATTAAGAGCTGAACCTTGGTGAACACCTACCATGATAGGGAAATACCTTGATGTTTCATTACGGGCTTTTACACATGTGGTAGCCCCATCATCCATATCATTGATAGAATTAACATATTTTAATGCTACCTTTTTCTTCTCAGTCTACCATAAGACTTCTCTTGAAACTCTATCATATGCTTTCTCAATATCTATGAACACCATATGTAAGTCTTTCTTCTTTTCCCTATACATTTCCATTAATTGTCTCATCAAGAAAATAGCTTTTATGGTACATCTTCCTGGCATAAATCCAAATTGATTTATGGACACCTTGGTCTCCCTCCTTAGGCGATGTTCGATAATTCTCTCCCACAACTTCATAGTATGGCTTATAAGCTTGATGCCTCTATAGTTTGAATAATTCTGGATATCTCCCTTGTTTTTGTAAATAGACACAATCATACTTTTCCTCCAAGCATCAGGCATCTTATTTGTTTGAAGAATTTTATTAAAAATATTGGTTAACCATTTTATTGCCACATCTCCCAAGCTCCTCCACACTTCAATAGGGACGTCATCAGGTCCCAAAGCTTTATTATTCTTCATCCTCTTTAGAGCTTCCTTAACTTCATGTGTATTAATTCTGTGCGCAAATTTTCTATTCAGATCATCAAAAATTTTCTCTAAATCCACCTCACTCTTGTCTGAGAATAATATATCTGACTTTTTAAAAAAAACTTTTTGGTTAACAATTAAAGTTCATGGGATTATTTTTTTATTCCCATAAAGAATTAAAATGTTTTAGTTCACAATATATATTTCTGAGAATGTACCTATTGTGTAAAAGATATAATAACTTTATTATAATGCATAAAAATCAAAATGAGATAAAATATTATAATTCATAACATTATCTCTATAAATTATTATAATTTGGTGAAAATTATCATTAAACATTTTTTTATCAATTAACACTTTATAATTGAAATGACTTGGCCGTTGGCTCAACAATTTTTAAATGACACATGGACCTTTGTTTGGAGATTTCCTATCAACAGGTACCTTTACAAAATTAAAATTTTGTCAAATATTAAAATAAAATTTTAGAAAAAAATAAGTACCAAATCCAAAATGCCCCTATTTTATTAGGTACCAAAAAATTATTTAAATCAAAAAGTATTATTTCATTTTTTACTATTTAAATAAAAAGTTATAAAATTTTATTTTACATTTTTTTAAATAAAAATATATTACTATTTTGTAATTATTAATAGTAACAAAAATGTAAGCACTTTTCTTAAATCAAACAAGTTCTAGTATTTCCATTTCACATCAACAATTTTCTACGTAATCTAATAATTTGAGTCAACACATTCATATCTTGAGATGTTTTTAAAAATATTGTGAACGAATGGAAAAACAAACAAATATTGAGTGCATTGATAACAAGAATTAGAAAGAATAAAAACTTTAAAAACTAACTGATGGACGGACTTTCTAATTGCAATAGGGTGGGATCTATTTTTATTTTTTTTGCATTTGAAATATTGCAGCATCCAAATTGCATTTGACAAAGCCTTTTGAATTTGAAGCTTTTTGCCAAACTAAAACATTATCAGTTGGAGAGCAATGGAATTGTCAAGAATCTTGAGTTAGCCAATCTTGTGACACCAAACTCGCTCTACAGCAGACAGCTATAACATTTTCCTCCACTTCATTCCACAATTTTTCATTCCTCCTTTTCCATAGACTCCATAACAACATAGCAATTTTGCATGAATTAATTCCATCATCTCCTCTAATAAGGGTGATATATAATAATTAAAGAGCCAATCTTCTAATAATTTCTACATGGATTTCTCTAAGTTAAAGTTTTAAAAAAATCAAACACCTTATACCTTTTATATTCTTTATGCTTACGCATACGGAATCAATATTAAGTTTCACTATTTTCCAAATTTGATCTTGTACAAAAGAAATTAATCATGTAATACTAATGTGTCATTAGTTTGAGTGGAATTTGTTTTGATTTTCTCAAACAAAATTTTGAATTTAAGTTTTTTAAATGAAAAAATATAATTAAAAAGAAAAATTTCACTAAAAATAATTAATTAAATTCTTCAATAAAAAATAATTATTAATAAAATTGTAGTATATATTATGTACCTAGTTAATATCCTAATAATAAAATAAATCATGTAAAAATAGGTAAGCGCATAATGCACAAACACTTTGGAATTGAAAGAGGAGGGAACCATGCATATATTATTATTTATTTTGATTGAATCATGACACTCTTATCCCACACACATCGCATCGTACTGTGAGGGATAAATTAGCTAGATATATAATTTGGCATAAACTTCAGCCACATATATATTGACAACTACATAAGTTGTTGGAACCAATTCTGTTACACATCCCTATTCCCTTATTATATTTACTTGCACATTTTGCATTACAGCATGCATCACCACACTGAACAGTGCAAACACCAAGACCATTATTGCATATTTTAGGTGGGGTTGGACTTGGTGGAGGCCCTGCCCAACCGTAGTAGCAAGTGCACAAGCCTAAGTCACAAGATCCTTGTCCATCAATGTGTAGAGCTTTACATCTCTGGTCACATTGTCCCATAGGACCACATCCACCCAATGGTTGTGAACATGTGTTTCCTTTTACTTCTATTAGGCCTATGCTCCAAATATAAAACACAAAAATTGAAGGAAAATTATGTTAATTGAGTTGGTATATCATTTGTAGTTTAACAACAACTAGCACCACAATGCTAAAATGGAGGCTTACCTGTTATAGTCAGAGCCAACATTACAAAGAGAAGAGAACAGTTTGAGATATGATTCACCATTTTAGATCGATCGAAATGCTTTGACTAATTGCGTTTTTAACTTGGTTTCTGATTGTGTTGCTACATGGTTTTATAGTTCTATCAAAAGTTTCATGCAATGTTAGAGATAAGCAATATCTGGTGGATGGAGATAATGGTGCATCAAAATTTAAATCACCATTAAATTGAATTCAAAAATCACACCAAATTATATTATTAATTTAATACAATTTGATTTTCTTTTGTAAGCAAATAATTATATAATTAGAGCCCTAAATTCCTTACAATTTCCTTACATAGACTATATAGCGCCCCTTTAATTTCTTACCCCAAACGTTTTTT
>CM023955.1:16288982-16304915 GCA_013407115.1 Glycine latifolia
AAGATAAACAAGATCTCAAGTTTAAAATTTGTGAATAGGAAAAAATAGTTAAAATGAGAGAATATCAACTTTCACTCACTCTCTTTAAAAAAGATAAACAAGATCTCAAGTTTAAAATTTGTGAATAGGAAAAAATAGTTAAAATGAGAGAATTTTATTAAAGTTGATAGTCAAATTTTTTGATAGAAATTAATCGTTAATGTAACTAATAAATACTCATAATAATAACACGGTTAGTAAAAAAAAAAAAACCTAAATTCTCCGCCCCAAAGCTTAAAGGGACAACTACGTAAAATCCAAATTCATTAAAAAGGTAATTAATATTTTCTGTAATGAAAATTTTCTGATTCCTATTAATTTATAAGCTAATATTTTTTACATCAAATTCATAAACTACAGTAATTAACTTATTTAAATCATATTTATAACAGAAAGATTGGTATAAATTTTTAAATCGAGCCAACACAATTTCTTTCCAAAACTTTGAGGACAATCAATTAATATAAAATTCTAGAAAGTAATCATATTTATACGATTACGCTTATATACAATTCGCTACACCAAAAAAATAAAGTCTATTATTTTATGATATAAAAAATTTCTCTAATTTTTTTCTGAAAATTAAGCTGTCACAAAAATATCTCTGAAATAGTATGTAAATATCTTTAATTAGTTTCTATAATCTTGTAAAATAAATTAATAAATATATTAATGGAAGGGTAAAGAATTAAAATCAAGTCTAATAGTAGTATTTTACAATGTAAAAAGGGGAATCCAACGTATTAATTACTAAAATTATGAAAATCATGTAAAATAAATTAAAAGTATATTAATTAGTGGAAAATTAAATAATTTAAATCAATCGTAAAGATATTGTTACATAATTTAATATTAATTTTTAAAAAAAAATTATTATAATTAGTATAATATTAATTATGGCAGATTACAAAATATAGTTAATTTAAAATTAAACTATATGCAAATTAGTTAAAAATAGCATTAAAAAAAATATAATGGTCTTTAAAAAAAGTATATTAAGATGATAAATGAAAGTCAATAAATTAATCTATTAATAATAGAGTAAAGAAGTCAAACAAACTCTTTTTTTATTATCAAGATTCAATCATTATCACTGACAAAATAAAGAGTAATGTAGCACGTTAATTATGATTTTTGAGATTTGAAAGATATAATTAATTTTAAAGAGGTATATATTAAAATCTTAATTTAGAAGTTGAATCAAATTACACCCAGTGTAATTCTATAAGAGTTACACCAATTTCAATCCCTTAATATTACATGATCCTACAGTTTATAATATCATACTATATATAGTAACTTAAAAAATTTGCATCAACTCTTTATTCATATAATTAAATTTAATTTTACTTTTTGCAAATATGTTTGTGTTGTTATTTTAAAATATAAATTTAAAAATAAAAAAGAGAGTTAAATAAAAAATGTACAGCTATATATAACGAGACATTACATATATTTGATTTGCAAAAAGAATTAGTCTGTTCATAATTTTTGTAAATAATTGTTGAAAAATAATTAATCAAATAATAAATTAATTCAAATGATTAATTAAAAAATTTAAGAAATTAATTTGTTAATAGTTTTCATAAATAATTAAAGTAAAAAATTAAATAAATCATGCAATCAATTCAATTAATTGATAGACTGAAGTTAATTGATCGTCACAAAATATACTAAAGTTTCTCCAAACCAGATTCTACCTCACTTGTAGGAACAAACACTTGAGAGTGAAATAATCAAAAGACTAAGAAAGAAGCAAAAAAGTTTTTAAGAAAAAAATTTGCAACTATGAGGAATGCTGGGCTAGATAATGAAGTTTTTTTTATACAATTGTATTCGAAGCAAAATTGATTTTTAAATGTAAGTATTGCTTTTGGCAGAAATTCAAAATTTTGTATTAGATCGAGTTTGTTGAATGCACAACATAGATTTGATCCACATCACCCTATAATCCAACATAAATTCTACCATATTGGAGAACACACTCTGCCACAGTCTAAATAAAGGGCACAAGACATTTTGTCCTGCTGTAGAGCAAGATATCAACTAACGAGGGAGCCTTATTGTCATTATAATGTAAATAGTAGGGTTGAAAGCAAGATTAAATGTACTAACCATGGTGCTAAGCTCTATCTTTGTTTGCTTATTCTCCATATCCTCAACAACTCGTATGGCTTATAGCCACCAAGAATCGTTGGAGTTGTCCTCAACAATGTCTTCTTGTTGTAAAAGATTTTGCTCCTTTTTATCATCACGTTGATGATGTTTCAATTTATCATCTACTGAATGTTCATCATCTAACAACCCAAAGAAATCAATTACATATGAAGGATTAGAGAACACATAAACTTGGATTTTTCGTTAGGGAGATCAGTAACCCGTTTTCATGAATAATGAATTAGTTAAAGGCGATAAAAAAATTATGCATAATGATAAAATATTGATTTTTATAGTGAGATACTTTCAAGAAAAAACTGTAGTGATATTATATGTGTATACGGTAATGTTTCGGTGAGCCTGTTACACTTACACAATCTCCCTACACCCTTATAGCTCTTATTCCTATTCCTTTGTCTTCTTAGCACACATCCCCAAACACCCCCTCCATTTATTAGTCTTGTGCTATAAAATGACTTGCAATGTAATTTAAGATTTTCTCCCTAATCACACCACCCAATTTGATCAAATCTCTTCTCTCTCTTGGTTACTTTTCTCCTAATAACATGTCTCATGCAATACTAACCTCTTGATATTAAGAGTAATTAACCACATTATCATATTAAAGCAGTCTCAAAACATCCAAAGACAAGGACAAGATAAACAAAACCTTGATAGTGGAGAATAAATGTGCAACATCTCTATGACCAATCAATACAAACCAAAGGCATGAATTGACAAAAAACATTTGCCCTATAAGACATGAAACAAGAAAAACAAATTACAATTTCATACTAGTGATGGATCTTTAAAAAATAACAACAGAAAATAAGAAGACATGCACTCTATTAGGCAAAAGAAAAATCAGATTCAAGCATCTAAGATTTAGTGGCTATTTAATAGCCTCAATGCACTTGAACTTTATAACACTAATAACCAGATTCAAACCAAACTAATTTAAGTTATTCTTCTCATCCAATGTCAAAATAAGTAAAATGGTAAATAAAGGAAAGCATAATAAGCTACTTTGCATGGATTATAGCTAGAGTTATGTTCAGATATTTCATAGTCAGTACTACGTATTTTTATTCAGATTTAGGAAATAAAAAAGCGAGAGTCAAGAGCAAACCTGAACAGCTACTTTAACCATAGGTTGCTTCAATCTAAAGGGTAACTCACTTGAGAATTCATTGAAGATGATATTCACCTGCAATTAGTTTCAACATCGGAGTTCAAAAACCACTTTTAGAAATGAAGAGTGTAGCATACTTGAGATTTAATTAACGAACCCCCATTCTATTGCAGACAAGGTCAAAAGTACATTCACCTAATAGCTTAAGCTCTCAACTTTGGCTTCTTTTGACAATTCAATTAGATCAATAACTTCCAAGTGTTCTGATGTTTCTTGAAGCAAAATGTCACAAGTCATCTCTTTGCTATTATTTTATCAATACAGTATTGTTTGAAATCCAATTATCAATTAGGTTGCGCACCATGTGTAACGGTGAAAGATATCACTATTTATGAGCCTTGGTTAAATTTTTCTGCATTTCTCTGACCATCATATCGTAATGGTTATTATAAGTATAAAATCAAACATGGACAAAGTAACTATAAAATCTTACTAATTAAAAATTGATATTTGATCAATGTCAGAATGAAGGATGACAATATTCATATGACCTATAACAAGGAAGAAACAATAACCAGACAATGTTGCTTAGTATTTTATCATACTACTCCTTAGCTTGAGCAGCTAATACTTTCGGATCTTCACAAGTGTGCCTTATTTCTTGGAACATCGGATCCTATAGCAGTATAACTAGTCTAAATCAGATCATTGAATAGTAAAAATAAACATTTATTAAAGGTACATAGGTTGTCAAGTTTTTGTTTGGGGTTCAAAAGTATACCATTGATTGAGTTCAATGTCTTATAACAATAAATATTAATTTCTCTTAGGTTATATGAGCTGGAAAATATGTCCATTTGATAAGTACAATGCTAAATGTTAATGGCATGGAGTTAACATGAAATAGTGAAACATTATTTACAGTTCCCCCAGTTGTAGCCTAGGTAGCTTTGTCCCATTTTCTTTGCTTATAGCGTGTTGGTGCTGATTTAAATCTTACCTTATTACTTATAGTCACCTAATCATCATTTCAGCTGAAGAAAAATAAAATGAATCATGTGGAGAAATAATATAAGGTATTATGTACCTTTTTTCTAAAGTATAACTAAATAAGACTTTTCATCAAACACATTGCAAGCAACCTAAATTTGCAGAGCCAACCACCACATATCTCACAGTATTTTCATGAAAATAGTTAAAGAGGTGAAATTAAATCAAACAGTTTATGATTGTTGAAGACTACAATTACAATATTATTCTATTTGAACACAATCAATTGAGAATCGGTTTCTGGAATCGGTGTTGCTACTCCTCATCTTCCTTCCAAGCTATCTAAAAAGAAATTTCATAGTTATAATTCATAGTAACCAAAGAGACTTAATTCAAAACAACTCAGAATATAAGCACAAAATGCAAAAACCTAGTGGAGACACTGTGTAATTCAAAATATAGGAGAAATGCAAAATAGGTTCAATCAATGAGGAAAAGATCAACAAAGCCGATGAAAAGAAAAAATGGGGGAAGTAAAACCCTACTCGAACCTGGATGTTGAAATCACCATTGAGGGAGACATTTGCGATTCAAAATCAGATGGGAGAGTGCAAGGGTGGCTTAGTTGCTTCAAGGAAAAAAATAGCTAATTGACTTGACTCCATGCATGCTCCACTCGGCTGGGGGAATTATCCAATTTGAGTTATGGAGTTATAAATATGAGGAGTTTTTTTTTTTTTTCAAAAAGAAAACCTAGCGCCTCTGCAATCGAGATCAGAGGAAAGAGCGGTCAAATCGAACTCCGAGAAAACCTGATGTTTGTGCAATGCATCGCGCACAGCTTCAACTCTTGCGCCACGTCCCTCCATTTCTCCATTTCTCGAATCCGAGAGCCCCTAATTCATTAAAGAGAGCTTTGGCGGCAATGGAGAGAACCACCAGTTCTCTCAAAAGAATTGAATGGTGAACCCTAGGTTTTTGACTTTTGAGTAATAACAAATAAAGTAATTTTTTTAAGTTGGTGTCTAAATTAGGTAACACGGAGACATGAAGTGATAAGGAGCATCATGACAACGTGCAGCCAACACCTTGCCCATCTTGATCCAAGCCATCATCAGAATCTCTCAAGATAAATATTGATGCTGCGATTTTCCAACAGCTCAATGAATTTGGAATAGGTTGTTGCATCAGAGACGATCATGGCACTTCTATCTCTGCAAAAACTACTCATTTCGAAGGACTTCCTGAACCTAGAGAAGCAGAGGTAATGGGTCTTTTTCATGGATTACTTTGGGCTCAAGAACTTGGACTCCAACAGAATATGTTGAACTCGATTGCAAAAACGTCATGGATGATATTTTTGGAAGTTATATTGGAAACTCAATACAATGTTCTTTTATCAAAATATAGAACTTTACTTTCCAATTTTCCAAACTCTTTTAGTGAGTTTCATAAGGAAATAAGCAAATATCGTTGCTCATTCATTAACAAGGGCATCAATATCATATGCTCATATCCAAATCTTTGATCATATTCCAAATTGTATCTTTCACCATATTATCATCTCTGAAATGAGTTCTTTTAAAAAAAAAGTTGATATGGAGCATCACGAGAAAGTGCAAAAGAACGGAAACAAATAGTAAAATTATTTACATTTGTTGCGGTTTATAATGATCGTCGAAAATTTTCCATTAGTAAAACAACTTTTTGTAGTGACCTACGTGTATATTACTGTTATTATTTTCTTAGAATTATGAATATGCTATAAATTGATCCAATTTGATGGGTTTTTTTTCAATTTAATTATAATTTATATTTTTTTTAGATATTTTTAAAATGACTTTTATAATTGAAGAAGATAAAGAAATATTTCTTTAAATATTTTATATTCCAATAAATATGTAACTATTTAAATTCACTATTTAATTGGATAAAATATATTTTTTATTTTTTAGTTAAAAAATTATAGTTCCTTAATTTAATTATTTTATTATATATATAATACTTTTTATTTATAATATAGTTCTTCTAATTCTATTTATAGACTCAATTACTTAATTGATTATTAGAATAAAAAAATGTGATTAATTTAGTTAATATCAATTAATATATCCTAAATTTATTTATTTATTTCAAAACTACTTGTAATTTCTAAGGTCCACAAAATATATATATGACAAGTGACATGACGTTCTACACGTTAATCTTTCATGTCAGTTCTAATATAGGAGTACAGATGCATCGTTCTTAGAAGTCAGGCTACTAGACAAAATAGGTTATCTCTAACATCTAATTATTTGAATATTAACGATAATGTTGCAACCTCTTTATCAAGTGATACTCAATTGATAAAAAAATTGCAACCGAAAAATATCAAAGGTCCTCAAATAAAACAATGGCAACAATATAATCTCTTTATATCAGAGCAAACACAACAACAAAATAATCAAAGTAAAAAAAGAACAAGGAACACCAAATTTAACGTAGGAAAAACCTCTAAATGTGAAAGATAAAAAAACCACGGGATGGTAAGATTTTCACTATCAATGAACAGAAGTAATCTTATAAGCACTGTCCACAAATGTTCAACTCTTCCACAATATCAAATGGTCACCCACAAGGACCCAAAGACATCAACAACAAGAAACAACACAGAAGAGTTAAAAATCGTCACTAGAAAAACAGCCTCTGTTCACAAATTTTCTGGAAACTCAGCAGCATTCTGATTGCAAATTGCACTGTACACTTTGAAGAACAATGTGTTGGGAATCTCCATTTAAAATTTCAACTCAATCGGATAAGATTTGACCATCTGATCGGTCAAACTAAGAAAAATGGTTGAACTGGTGAAAAGCTGTGAATCCCACACCACTTTTACTTCAAACTCTCGCTTACCACTCCACATCTCTTTTAACCCTCTTGGCAACCCTAAATACGATGAAAGGTAAAAGAGTGGGCTTGGGCCTCACTAGGAGAGAACTAGCCCAACATCAATTAAAATAAAAATACATATTATCTATAAGCTACAATTATTTGCTAATTATTAATTATCTACTTGCTGCTAGTAATTATCTGAAGGATTGTTGTATCATTGTAATAGTCTTTATAAACAAGAATTTGCAGCTCTTACTGCACTCTATAAGTACCAGGTTTATCTCACCATTTTGATATTTCTCATTCCCACCTAACTCATTTATTTACTTGAATGTTGAAGTCATTTGTTTTGTAGATCTCTCCTCTTATCATCTTAACAAAGAGTATCCAACATATGAGATTGTAAAGTCTATCTTAACCAGATTCACCTTAATGTGGAGCAAGTCCAAATTTTAATAAGTACATTACCATTGTTATTACTCAAGATGTAACATGATTGCAGAACTACAAACCGACACTAAAATCAAAATTTGCCAACTTTACGGACTTCCAAATAGCTCGGGAGAAACTTCTTAAAAAACTGAAGATAAATAATACATGCAAATATCTATAGACATGGGTACATATATTATATATCAAGGAGATTCTTCCGCATGGTATTTTTTTTTCAATTTTCCAAAAAAGACCAATGTTTTGTTTATACTACAAATAAAAGGGGGACAAAATTGTCCACAGAAGTTATGATAAATCGGTTTCGATTGTGTTTTATAGAGAGCTTTTGTGTCAATTTCATGCTACGTACTAAGCATATTTTTATTGACAAAACTCAGAATTGGTATGGGTTTGTGTAAGGCAAGTGCTCAAGAAGTGATGCAAGAACAAGAGCTTAAAAACACGCATTTTAGTCAATCGTATGTTAGATGGCAAAACTGTAAAATAATTAGATTTATACATTCATGCACGATAAAATTAGTTTGGTAAATTTCTAATCGAATGAATCATATCTAAATAGAAAATAAATTGGGAAAAAGAGAGTTAACAGTACATGACCATTAATTGTCCATTAATTAATTTAAGCGAATTGATCAGCAATTGTTGGTTGCCTCTTGAACGAATTTCAATTAGAATAAGTTTTTGGGATATTTTATTGCAAAGCTGAAATCACAATCGTAGTCTTCCTTATCTGAAAATCTCTTGAACATTTATTGTCTATTTCCTAAATTCAATTTTCTACAAAGCAATTGATAAAACCCTTTTCAATCTGCTGTTAAATCCAAATTGCTTAGTTTATTACAAAGTATATTATTTTGAAATTACTTCTAATCCTTTGGATTCGATTATCCATACTTAAAAGTTCATTGTTACTACCGTTAAATTTCGGTGACAACGCCAAATTAAACTCTTTTTAATTTAGTATTCTCATAAATTAATGTATTGTTACATTCGACAAGAATTCTATAAATTCTTATTACGAACTTTGAGACAATCGGTGATGGGCTATATAATTATCTATTAATTTAAGTACAATATTTTTTTTACAGGTAAATGAAATATTTTCAAAATTATTATTTCTAATGAAATTATTTAAATACAATTTTTGATGAAAATATTTTAAGGAGAGATTGTTCATAAAAGATATTTAAATGAAATTTGGAGATTTTATGATGATAAACATTTTAAATTTTTTGTGACGGACAGCTTGAAAGGGAATAAATTTCATCGCATAATCTCTTGCTATGTCTTTCATAACCTTGTGACGGGCACTTCTGAGAAGGATAATTTTTCGTCATTAAACTCCTCATAGAAATATGTTTTTTTATTCGGTGATGGAATTTGTGACAGATATATTGGAGAGGGAACATTTTCGTCATAAAATCCGTCACAAATTAACTTAAATTTGTGTCCATCACAAAATCATATTATCTGTCACAGATGTGACTATTAGTGAGGGAATATTTTTCGTCACTAAGCATCAGTAAATTTAATTTTTCTAGTACAAACTCTTTCGGTGGGAAGTCATCAAATCTTCATTCAGGTTGCTCCATACTTCCACATTTAGGTCTCCAATGTTCTTGGGGTAAAATGAATGCGCACCCAACACTAAGTATGAATTTACCTTCGGCGGTGGGGGTGAAATTTGGAGACCATTGGGAGAGGCACAAGTGGCACCCTGCAAATTCCATGTGCCTACTACACAGACACATGCATCGTAGATCCTCTAGGGAAGTGAAGGTGAATTCATAAAATCCTTTACCGAGAGGAATCATTTTCCTAGGCCTATAGGTTTCCAAAGCTTCAATAGTTTGTCACATAAGTCGTTAACCCTAAGGGGTATATTGCCTTTGGATAAAAGGGGATGACCATGAAGATTATTTTTGCAACCTTCTAGTTCTTTTTGGTATTCATCTTTTTGAGATCTTAATAGCAATAAAATTCCCTTTCTACAGCAAATGGGTTGTCGTCAACCATGGCTAGGCAACCAAAGAAGCGTGGATTAAACTATATTAAGACCTAACAAAGCACTCAGGAGCACACCATTCTTGCTAGCTCCTTATTCAAATACTGTTCTTGACAATAGGAATTGATTAGTACATTTTCTTTAAAAATAAATATTGTTTTATTTTTTTTGCTAATAATTATAAAATTATTACGCTATTATAAAATATTTATATAAAAATGATAAAATTCTATCGTACATTTTAAAATAAAAATAAATTAATATTTTAAAATTACTAATAGTAACAAAAATATAAATATAAATCAAACAAGTCCTGGCTAATATTGCCATTTCACATCATTTTACTTTTTTTAACCTAACAATGTTCTACTTATTTACTCACAAATGCAATAATTAATTTACTTAACCCATTACTATTTTGATTTTTTTAACAATATTGTGAACATATACAAACACAAAAAAGTATTGAGTATATTGATGATAAGAAGAAATTAACAAATATTAAAATTAATAAAATCTAGAAAAACTAATTGATGGAAGCACTTTTAATTTAGAATAGGGTGGGATCTAAATAGTTAATCTTGTAATAATTAATTACTACATTGATTGCTTTAGATTAATGTTTAAACAAATTAAACTGAACACATATATTACAAGAAATTAATTAAAACATTACTAAAAACATTTGTCATTATTTATAATATTTGTCAGTAATACTTGTGTAACTAATATTGTACCGATGATTTTTAAAAATTACATGTAAATTAATATTGTTAAGTTTTTTTGTACACCTTTTACATCCATTCGTGCTCATTCTACAAGCCAAATCAATTTTAATATTCGGTATTTTCCAATTTTCATCTTGTTCCTTTAATATTCTTCATTTTATTGAATTTAATTCCAAAAGATATATGTAAGCACAATGCACTAACACTTTGAAATTGAAAGAGGCATCCATGTATATTATTTATTGTAATTGATTCATGACATTCGTATCCCACACACATCGCAACGTATTGTGAGGGATAAATTAGCTAGATATATAATCTGGCATAAACTTCAGCCACATCTATACTGGCAAGTACATAAGTTGTTGGAACCAATACTGTTACACATCCCTGTTCCCTGATTATATTTGCTTGCACAATTTGCATTACAGCATGCATCACCACACTGAAAAGTGCAAACCCCAAGACCATTATTGCATATTTTAGGTGGGGTTGGACTTGGTGGAGGCTCTGCACAACCGTAGTAGCAAGTGCACAAGCCTAAGTTACAAGATCCTTGTCCATCAATGTGTATAGCTTTACATCTCTGGTCACAATTTCCCATAGGACCACATCCACCCAATGGTTGTGAACATGTGTTTCCTTTTACTTCTATTAGGCCTATGCTCCAAAATATAAAAGACAAAAAAAATGAACGAAAAATATGTTAATTGAGTTGTTATATCATTTGTAGTTTAATAACAACTAGCACCACAATGCTAAAAAGGAGGCTTACCTGTTGTAGTCAGAGCCAACATTACTAAGAGAAGAGAATAGTTTGAGATATAATTCACCATTTTAGATAGAAATTAAATGTTTTGCCAAATTTTGTTGTTGACTTGGTTTCTGAATGTGTTGCTACATGGTATTTATAGTTCTATCAAAGGTTTCATGCAATGATAGAGATAAACAATGTTAGGTGGATGCTGAAAATGGTACGTTAAAATTTGAGTCACAATTGAAGTCAAAATTCAAATCAAATTAAATATTTAATTAATGTGTATAATTTGATTTTAATATATATAAGAAACTAAAAATGTTTATTTTGACTTGGATTCTTGACTCCATTATAAATTGGTTGAAGCTAATAAATATCTTCAATTTTTTTCCTTTGACTGAATTTATTACTTCTCATTTTCAATATGAACCTTGCTCATTATAGAATTCAAAATTCCTTAGATAGACTAACATCCCTTTAATTTCCTACCATAAATGTTTTTTCTACAAAATCAGTTTTGGTTGAATTAGTATTTTCAAAATAAATCTTTTACCCTTAGTCTTTGCTAAATATTTTCCTTCTCGTATTGATATACTAGTTTTTTAACCATACAATGCACAATTTTTTTTATGTTGGATGTAAATCAAAATAATTATTTCAATTATAATTTACATTTTTTCATATATTTTAAATGACTTTTGAAATTAAATATCATTGATAGAAGTTACAGAAATAATTCTTTAAATAATTTATATTGCAATAAATTTGTAATTATTTAAATTCACTATTTTTAATTGGGTAAAATATATATTTTACTTTTTAGTTAAAAATTATAGTTCCCTAATTGAATTGTTTTATGATATATCAGTATATATAATACTTTTTATTTTATAAATATTAAGCTGAAACAATTTTAATTGATTATATAAAAAAATTATTTTATACTTGTCTTTCGTTTTATTTTATATGATATTTAAAGTTTTGACAAAAGTATTAAGAAATCAATTAATATTATGAAATTCAAAAAATATGTTATTTAACTTTCTAATATATATATCATTTATCTATCTAGTTAGTGAGTTTTACTCCATTATTATACAATAACAACTACACCTACCAAGGGTACTTCATGGAAAAAGTACTGCTTCATTGATTTTGTAAACAATATATAATTTATAATTTTTTTTTCTGAAATGTCATGTATAATAGAATCGAGAAAGTATCATATAATAAATGAATGCATGTAATAACCAATTAATGAATGAATGAATAAAGTCAAATATTCATTAATAAAATTATTAAAACCCATTATCCTTCCCTTAATATCTAATAATAAATGTGAATTAAATTCTACTTTCATTTTAAATGAAAAATAAAATAATTTGAAAGAAATGGTGTAAAGCGCCCTTTGTCATCCCATCATAATCATCACATAAGAAGAAATAATAAGTCTCAAAATAATGGTCAATTCTATTTTCCAATATAACATTAGTTACTGTTTTAATATTATTCATAGGCAACAAAAACTAGAAATGAATTAACGATGATAATGTTAATTTTGTAAAATTGTTATTCTCTTTCATCCATTTTTAACAAAAATTCTTGATCTGTTATAAAATAACCTACAACGATAAATATAATGGTACGTAAGGAGTATTACAAAAGATACAGCGATTTATTTATATTATAAGTTTAAGAGGCATAATTCATATTTCTTGATACGTGGAATGATTATTAACATAATCATATTATAAAGGATTTATATCCATGGTATTGACTTAGAAAAAAGTGGAATTCATGTACCCATTGTATGACTTTAGCATATGAATGACTTCTGCAAAAGAAAAAATAAAAAAATTGTGTTGCATGTGCTTTTGTACTCAAATGGAGGTCGATTGTAACCCCTTATGATATTATGGAATGAGTATTAAAGAATCACATGATTTTTAGTAAAAAGGACCGTTTTAGTTTTAATTAGTAGTAGACTCATTTCTAAACCAAGAGAATGAAAAGGGTTTAAAAAAAATTTGGGCAACTTTTGCATCTCCGGTGGTTAATTAATTATGACAATGTTGTTAATGTTGTTGTGAAATTCCCTTAGCCAAGAAGAGGAATAAGTATCAAGCATTAATTCCTTTTTGGTGATTGACCTAAGGAAGAAATTTTATTTCTTGGTTGGATTCCTAGTTCACTCCAAAAGGTTTTCTAGCGGTCAATGAACTAAAGTTTTTATATGAGACTATTCTTACGTGAAATTAAAGTAAAGGAAAGCGATAAACAACTAAAAGCAATAAAAAAAACTTTCAATGAATTAGCAAAATAAAGCAAGTAATTCACAAAAAAATAACTAGATTTTTTGTACATTTACCTCTCTCATAAATCAAAACTTCATCATTCTAAGCCCAAATACACCAAAACTCATTAATATACATAGAACACATGCTTAACATCACTTACTCGTCAATTAATTCATTCATTCAAATACTTAAATTTAGTTTCTCTTGTAATTTAATTAAATTACTTAAATAAACAATTACGAAAACATAATGTTACACCTTTTCTCTTCTTAAAGGCTTATGAGATATTTACCTAAAAAGTCATTTATTAACGATAAAAAACTATTAGACATTATTATTGTTTGAACTCATAATTTTTATTTAGATGATGACTAAGATGGAGAAGTGTATCATGTGATTTATGAATTATGATGGACAAATAGATAATGACTAGTATTAGATTTATTGATTAAAACATTTAACCGTCAGAATTTATTACTTGTAAAGAATAAAGGAAAATGAGACGGTTAATGGAGTGTTCAAAATATGAGGTATCGAAATATTATTGATTAAAATATATATTTTTTCTCATAAAATTGAAATTGTTCGGATTTTATCAGTAAAATATTATTCTTTTATTAATTTTTACCAATCAATCTTGTTTTTGCACATTCGTCCGTCCTGAACCTCCGTCTCCCTCGACAAAAAATTCCCTCTTCCCCTCCATTCTCCACCCTTCCTCTTCCCATGCTATATGGTTGGTTTGCTTGAGGGAGGAGATAAGAGTGCATGGTTTATATGGTGTACAAGGAATCAAATGGTGCTCGAAGAAAAATCCTTACGTTCCCGGCTTCCAGCTACTATAGCTAGAACTAAACTACTAAAGCTCTTCTATGCATAAAAAACTAAATAAATAAATAAAAGCTCTTCTAGTCTTCTTTGTTCAGTTAATGCAGCTTAACAGTCAGCAGCAGAATCCAACGTTTTAAACTACTTACTGTTCAGCAGGTTTCATGATAGGATAAAGATGCATGGATCAATACACCATGCTATTAGACATCTTGAGAAAAATGTAGGTATGATGGTGATCTGATTTGATAGGATAAGAGAGATAAAAAGAAAGAATAAATGTCAACTACATGTTTGATTACGATATATGGATATGGATGTCCATATATCATTAACCCTTCCTAATAGCGGGGGAGGTACGGATTTTATTACGTTAAATGTTGATGGTAGTGCTTTGACAAATTCGGAGAAGGCTGGATTTGGTGCTATTTGCAAATATCATAGTGGGAAATTTATATTTGGCATTTATGCAATGTGGGAGAGTCAAATATATTGCATGCTGAAAGAATGGCTTTTTTGCACGGTCCTTTTGGGTTGGGAAGAAGGTTTTGAAAATATTGTGTGTTTCATTCTTTGATACGAAACAGGTTGTCAAATTCATCATCACCATGCTAATGAGTTACAAATCGTTTGTAACTTCATAGCCAAGGATTGATCTTTTATATTGTGTCATATCTACTGTAAAGCTAAATTTACTACGGATATATTAGCTAAAATGGGTGTCAATTATGAGGATCAGGTTTTAAATAATTGCAATGAGTCAAAAAACCTTAATGTTGCCGATAACTGTGGTCGCGATGTGGTTACGAACAATAAAAAAAACTTACGTGACGGCTGCAATTGCGACTGCGGACCGCAATTTAAAACCATATTGTGAGGATATTTTGGGTTGGTGCTGCTCAGTTCCTTGCTGCAATCAGATGTTATGAGAATTACCTTCCTGAGATTCTAATATTCTGCTTTTTGTTTTCTTCTCTCTTGAAAAATATGAATTTATGGTTTGCTTGTAGTGTCAGTTTTAGTTCCACCATAGATTTTTTTTTCCTTAACCGATTCATCTCCACAGAAAAATGGAAGAAAAAAAATGAAACCTGTACAGGCACTAATTTTTACTTACCTCTAACCAATTCCAACATGGACAGACATGGATGATGAAAAAAATAGTTTAAAAAAAAGTGTTTGTTCATAAGTAAAATACATTACTCCTATCATACAAAATAATCTCTCTGTTTATAAGAAAAGAGAGGAAATTTTCATTAGTTTATTTGCTCAAAATAAAGATTATCAAATCATAACACAAGTTGTTCCCCGTTTCCTAGATTGATTCTCGGCAGAGATTGTAAAGATGGTCCTAGTAAATAAGATCATGCAATTTTTATGTGCTTGGTGCCTTTTAAATGCCCTTTACTTTTTCATTCCCTGCCATCAATTCTCTTTTGTATATACAAATCACACCTTTCACCAGGTCAATCAATATATATCTCATAAAGCCTAAAGATTTCCTTGTCACTATATATTACAATCATGAATGTCTTGGGAGCTATATCTACAACCTACCTAAACTCAAACAAAAAATTCAGCCACAAGGAAGATCAATACACAATGGCATTTGCACATGAACCATTGCATCTTCTTTTGCTATTATCCTTATCAACATGTTGTTTCTCATCAAC
>CM023955.1:16304925-16369563 GCA_013407115.1 Glycine latifolia
TAGCACCATTTCATTTGTTAAGCCTCAGACACTGGTTTCCAAACTCATTCACCCTGGCTCAGTTCACCATCCCCACTTCAAGCCAAATGAAATGGCAAAAGACCGAATGGAATTTGATATTCAACACTCAGCTGCACGTTTAGCCAACATACAAGCAAGGATAGAAGGTTCTTTGGTCTCTAATAATGACTACAAAGCTAGAGTTTCTCCCTCCTTAACTGGTAGTACCATAATGGCCAATATCTCAATAGGCCAACCCCCCATCCCACAACTAGTAGTTATGGACACTGGCAGTGACATCTTGTGGGTCATGTGCACCCCTTGCACAAACTGTGACAACGATTTAGGTCTACTCTTTGATCCCTCAAAGTCTTCCACCTTTTCCCCACTATGCAAAACACCCTGTGACTTCGAGGGATGTAGATGTGACCCTATTCCATTTTCTGTCACTTATGCAGATAGCACCATTTCATTTGTTAAGCCTCAGACACTGGTTTCCAAACTCATTCACCCTGGCTCAGTTCACCATCCCCACTTCAAGCCAAATGAAATGGCAAAAGACCGAATGGAATTTGATATTCAACACTCAGCTGCACGTTTAGCCAACATACAAGCAAGGATAGAAGGTTCTTTGGTCTCTAATAATGACTACAAAGCTAGAGTTTCTCCCTCCTTAACTGGTAGTACCATAATGGCCAATATCTCAATAGGCCAACCCCCCATCCCACAACTAGTAGTTATGGACACTGGCAGTGACATCTTGTGGGTCATGTGCACCCCTTGCACAAACTGTGACAACGATTTAGGTCTACTCTTTGATCCCTCAAAGTCTTCCACCTTTTCCCCACTATGCAAAACACCCTGTGACTTCGAGGGATGTAGATGTGACCCTATTCCATTTTCTGTCACTTATGCAGATAACTCCACAGCTTCAGGAACATTTGGCCGTGACACGGTTGTCTTTGAGACAGCTGATGAAGGTACCTCTCGGATATCGGATGTACTATTCGGATGTGGCCACAACATCGGACAAGATACGGATCCAGGGCACAATGGAATCCTAGGACTAAACAATGGACCTGACTCTTTGGTAACAAAACTTGGCCAAAAGTTCTCTTACTGCATTGGCAACCTTGCTGATCCATATTACAATTATCACCAATTGATATTAGGTGAAGGAGCTGATCTTGAAGGCTATTCCACACCTTTTGAAGTTTACAACGGATTTTATTATGTCACCATGGAAGGCATAAGTGTAGGGGAAAAGAGGCTTGACATAGCTCCAGACACTTTTGAAATGAAAGAGAACAGAACAGGTGGGGTCATCGTTGACACAGGAAGCACTATCACCTTCCTAGTTGATAGTGTGCATAAATTACTATCCAAAGAAGTTAGATATCTCCTTGGTTGGTCCTTTAGACAAGCTACAACTGAAAAATCCCCATGGATGCAGTGCTTTTATGGGAGTATAAGTAGAGATCTAGTTGGGTTTCCTGTGGTTACATTCCATTTTGCTGATGGAGCAGATTTGGCTTTGGATTCGGGAAGCTTTTTTAATCAACTGAATGATAACGTATTTTGCATGACTGTAGGTCCAGTCAGTAGCCTTAACATTAAAAGTAAGCCTTCCCTTATTGGGTTGTTAGCCCAGCAGAGTTACAACGTGGGATATGACCTAGTTAATCAATTTGTTTACTTCCAAAGAATTGATTGTGAACTTCTTACTGGTTGATGATTGTGGATGCATTCACAAAACACAACTTCTGATCTCCAGATATTTGAGCAAGTCCTGTAACATAATTTGTACACTAACAAGATAAACAGCAAAGCTTTGCTATCATAGCATATACATTGCTATAATTATTTTAAATTTAACAAGAATATGCAATGCATTGTGTTCTTTATGAATAAATTTAGGCACCAAATTTAGGAATTGATAATAGTGTGGTATGCATTAAGTAAATGAGATTTGGAAAGAGAAGAAAGAAGTATGTGTCCACGTGAAAGAATGTGTTTGAATCAGCGTCAAAGACCCACGTTTTTATCCAAAATTAACATCAATATTAGAAAAAGAGAAAGGGCCTGTTAAATCCTGGAAGACTTGCCCTTCAAGTGGATAAATGCTTGAGGACAGTGTGTCTAACACATGTCTCAAATCATACCAAAGGCCATCGGTTCTTGCATTCCAGCCTCGAAAAACATGAAAAGGTGAACGCATACTTATAATGGCTCAGTGCTGAGTCCAACAGGTTCCTTGATAGCTACTTTATAGGTTAAACTGCAGACAGGAGAGCATAGTTGAGCAATGACATGCAGTAGCTATGTATTGGAGCCAAAAGGCAAACTAGCTGCTTATCATCCATATTATGTAACTGCCTTTTCATATATAATCCAGCATTTGAGATGATTCTGTTCCTACTTCTGTTGCTGTACCTTTGACCAATAACTTCAATGCTCCACTTTGGATATCATAGTTCTCATCAGTCTCCAGATATATTACTTCTAAGACATGATTCAGTCCTGTGACTTGAAACTATGGCACAAATTATAAGAAACAAAACGGAAATATCAAATGAATGAGCAATCATTGTCTCGAGCTTGAAACATTTTTTTATGATAAGGTTAAAAATTACAAATTATCATTATTTGTAGAATATAATTTTGCAATACCATAAATTAATACCCCTATTTACTAATAAAATTAGACTCAGTACAAGTGCATATAGTACAAGCCCTAACCTTTGGACAATAACTAATAACCCCAATCTAACAGTGGGGAGTGAGAACAGCAGAGTCACACCCAAATTAACCAAATAAGTTTAGAGATGCTTCTGGCAATAAATCTGATAAGAAAATGGAAATTGTAAAGAACATGGATGCCATGCCAAAATTGTCTGACAAAGAAGTTATTAATTTATATAATAAATAAAAGGTGACATCAATCCTTTAGGTAATATTTTAAGGCTCCTTTTTAATTAAGTTTCATTACTAAAGGAATGGTAAGCATTTATACATGTATATACACCTTAGAAACTTAAATATAACAAAAAATTATGTACCTGCAGTTGTCACCGCCCATCCACAAGCTCTGTTTACTTCAACACAAGGAGAGTAGTTTCTACAAAAAAAATCTTCTTTTTTATCCATCATGTTATATGGAGCTGAATGTTGGCCAAACAACATAAGCATAAAATAGGGATAGCATAAATGAGGATGTTAAGGTGAATGTATGGTTATATGAATATGGATAAGATAATAAATGAAGATATTGGACAAAAGGTAGTAGTAGTACTGATGAGTGAAAATATAAGGGAACATAGATTGAGGTGGTTTTGGCACGTAATGAGACGGCTCTTGAATGCTCTCGTAAGAACAAAAGTTTATTACCAAGAGCTCGACACAAAAAGAGGTAGAGGTAGACCGAAACTTACCTGGAAAAGGTAATTAAACAAGACTTAATGGAGTGAGATATATATTAGTGGACGGTGTGTCTTAGGACGAAATGAAGAAAAGTTATAAGTTTGATAGAGGGTTAGATCCGTTATTATCTCTATGTTTCATATTGTCATTTTTTAATCTTTTTCCTCTTCATCTCTCCGCTCTTTCTTTCCCCCTTCTTTGCTTTCACCTTCTTTTTTTTTTCAACCTACTTGTATTTATCATTGGATTCATCTACCAACGACCCAAATTAACTTAGATCAAATGTGTTATTAATCTTGATGTTGTATCCCTCATGTTTAGTTCATAGACCTGAGAGTTCAGAAAGCAATTATGTTGCTAATTGATTTGT
Source organism: Glycine latifolia (assembly GCA_013407115.1). Lineage (NCBI taxonomy): Eukaryota > Viridiplantae > Streptophyta > Magnoliopsida > Fabales > Fabaceae > Glycine > Glycine latifolia. Next base: position 16,308,716 of record CM023955.1, read on the forward strand.
TTTCTCTGGCTCCCCTTTGACACAAAGTGCAGCAATTCTAGAACAATAGAAGCCAAAGCCTTGCAGCTAGGACCTTGTCATATAATCACCATTATTTGTTGTAAGATTTCTACCTTACATCTTTGTCATCACAAGGTCCAAATTTCAAATCATTTTTGCAAGAGGAATGTGGAACTCTTGATCTTGAATCAAAACCTTTCATTCAAAAATCTTCTGTTGTTTGTGGAATCCTTCATTATGAGTAGACAACCTTTGAACAGCAAAAATCATACATGCAATTCCAAAGAGAACTGAAACAGCTTCTTGAACCCTTCCTTGCTCACACAAGGTGGCAAGTGAACGAAAAAAGGTGGTCAAAACACGCATAGCAGAATAAAAAGGATCTATTTTTGCATCTAAATTGTATTGAAATAGACAACATACTGAATGCGTACTTGTTGATGTGCTCTTGAAACATAAAAATTTTCTTCAATAGTGTGAAGATTTCACGTGTATCCACACCGAGATTGACCTCTATTCGTCAACAACAACTATGACAAATGGAATAATAATCTTAAAATATTGGTGCTCTAAGAGAATGAGAAGAGAAATGATAATTGTATCTTTCAACGTGCAGCCTAGGGCCATATTTATCGAATTCCATAGAAAACAAATTTCTAATAAATTTGAAACCACTGCTCACATTATCTTATCTTTTAAACCATTTAAAATATTATTTCTTGTTACTTTCTGTTGCAAATCATTTAAAATATTGGTGCTCTAAGAGAATGAGAAGAGAAATGATAACTGTGTCTTTCAACTTGTACATAATTGATTTTTTCAAACTCAATTCCAAACATGAGATCCTCACGTTTGTTTCCTTTCTTTCACCAAATATTTAAAATTATTTATATTTTCAGTGCTAGCAAATAATAAAATAATATTTCACTTGGGAAATTAATTAATCATTTGATCATATTAAATTCTCTAATTTAATTAATCATCAAATATTAAAATAATTTATTTAACAAATATTAGAACACTCGTTTGTATGTGACCCCGTAGGTTCAATACTAAACCGATAATATGTTAATCAAATTAATATACGAATCAAGGTAGGCGTCTAACAACACTCCTTAATGTCCAGATAGCATGAAGTGATATCTTTTACCTTTAAGAACCAATAGAAGAATAATATAATATTTCCTTCTATCATTTACAGCTCAAGGTTAACGCTAGAGTATAGTACCATTGTCAAATTCTAATAAACTAACGCATTTAATCAATTAATAACTTAAGAAACTTTTTTTCTTCTTTCATTCAATTGCCCTAACCAAGGTCTTAATTTTACCATAGAGCTCAAACTCATTACTTAGAATTAATGGATTCCTTCTTGATTAATCATTAATTCTACATGTATTTAATCATATCCAATATTCATTCAACTAATGCCCTAAGACATTAGGTGTTCGAAATTAAAACATAATAAATAACTTGTTAATTACTATGATAATCTCAAGTTAAAGGAAACTATTATACTTTTTCTTAAAAACTTTCTATTGACATATCAAGGTAATATTAACTATTAGAAATTTTCAATTGAGTCAGTTCAATGGTGACATCCACATGTACATCATCTATATATGCAATTTAATAAATGAGATCTATTAATCTTTATCCAATAAAGACCATTACATATATATTAATCTATTTGAATTATCGATATCCTATTCACAATAATCTTATGATCAATAATAATATAGATTAAAATTATATAAAGAACTTATTTCTCATTATCACAATTTCTATCATGATAACAAATCTCTAATTTTAATAAAGGACTTGTTAAAATAACAGTTTAATAAAACAATAAATATGATAATAAAATAAAGAACAATTCTTTACTAAAATTGTGTTTTAAGTCTAAAGAGGTTCCTGTGCCATATCCAAACTTCAGTTTCAGTTTCACCATAGATTTTGTTTTCGTAACCGATTCATCTCAATACCAAATGAAAAAGAAAATGAAACCTGACTTCTCACAAATTCCAACATTGAAAGACATGGAAGCCGAAAGAAATAGTTAGTAAAGGTGTTTACATGCAAAATTCATTACTCCTATCATAATGGAAAAAGATCTCCATTTCTACTAATATTGGTGTGATGATGAAATCACGAGCAGTCAAGCACTAAGACAAGAAAGGAAATCTTCATAAGTTGATCTGCTCAAAATAAAGATTATCAAATAATAACACAAGTAGTTCCTCGTTTTCTAGATTGATTCTTGGCAGAGAATGTAAAGATTGTCCTAGTAAACAAGATCATGCAATTTTCATGTGCTTGGTACCTTTTAAAGGCCCTTTAGTTTTTTATTCCCTATCATCAATTTTCTTTTGTATATATACAAATCATACCTTCCACCAGGTCAATCAATATGTGTGTTAAAGCATAAAGGTTTCTTTCTCACTATATATTTCTATCCTAAATGTCTTGGAAGAAATTTATATCTAAAACCTACCTAAACTCAAAACAGCAAACACGATAACAAAGAAGGCCAATACTCCATGGCATTTGCATATCAACCATTGCATCTTCTTTTGCTGTTATCCTTAACATGTTTCTCATCAACTAGCACTATTTCATCTGTTAAACCTCGGAGACTGGTCTCCAAACTCATTCACCCTGGCTCAGTTCACCATCCCCACTACAAGCCAAATGAAACAGCCAAAGACTGAATGGAACTCGATATCCAACACTCGGCTGCACGTTTCGCCTACATACAAGCAATGATAGAAGTTTCTTTGGTCCCTAATAATGACTATACATCTAGTGTTTCTCCCTCCTTAACTGGTCATCTATCAATAGGCAAACCCCATCCCACAACCAGTTATCATGGACACTGCCAGTGACATCTTGTGGATCATGTGCAACCCTTGCACAAATTGTGACAATCGTGTAGGTCTACTCTTTGACCCCTCAAAGTCCTCCACCTTTTCCCCACTATGCAAAACACACTGTGGCTTCAAGGGCTATAAATGTGACCCTATTCCATTCACCATCTTTTATGTGGACAACTCCACTTCAGGAACATTTGGGCGAGACACGGTTGTCTTTGAGACAACAGATGAAGGTACCTCTCAGATATTTGATGTACTCATTAGATGTAGCCACAACATTGGATTCAATACGGATCCCGGGTACAATGGAATACTAGGACTAAACAATGGACCTAACTCTGGCAACAAAAATTGGCCAAAAGTTTTATTACTGCATAGGCAATCTGGCTGACCCATATTACGATTACAACCAATTGATATTAGGTGAAGGGGCAGATCTTGAAGGATATTCCACACCTTTTGAAGTGCACCATGGCTTTTATTATGTCACCATGGAAGGCATAATTTTAGGGGGAAAAATGTTTGGCATAGCTCCAACAACTTTTGAGATCAAAGGGAATAGCACAGAGACCACTATCACCTACCTAGTTGACAGTGTGCATAAATTACTTTATAATGAAGTTAGAAATCTCCGTAGTTGGTCCTTTAGACAAGTTATATTTGAAAATACTCCATAGAAGCTGTGTTATTATTGGATTATAAGTAGAGATCTAGTTGGGTTTCCAGTGGTTACATTCCATTTTGCTGATGGAGCAGATTTGGCTTTGGACACGGGAAGCTTTTTTAATCAACTCAATAACATATTATGCATGACTGTAAGTCCAGCCAGCATCCTTAACACTACAATTAGTCCTTCAGTTTTTGGATTGTTAGCCCAGCAGAGTTACAACGTAGAAAATGACCTAGTTAATCAATTTGTTTACTTCCAAAGAATTGATTGTGAACTACTTAGCGGTTGAAGATTATGGATGCAATCATAAATCACAAAATCTTGTTCTCCAAAATGCAATTTCCTTTTGTGCATTATTATTAGAGCAAGTGCAGAAGCATAATTTGCACACTAATAATAAGGAAAACAACAACGTGTTTCTCTCTCAACATATATGGCTATAAGTATTTTAAATACCTCGTGTGTTCAAAGTGTCGTCGTGTCAAACACGTTTTAAATGCTGACACTCCAACACTTGTTTGACACTTGTTTAACACTTTATCAAGTGTCCAATTAAAAAATATTTTTTGTTGACTTGGATACTTAAGTAAACACTTTTGTACAACTCAGACACTGGAAATGACACTTCAGTTAGACACATATGATTAAAAAATTATTCATTTTTTTCTAAATCTTACAATATAATATAAAATATTAACAAAAATAATCTCTTCCAAGGCTTGTTAACATTAAAAAAAAAAGATTGGTTTAGAAAAATGAATATATTATCAATTTAGATATTTTGTTATGTTACTCTCTTTTTATGTGGTGTATCCATGTCCTAGTTTGGTATGCATGAAGAGAATGAAATTCGGAAAGAGAAGGAAGAAGTGTGCCCCACGTTATAAGCGTGTTTTGATCAATGTCAAACACCCACCGTCAATCATGCTTCAACGCCGGACAATCTCACCTTATGTGGTAAGCAACTTCATGAAAAATTCAAGTTTGCCAAAGAAAACATTCAATCATAAAGTTATAGAAGAATCAACCTAACTTTTAGTAGTTTCTAATGTAACTTGTACATATTGCTAATTGCATGTGTTAGTTCACTTTCTGATTATCCAAGTCTTCTATCCCGGTTACATTTTTACCACCATTATGACTGTCACCATCAACATTTAATCCACAACCACCAAATCATGAGAATAAAAAAGAACAAAGTGACTATGATATAAGCCGTTTAGGTGACTAGACCGAGAAGCAGAATCGAACTATTTATCAATACATCAAACTTGTTCTTCGTAAAATTTATTTTCAATCACCGACTAAAAACCTCTTTTCACCCCTTCCTTCCACTAACGTTTTACATTAATTTTTGGTGACACAAGAGCTGAGAGCAAATCCTTTTTCCAGACAGGAATTTTTCAATGCCCAACTCCACCAGCTTTCTCCATAGTCCAACCATCTCTGTCACAAGTCCATGACACAGCCAATCTGCAATTTGCATGCAACTAGCTAGTAGAGAAATACTTCACTGTGGTGAGTTCTCGACCTTGTGGGGAAACAAAATCAAGATCTATGAAAACCAGAGACTAAAAAAAACTATATACCCCATTGTTCAGAGGCTCCTCGCTATGTGAAGGTAAGGAGGAGGAATATTCTACACAATCTTATCCTTGCATATACAAATAAGCTGTTTCTGGATTCGAACCCATAACCAACAAGTCACTAAGGCACAATTTTATCAATGTGTCAAGGCTCGCCTCGAAAGCTAGAGAGACTATGGTAAAAATTTAATGCTTCAAAATCAACCATCCCTCTGCTTAAAAGAGGGAGGGGTAGAAAGAAGGAAATGCCAGAAGGAACAAAAAATCCAACTCAATCTACTTGTTATAACTTGAATAAATAAAAAATACTTACATTTAATCACCATAAACAGGGGAGCAAGACTTTCGCCAATTCAAGCCTAAGCAGAAATCAGCATGCAATTCATCACCTATATGTATACCATGGGCAGTAAATTATAACAGCACAGATGCATAAATGTTACAAAATGTACAAAATAATGTTCAACACAATAGATGATTTACTAGCAATCTTGTAACACCCTCACTCTTCTCTAGGAAGTTACAAAAAGCCATTCTATTGCAAATGTGTTTGGCCTATGTAGCGTTTAGTAAAAAATATACGTTGCCACTTACTAGTATTAACTAATTTCCAGGGCAAAAAATATAAAATCGGCCTTTGAGTCTAAATCATTTGTCAAAGGTTTGTAATCACAACAAGCACAGCCATTGTTCAAGTGTTGCTTCAAAACATTTTTTTCTGAGAAAATTATAAGTTTGTAGCTCCATAAAAGTTTACGGGTCTAGCTAATCAAAATCCATGTTTTAAAAAACATCAAGATAATATGTCAATGTGCTAACTTGCAAAATCAATTGAAGACAATCACAATGAAACAATATATAATCCAAGACCTACGAGTGTTCAAAATTCTCAGAAAGTTAAAAATCCCAAGCAAATCAAGTTTCTAAGGTAAACCGAGGCATGACTATTTATAATGATAATCTTGGCCAAATGTTCGGTTCCTCAAAGCCAAGAACCCTCCAGATTCAGGGTTCTTAAAACAATACATGAAATAACTAGAAATCACCAAGTATAGTCAAAAATAGAATCTTCAAGTTAATGAAAAGTAGAATAAAACATAACAATTCAGTAGGCACTGGAAACAACATAGTGAGATTTGATGGAGAGAAATGACTGTCCACTAAACCCTTAAATTTTAGTGTTGATTTCAGAAATTTTCAGAAAAAATTACAGTTCAAGGAAGCCAATTCCTTCATCAAAAGCAGACTAGCCTTTTTTCCTATGAATTAAAAATTTATAAAGAACACATATAGATGCAATTTTTTGAGTTTATGAAAAGAAAAAAGAAGTCCGGATGCTGTGTACATAATGTGTCTTGTCTAATTTTTCCAGGCATTCAGGTTTCTTTACCTTAACTAATAAATTTTTATTTCTTTTTCATGTTTAATAAAGCCTATTTTATGGGGATTTTATTCTATTGAAAAAAAGGAGTCTAATAAATAACAGTTGGGCAGAAAATGCAATCATGACACTATCACAAAGGCAGTTGTCTTCTACTAAAAGAACTAGTTCACACAAATAGTTAAAGAAAATTATTTCATTCTCATTTAGAGCCTAAGAAAAATATTCTGTTTGTTTTTATTTTTTGGCATAGAAGTATTATTTTAGCCGCACCACATATCAGCACTAGATGAAAACCACGTTTAGTAAAAAATAGAAACCAGAAAACAAATAGAGTATGAAATAAAATTCATCACCTATTGTAAGTGTATATAGTTTATTTTTGGTACAGTAAGTATATATAGATTAAAAAACTGAAATATATATATAAAATAAAAATTTTAAAAAGATCATTGTACAGTTTGCTGCAGGGGAAACTACACTAATATTTAAAAAGGAATAAATACAGAAAAATAAAGGTTCAATTGTATCTTCAAGATGTGCTTCCCCAGAATTATTGCTGCAGCTGAAGTCCTTTATGGGAAACAATTATAATTAAAGCAACAAACCCAAATTAAAAAAGAGAGAGGTGTATGCACATTTACCATTTATATAATAGCAGATCTTATAATGGCTCAGTATTGAGTCCAACAGGTTCCTTGATACTTTATAGGTGAAAGTGCAGACAGGAGAGAGCATAGTTTAGCAAGTTATGTATTGAAGCAAAAAGGCAAACAGCTGCTTATCAACCATATTATATATCTGCCTTTTCATACAGGATCCAGCATTTGAGATAATTCTGTTCCTATTTCTGTTTCTGTACCTTTGACCAATAACTTGAATTCTCCACTAAGGATATCATAGTTCCCAATCTCATCAGTCTTCTGATATAGCATTGACTTCAGAGCCATGATTCAGTCCTGTGCTCTAAACCACGGCACAACTTATCAGAAACAAAATGGAAATGTCAAATTTAAACAATACCTTGAATAAGCTTTCACTGTCTCATGCTTGAAACTAAATTTTATGATAAGGTTAAAAATCACAAATTATCATTATTTCTACAATATATTTTAGGCTAATTTTCCCCTTTATTTTAGACATTTGTCCTTATCAGATCGGTCATTAAAGCAACCAGACAGAGGGTTAGGAAATCATTGTTGCGATACCATAACATAAACTAATAAACTAATAGTCCTATTTACAAATAAATTTAGATCCAGTACTAGTACTACTAGTACAAGCCCACCAAGCCTTTGGACAATAAGACTAATAACCCCAATATCTCCTAACAGTGGGGAGCGGGAACAGCAGAGCCACACCCAGATTAATCAAATAAAATTGAAAGGAAAAGAGTAAAAGCACACAAGCCAACAGATATTAGCACTTACACAATAAATTTTGTGATGCAGAAGGCAATAGATTTGATAAAATAAAAAAAAATGGAAATTGAAATGGATCCCATGCCAAACTTGTCTGACAAAGAAGTCATGAATTTATTTAAATATAAAGGGTGAAATTAATCCTTCAGGTAATATATTAAAGCTCCATTTTAATTTGACCAGTTTCATTATATTAAGTTTGAGTACCATAGGAATCGTAAACCATTATACATGTATATACACTTTAGAAGCATAACTATACATATATTGAGCAATTATGTACCTGCAGATGTCATCAGTCATCCATGTGCTCTATTTGCTGGCACTACTGAGAGATTAGTTCCTAAAATAAAAAGAATTCTTCATTTTTATCCCACATGTTCAGTTCATAGACTCTGTCAGGTCAGAAAGAAATTCTTTTGCTGATTGATTTGCTTTCTGCAGTTCCCCTTTGGCGCAAAGTGCAGCAATTCTAGAGTAATAGAAGTCAAAGCCATGCAGCTGGTATCTTGTCATATAACCACCATTATCTGTTGTAAGATTCCTTACATCTTTGTCATCACAGGATCCAAGATTCAAACCACTTTTGCAAGAGGAAGGTACAACACTTGAAGATTTTGGTTCACCCTTCCATTCATAAATCTTCCGTTGTTTAAGGGATCCTTGTTTATAAGTGGACAACCTTTGAACAGGAAAAAGTATACATGCAATTTCATTGAGAACTGTAACAGCTTCTTGAACCCTTCCTTGCTCACACAAAGTGCCAAGGAAATCACTTATTGGTTCAGTATCAACCTCCTTGTTGACTATGTTAATTAACTCTACCACATTCTTGGACTGGAGCATTTCTCTCAAGACACTCCTGGCTTCTTCCATCCTTCCCTTGGTACATAGACCTCTTATCAAATACAAGAACCCAAAAAAATCAGGTGACATATCCTTCCTCTTGAACTTATAATAAAATTCAAGAGCTCCATGCATGTCGCCCTTTTGGCAATAACAATTAATTACAGCACTAATAGTCAGACTGTCAGGCTCAATATATTTTGTCTCCATATCATTTAGAAGCTCAAATGCCTTTTCTAGTTGACCAAACTTAGAAATTCCATCAAGTAATGAATTGTAAACTTGTACTTTTGGCTGAAAGCCCTTGAGGACCATTGTACTAAAAACATACTCTGCATCTAGCAAAAATCCCTCCCTACATAGAGCATAAATAACTGTAGCATAAGTTATTTCAGAGGGTACCAAATAAAGTTTCTCTATTGAATCCAATAGCCGAAATGCTTCAATAAGACGTCCTTCATGGCACAATCCATTTATTATTGAATTATATATGACTATGTTCAAATTCATCCCCTTTTTTTCAATAAAGGCACAGAGATCCAATGCTTTGTTGAGATATCCTCCCTTGCACAAGCCATCAATCACAATGGCATAATCAGCATACATGACTGGTAAATTATCTTGAGTCTCCGTGACAAGCCTATATGCATCTAAAGCTCTACCCTCCTTTATGAGAATCTTGAGAATAGAGGCAAGAAAAGTGACTGTTGAAGAATTATCCACTGTTTTTCCAAGAAATCGAAGGGCACTATTGACATCTTTCAGACAGAGGTAGCATGCAAGTATCTTTTGTACCATTGGTTCAACTAGACCATAATCTTTCACGAAGCTATTCAAAAGGGGCAAAATTTGCTCCCTATTCCCATTATTAAGATGCCCTCTCAAAATCGAATAATAAGAATTACATGTGACAGATAGGCCTTTTTTTTTCATCATCATCCACATATGATTTGCATCATCAAGTAATCCTCTTTGACAAAATAAAAAGATGGAACCATTACATACTGAGCTATATATGTCTGGTCCCAGACCTTCCATTCTGTAAACTAAATCTAAAGCCTTTTTTGTATTGTTTTCTTCAAAAATTGTCTTCATTAACATCCCAAATGTACCTATATCCAACTCAAGACCTTCATGATTGAGTTCAAGCAAAGCCTCAATGGCCATTTCTGTCATACCATTCTTGCAAAGGCCATTAATAATACTATTGTAGCAGGCAAGTGACGAGATCGAAGTCTTTCTAAATTCATCAAATATCTCAAGTGCCTCTTCAATTCTACCTACTTTGCAATACCCATCAATCATCATGCAGTAAGTCACTGAATTCGGAACAAGATCCATTTCAGGCATTCCTTTGTAAAGTGCATAAACATCTTCAAAAGCCCCCATCATAAACAGGGCTCTGATCAGCACATTACACATCACAACATCCATAGAAATGCCAGATTCTTCCAGTCGCCTCTTTGTTTGCAAAATCCTGGGAACGTTCTCCTCTTCCATATATCCATGCAGCAACGTGCTGTACGTAATCACATCTGCAGCAACATTTTTCAATAACTCATCCGCCTCAGATGTCCGCCCATGCTTGGACAAACCATTCATAACAGCATTGTATGCAACAACACTAGGACTAATCCCACTTCTCTCCATTTCATCAAACAGACAAAACACCTTATCAAAATCCCCTATCCTCCCAAACCCGTCAATCAAAATCACAAACACATACTCATCCAGATCAATCCCCAAATCTTTCATGCTCTCAAAAACACCAAATGCCTCCTCCACCTTACCCTTCTTACAATAAGCAGACATGATTGCACTATATGTAACCTTATTAGGTCTATGTCCTTCTTTTATCATCTTGGCCAAGAAAGTAAACGACTTCTCCACATCACCAAGCTTGGAAAACCCATCCACAAGCACGGTATAGCTCACAAAATCATGGCCTATACCCTTCTCCACCATTTCCCTCATCCTCCCAAAAACCTCCCCCAAAACCCTCTCCTCAACATACCCACAAGCCCAAGCACTATACAAAACAACATCCAAACCCAACCCTTCCCTCTCCATCCACTGCACCAAACCACACACCTCCCCAATCCTCCCCATCTTACAAAGAGCCCCCACAAGAGCAGTGCAAGTCACAACATTTGGTCTCAACCCTCCACAATCCGTAACATTCTTGAAAAACCCTAACGCAAGTTCCGGTTTGCCAATCCTACAAAACCCGGAAATCACAGAACTACACACAAAATCATCAAAAGGGTACCGGTACCTAACTCCATCCCCAGCCATCAACTTCAGCACCTCAATGGCCCTACCCATCAACCCCTTTGAGCTCAATTTGTGAACTATCAAACAAAAAGTGGAAGAAGAAGGTAACACACCACGGTCTCTCACGCAGCGTTGCAGAACGGAGAGTGCTTTCTCGGGGTCGTGGAGGCCTTGGATGAGGGAGTCCCACATCGAGGAGTGGGTGATGTGGGTGTGGGAGTGCATGAATTGCTCTGCTTCTTCAAATTTATGGGATTTGAGGAGTGCCCATGTGAGGAGGGAGAGGGTTCTGCGGTTGGTGGGGGCGTTGTTGGATTTCAACTGGGAGAAGAAGTGGGTGATTAGGTTGAACTTGTGGTGGCGGAAGAGGAAGAAGAGGAAGCGATTAATGGGTTTTGGAGTGGGGGTGAAACCGCGCTTGAGTGATGTTTGGAGGGACAAGGGTCTTGGGTGGAACAACATAGAAAGGAAACAAAAAATGCTTGGATTTCACAAACGATGTTGTTACAAGACCAGATGGTTTATGACTTTATATTAATGTTAGTTCTGTCACATTTTCTTTTGGTTTGAGTGACAGCAGGAGAAGTGAGGAAGAAGGGTCATTATGCTGGCTTTTCCTTCCACCTCGAAAGAGACTCTCCAACGAACAAAAATGTTCCTTTCTTCGGGCATTCCTATTCTAAAAAAATTATTGGGGAATAGCTATTTCAAAACATGAAATATTTTAGTCTATTTTGAAGTAGTTATTTATTCTAGAATATGATTTTTATATTTTAGAATATCTATTGTAGAATAGATTTTTAAATAAATTATTTTATTCAGAATAGTTGATTTTCATATTTCAAAATAATTATTACAAGGATAGGATAAATAATTTGGAAATATATTCTAGAATAATATCCTGAAATATAAAAAATCATATTTTGGAACAAGTCATTTTAAAATAAGGTACTCTTTCAAAATAATCATTTTAGAATAGTATGATATAATGTTGGAATTTTTCTCCAATCTCGACATAACTATATAACTAGAATAAGTGAAAAATGTAATGCACATTTAGGTTATGCATCTCATTCATTCACCCACTCCTAACAATTCACTTCTCTATGTTATCATCTTCCCTGTAGAGTCCCATCTCCAACACCATTATCGTCGCCCTCCTTGCCCAATCACATTAGAGTCCCATTTGTTGGTGGTGGTGGAGGTGGCACAAGGGTGAAGGGGTATTAGGGTGGGGTAAAGGCATGTGAGTAATGTTGTAGTGCACGCGGAAGGGATTTAGGTGATGTGCAAGCAGAGTTGGGGAGTGTTTAAAGGGGATAAGTTGTTGAGGGCATTTGCGACAATGAAGATTTTGAATGATGGTAGTGAGAAAGGGTATTTTTGTCCTCTGTGAGATGCATGAAGCAAAAAAAAAAAGGTGCAAGAAGAAATTTCCCATGATGTCCCACCACCACCATATTTGTACGATCCTTTGCATTCAGTCCAACCTCTACAATTTGAAAGGCTAACAACATATTCTTTTAACATTATTTTTACTCGAACGATAAAAACAAACAGTCTAGCTCAGTCTATCAAGCCTAGCATGAATAATGGTCTAGCATAGTGCAACCCTTATTATACACAGGTTGTACTTTTCGTGGTCCAATCTAACTCGTTGGTTAGTTTGGTTGACTTGAATTAGGTTGTTTTACTCTTTTTTTTCTTTCAAAATTTATATAAAATTAAAGAAAAAAAATTAAATTAGTATTAGGTTAAAATAGGTCCAATTGAATTCGAATTTATACTTTTTTAACCAAATTAAAACAGGTCAACTCAAATTAATCCATTTTTATTAAGTCCATATTTTCTTTGACTCGATCTAATGGGTTAGCCTATTGTGATTGGATATGTTTTAACAATTCCAATTTTTATTATTAACTCAAATTTATTAAAATTATAAAATTACATTAGTATCAATATTTAATAAGTTTCTAAAATGATTAGTTTTATTAAAAAATTATTTTATAAATTTTAACTAATACTAATATAAAAAAGGTGACACAATATATGTTAGTAATGATCTATATTTTGGATTATTTGAGTAAAAAAATATTCGATTACCCTAAATTTTATCGCTTATGTAAATTGACTTGGAAGTTGGAATTTTTCTTCATTAGTTTGGTGATTTCTTTGCTAATAATATTTGATTGTTTTATTTCGTGCTTCTTTTTGTGTTTTATGAGGACTTTTAATTTCTATAACTCTTGACTATGTGGTGTATGCAATTAAGTTCTGGCAAGGGTGTTAATAATTTGGAGCCTTCACAGTCCAATGTAAGGAAGAATGGCAAGAGTATCAATCCCAAATTTCTTAGCTAGTGCCAACAATAATCACACCCTTAACCTAACTTGTTACATTGGTGTTCACTAGGCATCCACCTCCGGTATCTTATCAGAAATTTACACTTTTGGTAAATGATAAACATAGGCATTAGTGAATAGTGATTAATGAGTTGATGCATCAGTTATCTTGACAGCTAGCTGAGATGTCAAGTCCATGATAGAAAATGAGATGCAAAATATTTGGGAGCAAGAGCAGAAATAGTCTCAGGTAGGGCAGCACTTTCCCTTCTCAATTCCCAGTAACCATTAGAACTAAGGTGAGCAGAACTATCATATGCATAAATAGTATCAATATTTAGTATCTTTTGAGCGAGAAATTATTACACGTTTGAGACAGCTATGATCTCACTAATCTATACGTTTTTACGTAACAATAACTGAATCTTTTTAACTATTTCATAAACTGAAAAAATCAATTATGTGCGTAAAGGTTGTTCCGGATTATGATCCTGTAGTGGTCTCTGACCATGTATATTATTGAACCATTATTATTAAGATCAATATCTAAAAGCTAGTCTGATTCAAACCAAAATCTACGTACACAGTTTTGACGTTCTTAAGAACCTCATCTTTTAATTTTTTTTTTTTTTTTACATTTCCACTTACCATAACAAATTACTCACTAATTAGAAAAAAGAAATGCTGTTTGTAACAAATGGGCCTTTAATTTTTTTTTTTTTAAATGCAAAACTCAATAATTCAGTAAACAAGTTAGAAAAGAAAAATAGATATGGTAATTAAGGAGAGGGTGGGAAAGCCCCAATAAAGGTCATTCTGTGTTAATAACATGCCACATTCAATTCAACGTTTTCCCGCTGGGAAACAGGCACAACACCTCCACTCTTCTCACCTCACGTCAAATTCCTAGTTCAAAGATTTCCAAGTCCATCATATTTTCAACGATGTTCTCTTTTTGGTCTCAGGTGCTGGAACGTCCAAACAAAAATACTAAAAAAAGAAAATGAGTAATCAATAAACATGTATTTCAGACCGTTCGAAAACACGAATCCTTACCTGGATGTAAAGAGAAACACTCAAATAAAGAAGTGTAGTTGTGTGTCACGAGTGTAATTTATGAAGGAATTAACCCCCATTTGACTTACGATTGGCATTGGAAAATAATTTGGATATTGAAAATTGATTTTGTTTACACCAAATCATGTTAGGAGTATTTTTCTTTTCCGTTTTCAAAGTTAATCTTGCGCTGAATAGGATTAAATTTAATTTTGAGAGGAGTGAAAATTTTATTTGTTTTATTGATCGTGAAAATTTGATTTTGACGTGAGTATTTTCAAATTTTATATTATTTATACTTTAGAAACATTTTTTTAAAGTATAAATAATATAAGAGTGTTCACATTTGGGTCTATGTTATTTAATTCGATCCAATTATATTTAATTTGTTTCTAAAGTGTTGGAGTTAAATTTCATTAAACTCAACTAAGATTGATAAAAAAAAAACAAGTTGGATAACCAGTTCTATTTTTTTAATTCCATCAAACACATACCATATATTTTAATTTATTATTATATATAAATTAATTATTAAATACAAAACATATTAATAATTTTTATTTCATATAATTATTAAATTAAACCACTTATGATCTTTTTTTCTTTTTTAAGTTGTTATTTTTAGCTCTATCTTGATTTTGTTTATGATTTTGACCGCTAATATCATACTTTATTTTATCTAAAATAAAAAATATCATGCTAGCATTGAAATCATTAATTTTATTAATCAAATGTTTTCACAATTTGGTCTCTTTTGAATGTATTTAATTATTATATACTTATAAAATTTTAGACAAGAACAAATTATTATTCTAAGAAATTTTATTTTATTTTATTTAAAATATTCAAACAATATTAACTCAACCAAACCAACCTATTTATAATCAGCTTGATTTGGGTGACTTTTTTATCCAAATAATACAAATAAAATAAATATTTATCCAAATGATATAAATCAACAATTATTTATATTCATGATACAAATTAGTGTTCATAGGTGGGAAATTGATTTTTCCCAAACCAATTTCTCATCTCTTTTTTTTTTTCGTGTTAAGAAATTGATTCCTAACCGGAACCAATTTCTTCATGTCTTTTATTTTTTTTCGTAACGACCTCATTACATCAATTTTCCAAGAACCGATGTTGTAAGGCATTTTTTTAAAACATAATTGCAAATGTTTTTATTTTTTCGTTATTTTGTATTTATTTATTTGACTTTTTTTGAAATTGTTTTTTTATTTAAAAATGATATTTTTTGCTATTATTTATTTATTTGACTTTTTTGTTTTTGTTTATTTAAAAAAATTGATTGGTTTTTTATTTAAAAATAAACTATTTTTTTCAATTATTTAGTTGAGTTTTTTATTTTTTTATTTAATTTTATTATTTAAAAATGAACTGTTTTTCTTAAATTATTTTGTTGAGTTTTTTGTTTTTTATTTAAATTTTTTTATTTTGTTTGGTTTTTAATTTAAAAATGATTTTTTTAAATTATTTAGTTGAGTTTTTTTTTGCTTATTTAAAATTCTTTTTTATTTTGTTTGGTTTTTTATTTAAAAATGCACTGTTTTTTTTTAATTATTTAGTTGAGTTTTATGTTTTTGCTTGGTTTTTTATTTAAAAATGAACTATTTGTTTTAATTTTTTAGTTCACTAATTTATATATATATATATATATATATATATATATATAATTATTAAAAATATAATTTATTTGGAATAGCATTTAAGAAAAATCCATATATTGATAGACTTACTATAAATATAATTTAGTTAAATATTTATGAAAAATGCATATATTTAATTGATGTAATCATTTTACCAAAACAAATTAAATAAATGAAACATGTTGAATTTAGATAGTTTGCATTGGTGTAAAACTATGGGTACTTTAATATGAATAAATCTACAATAGTGTTTAATAAATAATTAATTCTTAAATGAAACCAGACAATTTTATTGATGTGTCATTTCTCTCAATATTTATTTTTCCAAATCCTTAGTATATTAACGATAATCTATAAAATGAAACAACATTACACCCACAAAATAAAATGACATTACGCATAAAAAAGACACAAACGATAAGCCATTGATGAAACCACTAGATGACATGTTGTACTCTCGAAACACATTCCTTCGAAAACACTTGAGTCAAATATGAATAACATATGGGTATACAATGCAAATTTGTGAATACCAAAATTATTGATAACCTAAAATGCAAAAACATTACATTCACAACATTGTGCATTGTAATACTAAAATAACATTTGAAGTGGGGAGGAAATGGACAAAACACAACCACCAATAGTGATATGAACCAATACGGGGGTTCATTATTTTTTGTACGGATTGTCCTCGAAAAAGCTTCTTGTTATAACAAAGGAAAGATGCTTTTGAAAAGAAAAGGTGCAAACTTTATGTATAATGTAGTGCAAGAGAAAGTAGTTCACAAAGAGGAAGTTAAAACAAGCAAATCATGTAACTTAATAAGAACTTAGCGTCATAGGCAAGGTTCATGCCAAGTGTTTGATGAAGCGAAACAAAAATAAAAATAATATGAAGAAGAGTGCAACACAAAACTAATGAGTTTAACAAGAACAAAATGTTTAAATAATAAAAGCGGAAAAGACAAGAAATGGAAGAAGATGTCACACCTATGGAAAGTGATAAGTCCCGTGGAGATTCGCCACAAAGGTAATAGAAACCTTTGATAAGAACTAAGGTTTGATCCAATCAAGAACCCAAAAGGAACTTCCTCTCACACAACCCTTTAGAGTGCAAAGTTTTTATTTAATTCAAATGTTTCTACATAAGACAAATGAATGACTATTTATAGCCAACAATTGGTGTCTCTCTCTTCTTTCGTTCCAATGTGGGACTTCAGCCACATATTCCAAATTCAAAATTTCACTAAAACAAATTCTAAACAAAAAGTAATTTCGTCCATAACTTTGTGCTGAACTTCCTGTCCAATTTTCATCATCATAGAAGTAGAATTAAGACTTGAGACTAGAAATACAACTTATAGGAAATATTCGAAGCATTTGAAAGCATCAAATAACTCATAAAGCAAACATCTAGAACTCAAGTTATGTTCAAAATATTAGAGCAATCTAGGCTCTTCAATCATTGGTCTTTGGGCTATTTACTCATTTGAATCAATTGGATCAATTTGAGCTCTTCTTCTGGGTTGGTCGTTGGGCTCAAGGCAAGGTTGATATATTGGCCTAATGCTTGAGAAAGGAAATACTTCACTTCATGATCCAAAGCTTCTTGTGCTTCCTTTGATCTCGTCCTTGTCATGGGGCCTCCTAATCCTTGCAATGCACTGTTGGGTTTTTGACCCGCTGGGCTATCATGGCCCTCCTCATGTAAAGTATACCATTTACTTCAATAAAAAAATTAATTATATAAGACACGAAAAGTAGGAAATTAACAACAATAATGAAAAACTTACGTCTCGCAAAACTAAGACAAAACCAACGTGAATGTCTGTCATATATGGGCTACAATATTGACCTTTTATGATTATGCGTTTCATGGTGGCATCAATAGTCCTTGTAGGATCCTGAAATTAAAACTCTCATGAATAAATATCTGTAAAATAGAAATGTAATCGATGGAGAGTGAATTAAAGTCAACTAGCTTGAGCGTAACTCTTATGCCACCAAAACTATTGGGGGTACAACTTTTGACAATGACGACTGTTAAAGGTACATGACCAAAAGCATAATCAATGGACCCTAACAGTGTCCCATGAAATGTGTCATCAAAATTTACCAATCCTACAATTATACGAATTCAACAATCAATTGAGTGTTTAGGTGTATCAAATACAATAAATGTTTTACGATAGCTAACCTTGTGATCAAACAAAATTTAAAGCATATAACCATGGATTTTTATTAGATTCACATTGGGTTACTTGGTGGGCGTGCATTATGAATTCTTGAGTTAGGAGTGACTTCATATATTGTCGATTCATCATGGCTACTTGTATGCCCCTAGCCAATTAGTTGGGCAAACAAAGGATTGGAGGTCTGAGTCATCAATGTTGAGAAGCTGCCATAGATTGTTGTCCATTATGAATTAGGCTTTATGAGAAAAATAAATAGTTTGAGGATGATGAGATAGGGTAAGTAGCAGACAAAGGTGTTGAGTTGCAGCTAACCCCCATGCTCTATGTATAATAGGTGATGTACTATTTTTACATGACTGATACCAATGGCTAAGATCGCACCAACAATATAAATAGTTTAGATTGAGTCTTAATTAATTACGTTTGGTTTGCACTATTTGAAAAAATCAATATTTGGTCTAATCATCTCATGGAAAGCATTGTTCAATCACATCAGCTCAAAACAAGCAATGTGAGGTAAAAATTGTATGGAAAAAGCAATGTGTGGTCACATCCTTTTTTTGGCACAAAGCTGTGCAAGATTCCTAATGGGTGAATATTAATCTCGTTTACGTGAATGCATTGTGGGTTATTGATTGTTGTCAGTGCATTCTCGACCACTCCTTTTCTGGCATAGAGGACAAAGCTATGTAGGAATCCTAACAGATGAAAATAACCCCATTTACGTGAATGAATTATGGGTCGTTGATTGTTGTCAGTGCAATTTTGGCCACTTTTTTTTTGTACAGAGGATAAAGCTCTGTAGGATTTCTGATAGGTGAACCATAACATTGTTTACTTCAATGTGTTATGGGTTATTGATTGTCATTGTTGTTGTCTTAGTCACTCCTTTGCTATCCCAGAGGACAACACTCTGCAGGATTCCTAACTGGTGAACAGTAACCTAGTTTGTGTGAATGCGTTATGGGCTGTTGATTGTCATTGGTGCAATTTCGACCACTCATTTTTTAGCACAAAGGACAAAGCTCTACAAGATTCCTGATAGATAAAATCTTCAAGTGTTACTAATTTTGTCTTGTTTTTTAATACTTTGTTTTAAAAAAATTGGTTGATATATATTTATTTATAACAAAGTGAAATTTATTTCAAATTATTTTTTATAAAAAAATTGCATATATTTGAATACTCAATATAAATATAATTTAGTTAAATATTTTTGAAAAAGACATATATTTAAGTGATCTAACTATTTTACCTAAACAAATTAAATAATAGAACATTTTCAATTTTAATAGTATGCATTAATTCATGTAAAATTATTATTACTTAAATATTATTTTTTTCAAAAAAAAATTAATTAATCCTTAAATGAAACCAAATTTATCTAGTTTGAAGATGAATGATGAATTCCAGTGATGAAACTTAGGTAAGCATCATAATCCTCTAGGACTAACATGACTAAAGTAAATAATGTTTTAAAAAAAGCAACAACAGAATTCGAATTATGAATTGCAAGTTTATTCTAAAAAGGTGACAACAAGTACTTTGTGTAATGACAACACAGATTCATCCCACATCAGAGCAATTATCGCATTAGCCATTCTTGGTTTGTGCAACTGAGCAACGATTTCCTCTGGAGAACGACCAAAAATTGTATTCAACTCAATAAGACCTTTGTTACTATATTTTGAATAGATGAAAAATATTTTTTTGACGCCATTGTCGTGTTTGAGCTCCACACAGTTGTGTGCAACACAATCATAACCTACGTAGTTTGGTTGATGATAAAAAACATTTATTAAAATTCTGCAACCTCTGTTGGCATCAAAAATTATTTTCCTTAAGGCAATAAGCGACATGTCCTCAATTATTATGATGACTTTGGATTAGTAGGACATTCAAACAGTATCCCTTCATTTGTAGGAATCATGTCACCATTGCAATACACAATAGCGGATACATTGTCCATGTTTTAACCAAATGTGTTGAGTTGCATCTAATCCCGCTATTGTTATATACATTAAGTGATCTATTGTTCTCCCGTAACTTATACCAACAGTTGAGATCTCACCGATAATATAAACAATTTATATTTAATCTTAATTAATTACGTTTGGTTTGCACAATTCCAAAAAATAAACAGTTTTTAGTCAAATCGTCTCATTGAAAGTATTGTGCAATCACATAGTCTCGAAACAAGCAATGTGGGATCAAATCGTCTTGAAGAAATAAATGTTCAAGCAATTTGTATGAGAAAAATGCAGTGCAGTGAATTAATGCATTGTTTACTGTTCATTCAAGCAACAAGGACAAATTGACAACAAACATAATATGACATAATTAACAAAGGAAATTAACAAGGGCAAGCAATTAATGTCATATGTGTCCACCAATTCCACATTTGGGTGGTTGCCTATTTCTTGCAGATTGTCGACGTACTCAACCATTTTTTTTTGTTCAACTTGTTCATCAGGAACAATTGGTTCTACTTCACGAAGTCATTAGTGGAAGAACTACCGAAAATACTTTGGTGAAAGGATGCAAATGAAGGTACGGGCATACTTTGCATGTATGCATAAGCAGACTCCAGTGTGTGAATATCTGTATCCATGAGATTGCTCATAAAGTCTTCTTTGCTTGCACTGAACAACTGCAGATTGTACCCATAATCTTGTTGATGATTGTGACAGCCCGTATGCATCCGGTTGTTAACATTACATTATGGTCGTTAAGTGCAACGATTTATGTAACAAAAATAATTAGGAAGCATTTAAGTAGAGCGACGCCCTAAAACGCCCATAAAACAAATACATGCATTATGTATGGTAATATATATATATATATATATATATAGATATGTTCAACCCGGGTCGCGGGTGCTGTCCCAAAATACATCAATTCGGACACCATCCCTAACCGGGGTACAAAACATATGTAAATGTGCATAAAAAACTGAGCTAACAAGCTCGCAAAAGTAACACTAAGGTTCATTCGGAACCCGGCCCGACTCGGCCTCTAGTCTGGAATCCCTTAAATTGCCACTCTACCCGGACTTCTAGCCTCGGGGTCCATTGCCAACGCGCTTACTCGGGTCTCTTACCCCAGTACCCTGTCCTTGGCTCGTTGGTCATCTCCTACAATAAAACATAATCCCCAACTGGGGTGAGATATAATCTCAGTAAACTCCAAGTTCTTGAGGGCTTCTTTTCCCCCGGGTTAACTTACACAATACATAGCATCAAAACAGGCATTACACGAGCTAGCCATCCCGGTTGTCATAAAATGCATCACATGTATATAATCACACAGATATAACAAGAGAAGATCATCCAACTTAATGGGCACAATCCCTCAGGACTTCGAACAGACAGTACCTGAGGGAAATCATCCACCCCGGATGGGCACATTCGCTCAGGGTTCTGCTCAGATGTATATGGCTCTTAGGGAAGTTCATATTCAGTTCATTCTACTGGCCAGAGAATCTCATTAAACAATCAACATACCACATAGTGTGCATCATATACGTGTTTTCAATCAAAAGACAATAACATGCAACCTCAATACCACATGCATCATGATATATAAGAATCATCACTCCTTCGGAGTATGGTGGAACACGGTCAAGGGAAAACTCCCAAGAACAAGAGCTTACCTGCTCGGAGTGTCACACTGGCTCTCCCGGCCTCGTGGTCACGACCACTCTTACCCTCTGTATCACGCTCTGCAAAACATGCAAGACATAGAACGGTTATCAACCGTTGCATGCAAGCCGTCCATGACGGTCATCAGTCGTTGCATGCACAGATGTACCTATACATTTACGAAAACCCCAAGTCTGGCTTCCGCTCTAGCTTGGATGGTCTTCCTACATTATCAAGATAATTGATACGACATGAGTATCTTAACATTTTAAACCCCTCCCCCCAAAAGGTTAGAGAACAACTTCTCCAGCTCGAAGGTCCTAAAACTCCTCCTTCTCTAAAGTCGCAAGGCTGCGAGCGTCCTTGGAGGAGACGGTCACTCCGTCTGTTGGTCTTCAGGGAAACTAAGGTTGGAACTTAGCTAAGGGTTAGTTCCTCTCAGCTTTCCCGTTGCATGCGAAGGGTTTCAGATTAAGGTTAAGAGGTTACAGAGTTTCTCTCTTTAGGAACAATGGCGGAAGCGGAGTTTGGAAGTAGACGATAGAGCTCTCATTGAAGAGGAGAGGAGTGGTCTATATAAATGACCCTGGCGCATGGCCACGTGCCAATAATGCCAGATGTCAAACATCTAGCTTAGCCATTGCATCAGGCAAACGCTCTCATACGATCGATTACAACGCTTATGTAATCAAGTACATGGAGCTGGGTCCGTCCTTGTCCGACATTACCCGACTTCGTTTGGGTTCCTGCCTTGGTACTTCACAAGTCCAAGGTTTCGCCCTTCTTCGGCCTCCTCTGACCTTATCCAACCTTGTTCGGGCTCTTACATTGGCACTTCACAAGTCCAAGGTTCTGCCATTCTCTGACCTCTTCCGACCTCATTCAGGTTCTTACCTTGGCACTTCACAAGTCCAAGGTTCTGCCCTTCTCCGACCTCCTCCGACCTTATCCGACCTTGTTCGGGCTCTTACCTTGGTACTTCACAAGTCCAAGGTTTCGCCCTTCTCCCCATAAGGTGCTATTACCCTTCAAATGGTCAATCCGGTCATGCTAACCCGGTTTCCTTGTTGACATACGTTAAACAAGCGAGAACCCGGATTTGTGGCAGGGTTGTTATTACCATAACTACTATGTAATTAAAATATTATAATATTAAAGTGCCACGTGGACACCTGAAACCTTACAATGATGATGAGGTTGTGGCATAAATTCATATGATTGAGCATGTTGTGATATTCCTTCATCAAGCACGCTGGCAGCCACTGTTGGACTTTGTTGTTGAGGGTGTTGTTCAATTTCCATGTGTAGAGCTGAACGAGATATCGCTCCAACGTTTGGATGAGTTGCAAATTGTGTATGTCAAATTTTAGAATTTGCTCAGTATCAATTCATGTAGTGACTCATATGTTTAATCTTTCCCAAAATTGGTTGGCCGATTAACACATATTTGTGTTTTTCCTTCCAAATTTCAATCCATCATTGATGTTCCTCTGCCCAATTTGTGTCACTATGTCCTCTGAAAAAAATTAAAGGCACACATTAACACATATCTTGACAAAGTTCTAATTGGAGCATGATCTTGTCAGTTTGATGTGACACTACCATTGGAAAAAAATAAAGGTACACAAGAACACAATATTTTGGAATCCTTGTATGCATTTTCAGGTAGAAATGACTCAACCTCTGTAAGGCATCTACTAAAACTGAAAAATAGATTTGTGTTAATTATTTTAAAAACAATGAAATTGACGTTTAAATAAGTATATCAAAAAACAAAGGGTTCAACCTCCTCTTTATGCATGTTGTTGAATCTTAACCTGTAGCCCATGACATCACTGTGTGGCATTCCAGAAAATCGTAGGCCTTTGCCACTCCATCTAGATTAATGTGATATGTTAGTCTCATATACATCAATGAAAAATCAGCTTTGTTTGAGTTAGAATTTTTTGTTTACCTATTTGCAAGTGGATATAACGGCTGGCGCTCGACCCTGGTTCAATGTGATACCATGCCCAAGACTGTAACAACAGTGTACATCCTCCCATTTCTTTAAATGTTGGATAAATAGCCCTAAAAATTTCTCTGTACAAATTTGCTAAACATTTCGAACCCTAGTTGTATCAGCTAGCCCGACCAAACTCTACTAACAGGGGTAGATACACCAGGCAAAATTTTCCCTTGACTTGTCTGTCATCAACATCCCACCAATGAGTCCTAAAATGTATGTGCTATAATGACTTGATAGTTGTTGTGGTGTGAGTTTTGCTGGGAGAGTCATCATGTGTTCTTTTAACCACTTTAGTTTAAGTGTTAATCCCATCACTGCATTCTCTAGGGGAACAATACCTATAAATTTTGCACACATTTGTTCCCAACCATAATATGTTGGGCCAATCACGGGTCTATCATCAACGTGTAAACCCAGTTGTAGAGCAACATCTTCCAAGGTGATTGTACATTCACCAATAAGAAGATGAAACATGTGTGACTCAGGTATTTACCTTTCAACCAAAGCAGTCACTAAATTGTCATTGATTTTAACTTGTCCGAGCTTTGCAACATCTAAAAACCCAAACAAACAATGGTTCAATTATGGGATCTGGAGAAGGAATTGTCTGAGCATATGACAATTTCTATGCATACATAAATTGTACATTTAGATTACATAGTAATTATCTTTTTTTTCCTCTTTTAATGCTTCTTTTGTGATTAAAACTTAGAAATTTAGCTTCTTCTGAGTTTTTATCTAGTAGATGCTAGAATTAATTGATTTATAGTGTATTGGTTGTATTTTTTGTAGGATTACACATCAAAGACCCGGAAGATGGATTAAGGATCTAGAGTAGCACGCTCAGGGCGATAGGCTTGCTTAGTGTGACAGGCCACTTATCCAATTGGACTCTGCATGTGCGCTTATCGTACACTTGCACGCTAAGTGCATGACCAATATCAAGAAACACAAGTGAGCTGCGTTTTGAAGATAAAAGGAAGGAGAAACATTGTTCTATTAGTTCAACAAGTCAGAGAGAAACCTATGGCACAAAGGAGAGAAGAATCCACTCCATATAAGCTTGCTCTACACCATTGTTCTCCCATTTCCTTCTGTTGTCTCTTGTTTTCCTTTGTTTTTGTAAGTCTCTCATGACAATGAGAGACTAAACCATCCATTGTTAGGAGCTCAGCAACCAAACACTCTTGATGTAATGATTCTCACTATCTATTTAATGTTATTTTCATATTATTGTCTCTTTTCTGAGTTATTGTCATGTTTGTGGTTTCATCATTCATGTGCATGTAGTGTTATGGGTTTTATACATTGGAAAATGTTTAGATCCTAAGAACTAGAAAAGAACACCTAGATAATTCATAACTAGGGATAGAATAATATTGTTTAGCCTAAAGTATGCATCTTTACTCTTAATACAAATTATTTAATGTAGCTCTTGAGGGATTAGGAGTGAATTTAGGTAATTTAAGCTCTTTCACATAAGGAATCATGGTAATAGTATGTTAGGAGATGAAGGTAATATGTAAAATAATGTTACATGGCGAAAAATCTTTAATATTGGGTCAAGAGTAGTTTCGGTTAACGAAGTCCTAACATGTTCCGTATTCTAAATCAACTGCCAACTCACCTCTCCAAGTGTTTGTGTTTTCTGTCTTGCATATAATTTGTTTCGTAATTTATTTTACCTTGAATTTATATTTACATGCATTATCACTTGCAAATAACAAAATTTAGTCTATCAATTGCTTAAAATTAGACATATACGAACTCTGAGTACAATCAAAGTCCCTGTGGACTTGACACTCGAATTTACCATTTAATACTACTTGGACAATTTGGCATGCACTTGCCAAAGAGTTAACAACATATGACTAGATTATATTGTTTGTTACCTGAAGAAATGAAAATAATAACAACACAATCATTCCTGGCTCATAACATAATTAACATTCAAATAAACATAATGTATTAGATACTTCTCCATATCTATGAAGGTGTTGTTTCCAAAGAAGAAGACCAATTGTAGATGCCATTGTTTAGGCTTTGGTGCTAACGTAAAGAGGGATATATGACAACCAGAGAAAGTGAGTCGGTGAGTTAGTGTATATGATGGAAATACATGCAACATATTTATAGGAAAAATCTAACAGTAACATAACTCATTCGGTTATATCTAGGCCGTTTATTTTGTCATAGGATCTTGGCCGCTCAATGTTTGTTGCTCCAATCAGTGATATCAAGGTCATTGATTTTGTCAATAGGATCTTGGCCGTTGAACGTGCATTGGTCCTACTGATGGTATCTAGGCCGTTTATTTTGTGGGTGGGATCTTGGTCATTCAACATTCGTTGCTCCAACCGGTGATATCTAGGTCGTTGATTTTGTTGGTTGCATCTTGGCCGTTCAATTTGAAGTGTTTGACAAGCCATTAAACATTATAAATATGGTCTTTGATAGGGAAATCTAATCCATCACCTCAACTAGATACCTTTCTGCAATCTTATACCCTAAATCGTAACCCTAAATCCTAAACCATGGCTTCATCATCAGTCAATGCAATTTTGTATTATGATGGCGCGATCAAACAACTAAGCGTGGTTCAACATTTGTAGGCAATTCACCAAAGATCGTTCAACTTGAGAACAGAATGTCATTTGATGCCTTGAAGCAAGCTATTGGAGACAACATTATTCTACCAAATGGTCATGTTGTGAAGGATATACATTTTGGATTACTTGTATTATTTGTTGGTGATTGTGACAAGTACACGACATGCATGTTGCACAATGATGAGGATGTAATGACTATGTTTTCCATGTTCGTAGACATCTCCAAGCTCACATGCCTGCATTTGTATATTACCACCGCAGACCCTCCCACACAGACATGTGCACATCCACCACCAATTTCTAGTAGCTCTTTCAACTTTGAGGGTTTGGATGAATACCTCACTCAAGCAATGAACCTTGAATCGAGTTTTAAAGAACCCCCCCCTAATTTATTTTATTGTTATTTTATTATTTAATGATTTGTAGGACTTATATGTGTGTTTTTCATTGTTGTAATTTTGAGTTTTCATCATTTATGTTTTGATGCCAAAAGTTTCAAGTATCGATTGAAATCTTCAAGTGTTAGTACTTTTTTCTTCCTTTTTCCCTATTTGTTGAATGCATTTAAGAGCTGAATCGATACCCAAAAGTTGTGTTAATGGCTTTGTTAAAATCAAAACTAAGGGAATGAAAGATTATTTTAACAAAAATAGCTTATACAAATTAAAATCTAAGTGCCCAAAGTTGCCTTCATGGATTCAAATGCTCAACTATTAGTAAACTTTTGTTGTTTTTTGGCCACTTGGTTCATGTGTTTAAGGGCCGAATCAAGAATTGAAATTTAAATTAATGGTTTTGTTGACATGAAACCTATGGGAAGGAATCATTATTTCAACAAAAACACCTTATACAAATCAGAATCTAAGTTCTCAAAGTTGCCCTCATAGATTCATATCTTTAAGTGTTAGTAATTTTTTCCTATCTTTTGCCACTTGTTTCATGCATTTGAGGGCTAAATCGATACTTGAATGTTGTATTAATGGATTTATTGACATGAAAAATATGAGAATGAAATATTATTTTAACCAAAACACTAGATACAAATAAGAATCTGAGTGCCCAAAGTTGCCTTCATGGATTCATATCTTCAAGTCTTAGTAATTTTTCTTATCTTTTGCCACTAGGTTCATGCATTTGAAGGCCGAATCAAGACCCAAAAGTTGAATTAATGGCTTTATTGACATGAATATCATGGGAATGAAACATTATTTTAACCAAAACACCTAATACAAATAAAAATTTAAGTGCCCAAAGTTGCCCTCATGGATTGAAATATTCAAGTTTTAGTAATTTTTTCCTATGTTTTGCCACTTGGTTGATGCGCCTAAGGGCTGAATCAATTCCCGAAAGTTGTATTAACATGTTAATCACATGAAAACTATGTAAATGAAACATTATATTAACAAAAACAGTTGATACAAATAATAATCTAGGTGCCAAAAGTTTCCCTTATGGATTGAAATCTTCAACTCTTACTATTTTTTTTTTGTTTTGTTTTTGGCCACTTGGCTCATGTGTTTTTTTGTCTCACTTATAGGTCAAATTTATTTCATATCCTTATCTACTCACGCCAGGGAATACAATGCTTTACATCCTCATATATTCATGTTAGGGAATCCAATGCTCCAAACCCTAACCCTTACCCTAGGTTGTAAACCTTTAACCCTAACCCCGAACCCTACACTTAAGAGGAGACAGAGCCTCTTTTGTATGATGTTTCTTATGCTCTTTTTTCTCTCTCACTTACAGGTCCAATTTATTTCAGACCCATATATACTCACGTCAGGGAATCTAATTTATTTCAGACCCTTATGTACTCACATAAGGAAATCAACCGTATTTCAGACCCTTATCTACTCACATCAAGGAATCCAATTTGTTTCAGACCCTCATTTATTCACCCCAGGGAATCCAATGCTCCAAACCCTAACCTTTACTCTAACCCTAGGTCATAATCCCTTAACCATTACCCTTATATATAAAACTCATATCCACCTTCATTGAACACATCCACACAACACTTCCTTGCTCTTTTACTTTCTTCCAAGTTTGCAAACACAAACCTGTATCACATTTGTTTATCTATTCTTTGTCTATTACACAATATTTCTTCCTCATCTATCAAATGGTTAGATCACTACAATGGTTAAATCATAAAAAAAATGAAGAGGGTACTTTTCAAAGCTCATTGTTCTTTGAAACAAAACAAGGCCTTACACTTGAGGCCTTGAAAAAAAAATCCATCAACGCCTTCGTCTTCAACCATTGGAACAAGTATGCAATATTTCATTTCAATACCCATAAGTAGTAGGTAGGGAATGCTAAAATTTATAGCAGTCCAGCTTGTTGACAATGAAGAGTGAAAGGTATGATTTCAGTTATTTGCCAAACTGATATTCTTCAATATTGCAAATTGTATGCAAACATCGAGCGCAATACAATTCCCACCCCAAACCCTGAACCAACACCTTATCAACCAAGGTATTGTCCTCAGTCCCATTATTCACAATCATCTGATGCAACCCTAAACACTTTAGCGTGATCCAACAAGAACAACATATATTTTAACCAAACACATCTTCTTTACCTAACTTCTTTCCGCACCATTTTCCACCAATTTTTTTGAATCACAACCATTTGATGCTACTAAGGATCATCCTAACACATACTTCAATACCCTTGCAGTAGAGCCTTCCTCATCAACCCGACCAAACGAGCCTGAGTTTACAACAGAGCTAGACTTACCTAATGAAGAACTCAATCCCTTAGGTGAGGAAAATGATAAGGAAGAAGCTCGACCTATTTAACCAATCACAATCGTACCACCCCATATGAAAAATTTGAGGAATCTTATTTTCAAGATTTTGAATACGAGCATTGCTTGGATCACGAAGAGGTCCAACATCTGATAAGGACACTCTTCGAAGAGATGCATTTCCTAAAACAATAAGACGTACAAAATGCTTTGTAGTAGTATTGTGTGAGAAAATGAGCTAAATATAAGACACAACTATCGAACCCAACAAAGCTAATTGTCATTTGTAATGACGATAGTTTTGCTTGGATGTGCAAGGCACCATACATCCTTGCCTCCAAGTAGTCGGAAATAAGAAAGCTTTGTGAACCCCACACATGTTTAAATCCTTCAATCTAAAAAAATCATGCAAAACTGTCGTATTTTCTAATAAGTAAAAGCATCCATAACTTAATCGAAAATGATCCATCAACTTCAGTGCCAACCTTGATAGCACACATCAAAAGCACTAAAGGATAAATCACCGTGTATCGAAAAACATGGTTGGCAAAGCAAAAGACTATTGAATACGTCTACGACAACTGGAAATATTGTACCATGATCTATCAAGATTGTTGAAAGCTATGCAACAATTTCTTCATAGTATGGTGATCGAGAAGGAAACATTGTCAATGTCACCACAAGGAGGTCAACCAGTAAAGAGTTTCATCATGTTCCATCGTCTTTTTTGGAGTTTCAGACTGTGTATCGATCGATTTCAATATTGCAAGCCCATAGTTCAAGTCAATGGAACATAGTTTTACGGTAAGTAATGGAGGACCCTCCTTGTGGCAATTGCACAAGATGGCAACATTAAAATCCTTTTGATAGCCTTTGTTGATGGCGAGAGTGAATCAGCGGGAGCATGATTGTTCTTCCTCTTAAATCTCAAAAGGAATGTCACCCCACAACATAGAATGTGTTTGATTTCGGACAGGCATAAGTCAATCAAAAGTGTTTACTCAAGATGTGATAATGGGTGGATGACACAAATTTTTTTGCATGTGTTTGTATTTGACACATTGCACAGAATTACATGAGGAGGTATAAGAACAACCCTATCAAAAAATTAATTATCAATATGGATGAGTGCCAAACTTCTTTCTCCTCATATTAAATGTCATTTCATTTTGCATTATTCACAATAATGAAATTGTATGCTTGTAACTACTCAGCATATGCAAAGACAGAACCTATGTTCAATTACAACTACAACATGGGATGGTGGCCGATGATAGGGGCATATGACCGCCAATCTTACTGAGTCGGTTAATTCCGTACTCAAGAAATCAATAAATCTGCCAATAGGTGCACTAGTAAAATCCACATATGTAAGGTGTATGCATTGTTCAACAAAAGAGGGAGAAAAGCCATAGTAATGCTTGCATCTACCCAAGTTTATACGGAAGTACTAAACAAGGCCATTGAAGACGCACTTAGAAAGGCAAACATTCACAATGTTCTTGAGTTCGATTGATGCGACACACGGTTCTTGGTCCAAGAGACAACAAACCTGAGAGAGGTTCGGCCCACTGGAGATATCACAATCAGGCTGGATGAAAGGTGGTGTGGCTGTGGCAAATTCCAGAAGTTGCACATACCTTGTTCTTATGTTGTTGTTGCTTGTGAGCATGTTCATCATGAGTACAGAAACTACATACATCATGTGTATACGTTGGAAAACATCTCCAATGTATGCAGATGATTGTTTGGAGAATTGTGCAACGAAGCCTATTGACCACCGTGTCATAAGCTAATTATCTGCTCTGACCCAGAAAAGAAAATAAGTATTAAGGGTTGTACTGTCTCTACTTGTATCCATATCGAAATAGATATCCGAGAATCAGGTCAATCAAAGCGATGATCCGTGTATCGCATCGCAATTCATTAAAAGAAAAAATTTTCTCAACATGTAGGCTCAAACCAACAACGTTGAATGTATGTCATATTGTTATATTTATAAAATTTTGTTGTATTAATTCAAATCTAAATATTTTACTTCAATTGAATTTGTTTCTATATTTTAAATCTTATTTTCATTGTTTGCTACATACTCTTTTTCTTTTTATTATCATTTATATTTTTCCACTTATTTTTAATAAGCTAAATGTTTTCATTAAATTTAAAATTTAAAATAAAATTAATTTTATCATTAACTTCAATTTTTTTTCTAATTTAGAAAGTGACTTTTAAAATTTTATTCAATGTTACTTTCTTCCGAGTAATTCAAAACATTTGATATGTATAAATATCATGACTGATATTATTTCATAGGAAAAAATATTTGATGAACATTCACAATGTTATTATTAGATATCTAGGAAGAGAAAAAAATTAAAAAAATATAAAATTTTATAGGATTTTTGATATGATAACAAAACAAACACTTAAAAAAATGTGTTAATAAGTAGGTAAAAAAATGTAGGAATGACTTTTTTCTATAATCGATTATAGATTTTATTTTCAACTTTTATTTAATCTATTTAAAAGCTTATCTTTGTCTATTAATCAATTTAAATATGTATTTTATATTTAAGTGTTTACATAAGTGTAGATAAATTATATTCTTTTAAATTAATATATAAATTAGCAAACTAAAAAAATTAAAACAAAAAAACACTCAATTGTTTTTAAAAATGTCTAACAAAAAAATACAAATCAATTTAAAAAAACACATGATTTTTTAGAAAACAAAGGTAACAAAAAAATAGAAAACTATTTTTTTTTATAAAAAAACAAAATAAAAATCTTATATAAATAAATTTAAAAAATGAAAAAACACATTTTGACACATTTTAAAAAAACGCCTTACAACACTGATTAATGGGGAATCAATGTAGTAAGGTCGTTAAAAAAAAGTTAAGAAATTGGTTCCTAGGAAACCGATTTGTTAACTAAAAACAAAAAAAAATGAGAAATTAATTTGGGGAAATTGATTTCTCAGCTATCAACAGTGAAAATATCCTGAATATAAATAATTATTGGTTTATATTATTTGGGTCAAAAAATCTTATTTGGATTGGGTCAATAAAAAAATTAGACAAACTCCACTCAACCGTTAAATTTTGATCAAATTAGATAACAATTTTAGTCAAATCATCTAACGAAAATCCTAAGCAAAATTGTCACAAAATATCTTAATTGTGACTAATTTTTATATGTGAGCAAAATTCAAAATATTTTGAAAAGAACAATGCCATTCATGATGAAGAAAAAATTGCAAGAAAACCAACATTGACTAATCAACATTTTTCTAAATAAATATTAGTTAAGAAAAACATATTAATGAATTTTGTGAAAAATCATCTGTTTGTGCTTTGATTCGAAAATCATTTTCGTCCTAAATAGTATTTTCCTTTTGTAAATGGGGGTGGGGAGTTTGCGAAAAGAATCGGGGGCAAAATTTGAGACATTGTAAAACAAATCAAAAGATATATATATATATATATATATATATATATATTTGTACACATAAATATATTTTTTTGGTTTTCAGTTAATATTAAATTCTTATTATTTTAAAAACAAATCAATGTGTCATTAAAATTAAAAATAAGTAGTGTAATATTAATGGAGTATTTTTTATGAAAATAAATAATAATATTAAAAAATGGTAAATGATAATTTTATAATAATAATAATAATAATAATAATAATAATAATAATAATAAATTATAAGTTCAAACGTAACTTAAATACCATCTAAAATAAAATTATAAACTAATGCAATAATTCGTTTCTTAAATACTTTTATTTTAATTGAACAATCTTATAAAGCAACCGATTAAATTTAAGTATATCGAACGCAAAAAGCAAAAGGACAACCGTACATTATGCCTCTATAAAAAAAAGTGAACTCAATTGTACCAATAAAAAAAAGTGTAATTAACTACTGTGTACAGACAGAAAAATATTTTTATACTGTAATTCCATTACATATTATCTATAACATAGTTTTTTAATGTAATTGTTGTAAAAATATCACAAAAGCATCATCCTAAGATGATAATATCGTGATTATTAATAACGAATCAAATCAAATTATTTATTTTTTATTTTTAATATTTTTATTTCAATTCCGTAGAACAAGTCATAGAGATTGAAAAATATAAATCATTAACAACTTCTAATGAATGATTCCTCAAAAAAATTAAAGATTAATAATCCGATTTACGATTATATAATGATATAAATTATTTGACTATTAATTCATAGTCTTTTTTTCAAATAAAAGAAACCCAGATAATAGCATAATTACAAAATCTGTTGGCACTCATACTATTTATTATAGTCATAGCACATGCTGGCACTGTAGGCTGTGTAATACTAATAGTATAAAAAATAAAATCAGCACGCAAGTTATCTTATGCTTAGCAATTTGCATACGAGGCGCAAGTTCTTTTTCAGAGATGTTTGCGGGTATAATTGTGATAGGTAGTATAAAATAATGAACGCGTACGTCTTACTCCAAGTACTTAAGATAAATGCATTCACAATAAGATTACCTACCACATACATCTAAGCATGAACTTACCACAAAATAATAGGTAACACGGCAACATCAAGATAACTAGCATGAAACCAAAACGGTTGAGTGTCACTCCAAACAGAACTAACAAGTTGTTTGGTTCGAGTATTACTAAATTTTATTCCTTTAAATAAGATCTTAAGACTTGTGAATTAAAAAAATTGATTAAAAAATATATTCCATCAAAGATATCAATTAATTTTTCCAACAAAAATTAATCATTAATAAAATTGATGATACTCTAATTAATAACATGATAATAAAAAAATTCACCCTGAACAGAGATGGTAGAAAGTTTGCGTTTCTTATACTTCGGTCAAGACCGTTCTAAGTCCACTTTAATGTATACTCCCATCACATTCTAAGGGGCCAACCATATACTTAATCTGAGCATTATGATTGGCAATATGCTTCTGACCCTAACCTCACGGCCAAGATATTTCCATTTTATCCAAAAATAAAATCAAAATCAAATGCTAATTATGCCATTATAGCCTTGTAATTGTTGAATTTACTTCTCCATGTATGGTTATAAATAATAATTTGGTAGTTTGAATGGTTCAACGGTTCAAGCTTGCATCATCTTAGCATAGAAAAAGGGCAGGTCCATTTGGTCAATTACCCATTTCATACGGTTGGGTTAGAAATTATGGTGTTTGAAAATAATAGAATTGGTGCTTTCTGATTTTAGCTGAACTTGGTCATTGCACTATTACAGAATTTCTCACTTAAACTAACATATATAAATATGCCTTTATTGGCCACATGAGGCTTCAGCTTTGTGTTTCCAAGTAGAAGCACTTTTATTTAATAGCCACCCTTTTGTGTCCTTGAAGTTGAATCCGCAAGTAGATAAACTCAAGGAAACAGTCAGAAAATTCACTGCTTAGGTAACCAAAACCATCCATTTCATTTCTATAAGGCTGCTTATGCATAAAAAAAACTAGAAACTTATCCAACCACGCATCAATAATCAAACCCCAGTTGTCTGTAGTATATAGTTAATTAACATAGTCACACAAGTACAATACAACATTAGTAGTAATACCCTTTCATTGTGCATCCTATTTACCAAGAAAGAAGCACACATGGGAGGTTGTTTTTCTTCTAAACCATCCTCCACAATCAACAACAACGTTCGTTTGGTTCATCTGAGTGGCTATGTGGAGGATTTTGAGAATCCAATATCAGTGAGCCAAGTAACAGGCACCCCTTCAAAGCACTTTGTTTGTACCTCGGTTCAGCTTCTTTCGTCTTGCTCAAAACCATTGAATGGAGACACACAACTCCAACCTGGGAATGTGTACTTCATGCTACCTTATTCAATCCTTCAAGCTGACGTTTCTGCTGTGGACTTGGCTTCCCTTGCAAAGAGGCTCACTGCAATAGCCAAAACTAGCAGGAGGCTTGATGGCAAAAAGTCTTCCCTCAAAGATGGTTCTTTTTCAAGCGATGTTTGGAGTTCACCTTCAAGGAGTCCTGGCAGGCTTGGTGTGGTTGAGCAAATTGGCATGCCCTATGGAGGGCGAAGCCCTTGTCGAGTGCGGCCATGGAAGCCTATCTTGGACACAATCAGAGAGAAGTCTTTCAATCGAAGAAGTGAGTCAGATTTGCAAGAACATAATTGATGTTTGGAAGACCTTGGATTGAGGTAGCACTAGAAAGGAAGAAGGCATGTTAGGTGGTTTGATATATCTTTTTTGCTAGGGAAAAAAAGTGAAATTTGAGACAATTGATCTTGAACATTTCTTGTGTATAGTTCTTCTACTTTGTATTTATGAATGTTCCTCAAGGCATGATCCAAATGATTAAGCACTTGGTATTTCAGTTTGCAGATTCCATGAACAATCTTTGGTCCAAGCAATCTAATGGTTATTGCAAATGTATGTCTTGTAATTAAAATTAATGAAGCAGTCAGATCAAGAGAAATTTTTGCTAGTAGATTGTAGATTAGGATATGCAACACAAACAATTTATAACATTTTAACAACTAATATGATAATTTGGTAGTCCAAATGAAGGGAAAGCAAGGGATCAAATTCCATATTTTGTTGAGTCTGTTGGCCTAACTTGTACCATAGACATAATTTCTTCATTCTAAGCACCAACCCAATAAGGGGTCTAATACCAGATAGACTATCATTGTTCTTGTTTTCAGGAAGGTTGACCAAGCAAATCATGCCTTTGCCAACAACTTCCACATGCCTAATTTTATAAAAGAGTACTAATAATGTAGTAATGGAACTAGTGGCAAATATAAAATATATACCAAATTACAAGGTGACAATAGGAGCTGCAGGGACCCACTTTTGAATAGGTGAACAGTCCCAGACCCCTTCTTTGCTTTTGAATAGGAACCCAAGTTTCTCCTTTTGATTCTCTCTCTCTCAAGAGCTCCCTTTGTCTTTCCTCCACAGTTTCATTGCTTCTCTTGCTTTTTCCCAGTTTTTGCTTAGGATGGCTTGGTTCAACTCACTCCAAATAAGAGCCGATTCAGTTGGCCACACACTCTGATGAAATACACACAAGAAAATCCTAGATTAAACTTAGGAACACAAGAAAACTGATCCATAAATTACCTAAAAGTATGATTTGTCATTGAGCTAACATATGCATGAAACATCATGATTGCCATCATACTACTTTTCCTTTCCTTAAACATTTATACTTTGATTGGAGCTGGAGCAATCCGAATCTGTGTGAAGGAAGGAAAATTTTGATTTGATTGATTAAAAGTAATAATTTCTTCTGCTATAATGTGCTTGGATTTTGGTAGAACTAAAAGTGTGCCTATGAAAATTGAAGAGCTAAATATTAGCAAAGATTTTACTTTCATTCATATCAAACACACAGTGATACAATCTCAAAATTGTATCTTCAATTGCTCAGATCAAACAAAGTAAATTCTTGAATAATACGCACTTTCTTTTATTGATATCAAGAACTGAAATACATTCTTTCTCAAGAACTGGGAACAATCTCTCCCAAATTCTCCAAGAGACCAATGCCTCCCCTAACTGAACTGCTCAGTTTCTAATCTCTATTTTTCCTCCCCTTACACAACCCATACTGTCCTATTTATATAGCTAATCAAAGATAACTAACCCCTCCTACCCTTTACAGCTGTCATAGCAGAATACTAACAGCTCTTTATTTAAACTATTTAATTTTTATGTCTCCTCTGGTATACTTTCCATTCAAGCTCTGTTTGAACCTCCTCCAGAGGTATCTTTGGGTCCGTATCAATACCTCCCTCCCTAAAACCAAACTTGTTCTTAAGTTTGAAGTCGGGGAATTGACTCTGCACAGTTGCATAGTCCTAACCTGCACTAATCTCCTCAAAAATGGTTTCAGAACTGGATTCATATCACATTGGAAAGTAGTTGGGATTGTAGCAGAATTCAATAGAATCTGTTCTGATCCAGTTTTCAAAGATTTTTTAATGGCCCTAGATGAAACCATTTCTTGTGATAGACTTGGGTCCCCACAAATAACCATTGTCTGCCCATCAACACCGACTTGCATGGTTAGTTTCCCTCAATTTACCTTCACCTCCCCAAGTGTCTCTAACCAAGCCACTCCCAAGATGAAGTCTACTCTGCCCAACTCGAAAACAAAGAACTCTCCCCTGACTGTGTGGGCTCCCAAATCCAACAAAATGTCATCACAACATCCATTGGACTTCAGTTTCTGCTCGTCACCAAGTCTGACCCCAAAAAGCTGTGTTTCTCGAATCTTCAATCCTAACCTCTGTGTCAAAGACCTTTCCACAAAGTTGTGGCTTTCTCCACTATCAATAAGCACAAGGACTGGATTTCCATTGATGGTCCCTTGAAGCTTCATAGTCTTTGGTTGAGTTAATCCATCCGGTGAGAACAAAGATAATTCCATCTATTATAATTCTTTCTCACTCTCCCTTTCTTCCTCTTCAAAATTATGCAATTGGATGTGTGCAGCTTCTAAATTTTCTTCCGTATGACCCAATTCATCTTGCTCTCCCATTATCATCACCCGAATGTTTTTCTCTTCACATCTATGCATGGGTCCAAAAGGCAGGTCACACTGGAAACATTTACCTTTTGCCCTTCGCTTTAGATATTCAGAATAAGGGAGATTCCTTACCAGGTTATCTCCTCGCTGAAACTGATCCATGTTGCCTCTCTCCATTGAAGGGGAAGGAGGTGTTCTTGCCGCAGGTTTGTCACGGAAGTGGGTTCCCCGATGGGATTCTGGAATGGAGTTTCTTTGGTTCAGTTCATTACTGTTTTGGGCCTTGTAAGCAAAAGCTCAACCAGACCCACTTACTCGAGAGTTTGTCTTGACCTTTGTATCCACGCTGGACCAAGGAAGTTGCAGCGATTGCTCAATGTCCCTAGCAAGATCCATCTCAATGTCCCTAGCAAGATCCATGGCTCTGAAAACATCTTCTGGGTCATGGATACGCACCCTACTCCGCAGCTCCGCCGTCAAGCCCCCCATAAAAAATCCCAGAAGCAACTATTCTGCCACCGCTGGAATTTGGGCCACTAAAGATTCGAAATCTTGTATGAATACGTCCACAAAAGCTACTTGCCGCAGACGCGTTAACTGTTCATAGGCGTTACCAAGGTGTCTTCCCCCAAATCGTAGCACCAAGGCCGTCTTCAGTTGCGGCCATGACTTGTGGGGTTCCTTCTTCATCAAGAATTGGAACCAAGCTATCGCTGGTCCTTCCATACTGACGAAGGCCATTGGAACGCATCCATCTTCCGCCATGTCTTGCATTTCGAAGTACGTATCTGCTCGAGCTATCCATCCAAGTGGATTTTCGCCGTCGAACGTTGGAAGTTCGATCCTCTTGGTAAAAGAACGTCCCAAGACTGGTTCGGTGTTGGATCCTCCACTGCCTCCTCCCGAATTAGCTTCCTCCGAGGAATCCAGCCCACGTTTCTGCACCAAATCGTGCATATACTCACACATTTCTCCAATGCTATCCAATTTCTTGTTCACCATCGCCATTGATTTCTCCAACACCTTAACCCGGGATTCGGAAGATGCCATCGTAGTGGATCCGGCAGGTCGGACCACTTTGATACAATCTCATAATTGTATCTTCAATTGCTCAGATCAAACAAAGTAAATTCTTGAATAATACGCACTTCTTTTATTGATATCAAGGACTGAAATACATTCTTTCTCAAGAACTAGGAACAATCTCTCCCAAATTCTCCAAGAGACCAATGCCTCCCCTAACTGAACTGCTCAGTTTCTAATCTCTATTTTTCCTCCCCTTACACAACCAATACTGTCCTATTTATATAGCTAATCAAAGATAACTAACCCCTCCTACCCTTTACAGCTGTCATAACAGAATACTAACAGCTCTTTATTTAAACTAAGTTCTTTATTTAAACTATTTAATTTTTATGTCTCCTCTGGTATAGTTTCCATTCAAGCTCTGTTTGAACCTCCTCCGGAGGTATGTTTGGGTCCGTATCACACAGACAATTAGTACAAGAGTGGTGTGGTATATTACTCAAGACACTGCATGGTTTCTTCATAAAGGAAAATAAGAGCCCCTTCGGACACTATCAACTTCTTGGAGGGCAAAATAGGAGTAGATGTATTCATTAATTTTAGTAATCTAACCATGAATATCATTTATTACCTCTGCATCCTTCACAGCAGGAGCTTGAAGCCCATAAATGACTTCTTTCGCATCATATATCGCTCTTACTTCTCCACTGTTTGTTTTCTTTAGTGTTACAGTACTGCAGCATGTTATGAGATTAGGAACACATAGCATCATCAGAATATTACAAGGACCAATTAATTACTGCCTGTTAAGTAAAATAAGATAAGGAAAAGCTTTTCACTTTTCAGGTAGGCAGTCAAAACTATTAAAGTGAGATACCTATCCCAATGACCATTAACTTCATCCAGAATCTTCAATGAAGATGAATCAATGATCTTCCCCTTTATCAATCTTCTACTCCCCCCAAATCCAAAGAAAGATTGACTAATGTAGCATAATTCAGCTACAAGGCCTGTTTCTATGCACTTGATATTGACATTGCCAACCCAATCAATTCCAGGCACTGGAAGAATTTTAACCAAGAGGTGAGGCGAATTCATTTCATATGTCTCTCCATGATTGATGAGCTTTAGCTGCCGTTTGCCATGCACCTGAGCTTCCACTGAAGTACCTGCATATTTGATTGTTTATACATGTGAGTATGTGACAGAACATTAGAAATTTAGAATATACATGTTCCAACTCAATTAGGACTATAAAAGGGGAAAAATAGAAGAGCAGACACTACCCATATATTTGTATTCAAATTTATCAAAAGTGTAACAATAATTAAATTTAGAGCAATTCACATAAACACCCTTGAGGTTTTTTCGAATTACTCAATATTCCTCCTTGTTTAATGTTCACAACAACCTCCCCTTATAGTGGGTGTTATTATAATACATAAAGAAGTGTTAGTATAATGTTTCCAAACATTAAGGGAGATTGATGTAATATATAAGGGATATCAGTGTAATGTTTTCAAACATTAAATGAGTAAGTGTAAGAAAAAAAAAGAGTGATATTGTGTGTAACTCAAAAAAAGCTCTGAGGGTAAGAATGTAATTTACACTTGACTTTATTTAATTCCACAACAGATATCATGTCTAAGAATTTTACCATTGAACTTTGGAACAGAATATTGGCACCATATGATTTCTATGTTTTCTTTCTCATGAGTTCCAATGGAGGGCAGATACAGGAGGGTGGTGTGAAACCTGCAAACAAATGAATAAAATAGCTATCCATGATATGTCATGATAACACCTGAGAGGCTCAAAGATTATGACATCATAATGAAAATAATCAAATGTAATCATTTTGTGACCACATTGAGCATGTAACAGAATGTAAAAGCATGTGCCTGCTCTAATAAGACATTAAGGTTTCCTTTGGAAACATGATGGGTCTTTCCAAGAGTGGGGTGATGCTCCATGCTCCAACAAATATGAGTCTTTAGAGTGGATTCTGCCCCGTGTTGCACCTGCTTAGCAAATATGTTGTGGAATATATAGATTCACCATAGCACTGAAGTTGTGACTTTGGGAAGTTGAATTGAGGAGGCAGCTGCATGTAGGAAGGAACAAAAGGATATTAGTTATTTTTGGCTTAAACATGCTTTTGGTATCTTAAAGTTGGAGTCTATCACCTTCTCAAATTAAAATTTGCTTTTTTTATTCTCAAAGTGCTTCTTGTTAGTCACTCATGGCTAATTTTTTTATGATTTGAATGCATAATTTGTGGAAATGAACTAAAAAAAAGCAGTTTGCAAAATTGAGGATTAAAAAAAATATATACAAGCTTTAATTTGAGAGACTACAAATGATAGACATTCAAATTTAAATGACTAAAAATATATTTATTATTTTATTTTATTTTTTGTAATAGAAAAAGAAGAATATAGATCTATTCGAAAATATTTGGTTTAAAATATTTTTTTCCTCATAAAATTAAAATATTTCGTTTTTTTTCGAAGAAAGGTTCAAATATAAACCTATGTGTATAATTTTTTTAAGTTATATACATGATCGATGTAAAAACGCTTAAATCAAAATTGTATGATTAAAAAATGATTTTCCCTTATTTTCAGAAATACTTCTAGAAAAAAAATAAACTTCTTGTAAGCTCAAATTAACATATACATATAAGTTAAAAACTAGTTTTGAAAAACCTAATAAAAAAGTTCTTTTTAAAAATTATCAATAGCCTCTTAAGAAGAAATATTAAATTAACCTTTTTATATGTTATGATATTAAAAAAACAAATTATATAAGTCAATATTTTAAAAAAAAATTCTTCTGTAAAATGGTTATGAAATGGAACTTACCTGAAAGCGAGTGAGATCAGATCCTGGCCGCATATTCCTAAATAGACTTAATATGCGCTGCAAAATATTTGGCGCACTATAAACCTCAGAATCTGAATCGTTCCCATTTCCTAAAGAGAATGGCTTCGTCAGCACAATACTAGTGTTTGACATACTCTCCTGCACCTCAAAACCCAAAACTGTGTTGTTACCTTTAATAAATTGGATTTGAACATAGTAATCCAATGGATTTAAAAGAGATTAGGTGTCACTAAATTAATGCAATCATTATATAAACTCAACTCTATGTCAAATCATTTATCAAAACAATTCCCGACCGCCATGGTAAAAAAAAATTATAAAATGTCACTATTATACAACTTGGTCTGATAGGTCCAACTAAGATCTGGTGGACCAGCCGTTAATCTGATCCAAGATGACTCGGTCACACTCGACCGATTTTGCATCAACCCAGCAACCTAGTCGGTTAAGAAAACCAAGACTGCATTTTTGCAAAAAAAAAAAATCAAAATGGTGTTATTTTCAATTATCCCTAATTTAACTTTAATCACTCACTGCTCTTCACGGTTCACGCTCATGCAATCACACTCCCCATCACGGCTTCACGGCCACCAGCCCATCATGCTCTTTGTCGTTATCTATTGTGCCATCGCATCGGAAGCTCGTCGGCCCCTTTTCGTGGAGTCACAATCACGCTCCACGAGCTTCTCAAACTAAAGGTAGCTTACTTTGGTCTTCTCATCCATGTTTTACCAAATTTTCACATCAAAATGTATCATAGCTAATATGTCGATTTCATGTTTTAGAAGTGTGATTTTCATATTAATAATGGCAAATGTGTGTGGTGATGAGTGAGCGTTGGAACCAGGAGCCAGAATCAGAGGAGGAAACTATTCAGTGTGTTTTCTTTACTTCTTGTTCATTTTTATTTGAACACAAAAAATACTCATAGGTGTAGAAATTGGCACCACATATATAGCAAATAAAACAAATAAAATTTTTGAGGGAGAAAAAGAGAGAAATCTACCAAGAATTCAGGCTTTCAAATATGTTATGTACTATGTTATGTATTAGTGTAGAATTTAGTTAAGCCTAAGGAAGTTCATGTTCTCCACCCTCTGTATGCAGCACATGCTTCTGCATCTAAACTCAAAGTTGTTGTCTAAGTTTCATCTATCATCCATGATAGAAATTTTTATTCAATGAAAAAAATTCAGCTTTACCTTCTTGGCTTATGTGAACTTGTAGATCTTTAATTGAAAAATTCGTTAGGTGTTTTGGTACATTGGAAGGCAAGATTAGTTATTACTTCAGCCTGCTGGAGACTTGTCCTTTTTGTATTTGTCAAATTATGCCTGAGTATTAGACTGTAGGTTCTTTATATTTTCTAATTCCCTCTCTAATAATAGTGAAAGTTGCTAGTAGCTTGTGATTGGAAATTATTTTGTTAGATATTGAAGTTTTAATTAATGGTTTAACTGAGTTTGGTTATAGTGTTTACGAATTATCTATCTAAGAATAGTGAAATTTATTTTTTGCTAGTGATGTTTTTATATATCAATAAGTGACATGTCATCCTTATATTTGATTAGCCTTGTTGAGTATTTTGTATGAACTTGATTGATTTCCATTTCTCCATCTTGGGCTGTGTGTTCTGTCATTATTTTTGAGGAAGGTGCATTTATTAAGTATGTTATTGAGTGATTAAGTATGCTATTATTAATGTTAGTAATATAACTTATTTACTTTATTTTGTTTGGTAATCTC
Source organism: Glycine latifolia (assembly GCA_013407115.1). Taxonomy (NCBI): domain Eukaryota; kingdom Viridiplantae; phylum Streptophyta; class Magnoliopsida; order Fabales; family Fabaceae; genus Glycine; species Glycine latifolia. The sequence goes on from CM023955.1 coordinate 16,352,257, forward strand.
TTAATTTTGAATTATTATTTGTGAATTTGTGTTATCAACTTTAATACTTTAATTATTATTTTGGATTTTGGAATATAAATGATTTTTTTTAAATCAAATAATGTTAATTATCTTTATATACTTATATATAATAAATATATGTATATATATATATATATAATTTTAAAATTTTTAATATATACCGAGTTAAACTGGATTAATTACTTATCTCATTTGAATCACTGATCTACTACTTCGATCGGGTCAATTATCAGATCAAGTTTCATAATATTGCTTATTACTTACTAGTATCAAAAAAATGTTACAAATTTATTTCTTAAATAAGTGAAAGTAAAGTAAATAATCTCATTTGTAGATGGAAAAAAACGTTTAATATCCTATTATAATTATAATTTGATATATACGTGATATAGTGCAGTAAAAAAATATACATAATATTACTTTTTTGTGCTGATATACGTGATATGATGTTGATTTTTTATTAATGATTAAATATTTTTTATTTTATCATATAAAGTTACTTAGTTTAGATAATTTTATCCTTAATGATATTATTAAGTATTAAAATCATTTTTTATTGATATAATCTTTATCTGACAGAAAATAAAATATTAATATAAATATTATGAACTATGCTAACAATCTAACATACTATATTAGTAATATTTATTATTTAACATACTGTAATATTGATATACATGAATTTTCTCTAACAGAAATTTTTATTAATATATATGCTATGCTATATATACTATATTTAATTTGTCAAAAAAATTAATTTTTTTGAAATAAAAATTATATCACCAAAAACTGATCTAACGCATATGAGAATTTATTTTTAATCATACACCTAGAAAAAGAAAAGAAAAGAAAAGAAGAAACCTTAATTGCATAACAAGGACTTTAATATGCATTAAAAAGAAGTACTCTAATTTATCGCGTTTCTGGTTATACTTGCCCCAACGTATTTACCCGATTCATTTTATGCAACAAGAGTTCTACAAAGAGCAAGAAATAGACGAACACAAAAGACAGTAAGACACGACACGTCGACACCACTGGCTTATTTTTCAATGTTCTATGTGAGTTATTATTCTTAAAGGCGAAGAATAAATGTTATTAGTAATAAATAAATTGTCCTTTCCCAGTAGTCAGTCAGCTGTTTTAATGATATGGGTATTGGGTAAAGTATTAGGTATTGAAATTACACAATTTTTTTTCTAATATGATTTTAGGTCTTTTCTTTTTCTTTTTAGTGCAATTTCAGATCGTTTTCTATTATTGAATAACAGTAATACGACCTAATTATGTTGAAGAGAAGAATATATAATTGGATCGAAACAAAGATTTTTCATAATTAATTAGTTCATCAAAAAATAATTATTTAATTATAAGACTCACCAATTATTATATGAAAAATCATCTTGATGTATTTCATTTCTTATTTAATAATTCTCCATTCATCTAAAATTAAAACTAATAAAAAATAATAAATTTTAATCAATCACGTAAAAAAGAGGACTAAAAAAAGTGTTAGATGAATTGTTGCTAACATTTCTCTTATTATATTTAATTAAAAATGTATTTTTTTCTCGATAATCATAAATGTATCATATTATATTTTTTCAAATGTGTCAAATATAAAATTTACATGTGTTACACATGAAACTAAATCTACTAAACGCTGGCTTATTTCCAAAAGAAACCCTTGAGGATTACTTCCCATGGATTTCTCTCTCTACTAAGTGAACACCGGGAAAATTTCCGATGAGGTCGGTGGATAATAAACATTAAATATCAATTAAGCGTAAAACTATTGTCATATTCTTCACTCGATCAGCTTTAAATATACGAAAAGAGGAAAAGGAATCAACTATAGTATGATATTCAATTATTCATATGCATATATACATATATACAACTTCGTCTATGTGTGTTTGCACACATGACTTGTCCCAAATCAGGATAAAAGAGTAGGGTTGGTGTCAGGAATTGCGAATCGGTCATAAAAAATTAGTTATTTTTATGTGATGAACTTATTTGATATTTCATCGGGACGTACCCTTCATAGCGACACGTTACATCAGGCCCCGAGTGTATCGAAAAATGAGTTAGGATCCTTGCCACAAGGCAAAGCGCTACATCGATCCCAGGATGTAGTGATAAGTGATCTAGGATCCATGCGCAAAGCGTCAAGTTTTCACCCGGATTTGGTGACAAAAAGGCAAGGTCCCAACACGCAGATGGGCGAGCGTGGCAGGCAAACACCGCTCAGGGGTTTAGGATGAAATTGGGAAGCTAGAACATAGGAACATTAACAGGTAAACTGAGGGAGTTAGCAATTTTTTTGCCAAAAGGAAAATGAATATTGTTTGCTTGCAAGAAACCAAGTGGGTTGGAGAAAAGGCCAAGGAAGTGGAGGGCACCGATTTCAAGTTATGGTATACAGGTACAACCAAGAGTCATAATGAGATTGGAATTATGATCGGTAGAAGTTTCAGAGATAAAGTCGTTGATGTTAAAAGGAAAGGTGACAAGAGTATGATGATTAAGCTTGTAGTGGGGGATCTTATTTTAAATATCCTTAGTGTGTATGCACCCCAAGTTGGTATATTATCAGATGAAAAGAACCAATTTTGGGAAGACTTGGAGGAGATTCTAAGAGGGATCCCACGAGAGGAGAAGGTTTTCCTAGGAGAAGATCTAAATGGGCATGTTGGTAAAAACAATGAAGGTTTTGAAAGAATTCATGATGGTTTTGGTTATGGGATGAGAAATGAGACTGGAGAAGATGTCTTGAACATTGCAGTAGCCTATGATTTGATGCTAGCGAACATTTTTTTAGGAAAATGGAGTCTCATCTTATCACGTATCATAGTGGCCAAAATCGTAGTCAAAGTGATTTCTTTATGGCTAGACGAGAAGATAGAAATTTGTGGATTTACTGCAGGGTCTATCCTGGAGAATGTGTGGCGACACAACATAAGTTGGTTGTTCTGGAGGTTAGGTTCAACAAAGTTCTTAATTTGACAAAGAAGACTCAAAACCCAAGGATAAGATGGTGGAAGCTAAAGGAGGAGAAACAAATGGAGTTTAAGAAAAACATGTTGCGTGAAGGACAGTGGGAGTTTACTGGAAAAGCTAATGAAATATGGAATAAGATGACTATGTATGTTCAAAATGTGGGAAGGAGGGTGCTAGGTGAAAGCAAAGGAAACAAAGTTCTTACAAAGGAAACATGGTGATGGAATTGAGAGGTGCAAAATGCTATTAAACAGAAGAAGGAATGCTTTAGATCCTTGCATAAATGTCCCAATGATGAGAATTTGCAAAAGTTTAGAGTAGTGAGGAAAGATGCAAAGAAAATAGTGCGGGAAGCTAGAGACAAAGTTTTTTACGATTTGTATAAAAATCTTGGGAGTAAGGATGGAGAGAAATGTATTTACAAACTTGCAAAAATGAGGGATAAGAAGAGTAAAGACCTCACCCAAGCTAGATAAGGATGAAAATAAAAAACTTTTGGTAAGGGATGAAGATGTAAGTGAAAGATGGCTAAACTACTTTAACAAACTTTTTAATGAGAATGACGACAAGACTGAGGTGGATTTGCAGAACATTTTTGATGATTTGAATAGAATATTTGTGTGCAGAATTAATACACATGAAGTTAAGGAGACTTTAAAGAGGATGAAAAATAATAAAACTTTGGGACCTGATGACGTCCTTATTGAAGTGTGGAAGAGCTTGGGAGATGTGACAATAAAATGGTTGACCAATCTTTTTAATAGGATTCTTCAAACAAATAAGATGTCTGATGCTTGGAGGAAAAGTATGATTGTGCCTATTTACAAAAACAAGGGAGATATCCAAAATTGTTCAAACTATAGAGGCATCAAGCTTATGAGACATACTATGAAGTTGTAGGAGAGAGTTATTGAACATCGCCTAAAGAGGGAGACCAAGGTTTCCGTAAATCAATTTAGATTTATGTCAGGAAGATGTACCATAAAAGCTATTTTCTTGATGAGACAATTAATGGAAAGGTATAGGGAAAGAAGAAAGACTTACATATGGTGTTCATAGATCTTGAGAAATCATATGATAGAATCCCAAGAGAAGTCTTATGCTAGACTCTTGAAAAGAAAAAGGTAGCATTAAAATATGTTAATGCTATCAATTATATGTATGATGAGGCTACCACATGTGTGAAAGCTTGTAATGGAACATCAAGGTATTTCCCTATCACGATAGGTGTCCACCAAGGTTCAGCTCTTAGTCCTTATCTCTTTGCCTTAGTGATGGATGAAGTAACGAAAGATATTCAAGAGGAAGTGTTATGGTGTATGCTTTTTACGGATGATATCGTGCTTATTGATGAAATCAAAGATGGTGTTAATAGGAAATTGGAATTTTGGAGAAACACTTTGGAGTCTAAAGGATTCACGATAAGCAAGAGCAAGACAGAGTATATGAAGTGTGAGTTTTCGCGGGTAAGAGATGGTGATCAAGACACAGTGCATCTACTTGGTCAAGAGGTACCCAAGAAAAATGTTTTTAGATACTTGGGATCAATGCTGTAAAAAAGTGGTGAGATTAATGAGGATGTAAATCATAGAATTAGAGTAGGGTGGATGAAATGGCGAAGTGCATCGAGATTTTTGTGTGACCGCAAAATTCCCCTTAAGCTAAGAGGAAAATTATATAGAACAGTTGTTAGACCGGCAATGCTATATGGAGCGGAATGCTGGCCAGCACAGAGGTAACATGAGCATAAAATAGGGGTAACAGAAATGAGGATGTTAAGGTGAATGTGTTGATATACGAAGATGGATAACATAAGAAATGAGAATATTCGACGAAAGGTATCAGTGGTACCGATAGGTGAAAAGATGAGGGAGCATAGATTGAGGTGGTTTGGGCATGTTATGAGACGACCACCGGATGCTCCCGTAAGAACAAGAGTTTGTTACCAAGAGCTCGACACAAAGAGAGGTAGAGGTCGACCGAAACTCACATGGGGAAAGGTAATGAAATAAGACCTAATGGAGTGGAATATAAATTGTCAGATGGTATGTCTTAGGACGGAATGGAGAAAAGCTATAAACTTAGTGAAGGAGTAAACTCATTAGTAGTTCTATGTTTCAGTCGTTCCCTTGTTTTAGTTTTTTTCCTCTTCTTTTCTCCCTTCTCCCTTTCACCCTTCTTTTATTTTAACTTATTTTTTTCTCTTTTGTCTCTTTTTTTGATTTATCATTAAATTTATCTACCATCGATCCCCATTAACTTGGATTAAAGGTGATGTTGATGTTGATATATAATATATACATAACATATAAATGCATTTTTTTAGGATCATATACATAACATATATACATTATTATATAGATACAAAAAAGAGTATCATATTAACATGCATGATAATTAATCAATATATATGTATATTAATGTTCATGGTAATAATGGAACAATTCACTAATTACTATAAATCACACATATATACACGTGCTCTGCACTGTAACAAAAAAGATTGTTGCATAACACAAAGAGAATCAGAGAAGTTACGTTCCATATTATCAAAAACTAATCAGGGATGATGTGAAGATGAATGGATATGTTGGTCTTGCTTTGATCGGATTGTGAAAATATATATATATGTGAGGAATTGAAGAGACTTTGCCGTTTGCTGCATATATAACACAGGATTTTGGACAGCAGATCACAGTTGATGCTGGCTTTTGATCATCATTTCTCAACTGCTACCCCTTCTTTCCTTTGTTTGTATTTATACAAGGGAAAATGGACACGCTTCTTTTGAAATCACTACAGTTCAATGTACTTATATTATCAATATATATATATATAAAAACTGTCCAACAGCAACACGTTTCTTTTTTCTTTTTTTTTTTGTTTTTTTTCACTTTTTTCTTTTGTTTTTTTTTCTCACTTTGATTTTTTAAAAATCGTAAAAAGCTCAGGTCCCACACCTAATTTTTTATTATAAAGTTAATAAAAATAGAAATAACGATATTTTCTTATACGTATATATTTGGATTTTATTGATATTGTGTCTTTGATTATATATATAAAATAAAGAAGACATGTATAATTCTTCTAGAAAACAGGTATAACGTGCATATATAAGAACAATTAATATGGAGAAAACTTAGCACAATAAGGATTGAAGATGAAAATATACATGGCAGTTAATCAAGAAAGAAGATAAATAAAAACTCAAATGCATTATGAGGAAATTTATTTAATAGAGTACAATGAAATTTATAGGATACTATGATACTTACTAACATACATGAAAAACAATATAAAATAAACAGTAAGTTACGGGAAAAAAAATTAGTTTTCTCCATTATATATTTGGCAGAAAAAGGAAAACACAAATAAAATAATATAAAATTAATTACAAATTTTGTTTAATATAATTTATATTAATTATCTTAATACGATGTTGATGGTAGCAACGATGATAATAAAGGTGATATCAATGATAGTAGTTGTGGTAACAATGATAATAGCAACAATAATAAAAATCGTGATAACAACAACGATTATAATAGTAGTGGTGACAATAACGATGAAAACTATAAAGGTGAAAGTGATGGTGGTGGTAGCACCAAGTTGTGGTGGTGACAGCAATATCATAGACCGTGGCAACAAGCAACGATAGAGATTGCAATGACAATGGTGGTAGTTGCACACGACAATGATGACATAATACCGACAATAATCATGACAACATTGTGATAATAATGGTGATGACAGGCGACAACGATGGTCGCGTGAGAGGAGAGGCAAGATATAAAAAAATTATAAAAAATAAAATAAATATTTTTCTTTAAATATTTCATACTTGAGACAAAAAATTATCACATAATTTGGTAAGTAACAAAATATTAAATATTAAGTTCTTTCCTTTCCATCATCACTTGAGTTGTGTTGCCCCCAAAAGATCAGTATTGTTCAAGATTCCACATATTACAACTCATTGTTTTAAGTTTTGGTAACTGGTCTCACATGCACAAGTCATAACAACTATAGCCTCACCGTTTAAAAGAGGAACAAAGCTATTAAGTATATTAATATATAATTAGAAGTAATCAATTTTTATAACAATAATAATATGTGTGTGTTTATAATATAAAATGATATATATATATATATATATATATATATTAATTCTTGACACATATCTTTGATTGGAGCATCAAATATTATATTCATCACATTTTTAGTGCATGATCTTGATAAAGGATCTTGAGTTCAAGATCCGGTCTTCACTAGATCTCTCAATAAAGGAGGTGAAGAGATCTCTAACATGAAGAATAAATTCTTGTAGAATAACATTTAAAATATGCATATTATTAAAAAAATATTATTAAAGAAAAAAATGAAAAAGATCTTGAAAAATCTTCAATTCTATATGACATTATGGAGTATAACAAAAAGTGGTCTAAGATTCCAATTTGAGATATAATACTCTAAGAATTATTCTTTGTGTAAAAGAAGTGACAAAGCACTGGATACTATATCCACACCAACTCAAAAACAATTAGCAGTCGAACTTTATTTTCCCCTTAAACTTGTCCTCACATAAGAGTAGCCTGTCAACCCAATTCATCTTCAGGAAATAGAACCTGATTAATTTAATAAATAATATCTAATAAAAATTTATTTTTATTAAAGATCAAACTTAAATACTATTTGAATAATTTAATTCTAATTTTAAAACATTAATTCCTTATTCTCAATCATTTGATTGAATTAATTCTTGGTTGGAATTTTACATGTGAATCTGCATGTGTATCAGCATTTTCATGCTATCTCTATCTTATAATAAAACAAGCTTTGGTTGTACAATGTCACACTTTCAGCAAAAGCTTTCCCGCCCAAAACAAAATAATACTTTTTTCAATTGTTTTAATAATGCTGAAAAAACAAAAGTTAACTTTACCCTTCTCCACGGAGAGAAAACCCTTCGTTGCTACAACCCTTCTCTTACTGCTTCAGTTTCTCCTTCTCTCTTTTGTTTCTACTCCTTTCCTTCTTCTCTTTCTCATTGACTTTTCTTCTCAGTCTCTCTAGGGAAAACACAAATCTTAGCTGCTGGCACCTCATATTCTTAGCCTCTCGGACGGAAAATGCAAACATGGAAAGAATGAGTCCATTTCCCTCTTCTCTCCATAATGCATCTTCTATTTCATCTTCTCCCCATCTTCTCTTTCTACTTCACTTTCTCCTTCTTGCTGGCTCGTCTTCTCGGCCTCTCCTAACGGAAAATGCAAACCTCAACTTCTGTAACTGGTAAGAAAGACTCCTTTTTTCAAATGCGATTTGCAATTTTGAATCTCTCACATCTCATATTAATTCGCCTCCTTTCCTTCTTCTCTTCTCCTTCTTGATGAAAAACACAAGCCCTTGTCGTGGTAACTGGTAAACTATGTTTTTTTTTTAATTGGTGTTTGCGATTTATATATTCTCCCTCTCACAATTGGTATGTTAAGTTTTGGTATTTTGCATTTCAGGGAAATCCCATCCTCTGTCGTATCGTTAAACCATTCATGGAAAGGGTTCAAGATGGCACTCTCCCAAAGATTTCAGAGTTCTAATCTTGGGAGTCCGTTTCAAGCTTTGCTGGCTTTGAAACAGGAAGAAACTATGCAGAGTTTCATCAGCCAGTTCAAAAGTGGGTGGGCATGGTGAAGGGGTTAGAAGAATCCTTCTTCATGGAAATTTTTCTCAAAGGGTTATAAGAAGAGGTCAGCAAAGAGGAAAGACTTCATGAACCAAGAAATCTGATGGAGTCCATGAGCAAGGTGTGACAAGTGGAAGAAAAAAATTGGGTTTTGGGACATATGAATAGAGGGTACAACAAGGGGTATCAATTTCAGAAACTCAATTTTTCAAACCAGAAATCTGGAAGAGAATGGCAGCTAGCTAGTAGTAAGGTAAGTGAATCCTCTCCAGCTGTAGGGGATAATGGATGGCAAAGTAGAAGAAACCTTCCATAATTTGTCACCCGCGGAAGTAAATGAGAAGATGAGAAAATGAGAATGTTTCCCTTGTGAAGAGAAGTATCATCTTACTCATGTGTATAAGAATAAATAGTTCAGATTGCTTATTATGGAAGAAGAAGATGAAGGAGACCCTTGCTGATGAAATGCATGCTGTTTTTCCTTACTTGGACATGGGGACAAGGTCCATCTTGAAGGAGAAGATATTGATAGAAATAGAAGATGAAGAAATGGGTACTCTAGAAAAACGGTTAGTTAGTAAGACAGTTAATAGTTAGTTATAACTAATTGTTAGTTAACAGTTAGAGGAGAAATTATAAATAGGTTGTTCGGGAGTTTGGGAAAGGAGGTAAATGTATTGTAGGAGATTAGTTATTTCTCGAAAATCACTGGTTCTGGAATCAGGAGTTCCCATTTAATAAAACTACTCTTCTTTATCTCTTTGTTGGTCCAGTTATTATAAGTAACCTAGTCACCCGTACAAGGCACGGGTATCGTGCTAGTTCCTACATGCATTCAGCATGGTTGGACCTTCTTAATACATATATGAAGTTCAGGTCTGTCCTTGCCCATGATTGGTCTCATTGCATGTTAGTATTATAGTGTGTTTTTGGATTTGCATTAGAAAGTCCAAAATCACATCGACATACCAATTAAGTGTGTATTTGCGGGTGCGTATGTTACGCATGTCTTCCCTTAAAACCACATCAAATGGACTCATTTATGCGAAAATTAGAATTTGTTGATGATGCAAAACCTGAACAGAGAGTATATACAGTGGCGGAGCCAGGAATTTTATTCAGAGGGGGCGAACATAAAAAAAAATTATATCATAAATAAAAATACTCCGAAGACAATACAAATCTCATATAAAAAAAACTATTACAGAAATTAAAATCACTTCATGATTTGACTCTTACTCTACGTGTTTTGTTAAAATCATCTATAATTGAATCTGTGCTAAAACTCAAAACAATTTCTTTTTCAATTTATGTAATCAAAGAATCATTAAGAAATTGGTCTTCCATTCTATTTCGAAGTCTAGTCTTGATTATCTTCATAGCTGATAAATATATTTCAGTAGTTACTGTAGAAACTGGAAGAGCGAGTGTAAGTCTAATCACTCTATCAATAAGAGGGTAAATGATGGACTTTCCGGTTCTTGCTAGCCCTTGACATAATTCAGATGTAGTTGATAAATTAATCAAATCTAGATGTTTAGGAATGTCAAGCTCAAAATGTTGTAGCTCCATTTTCAAATACAATTTTTCCTATTCCGTGAAATTTCTAGAATAAAATTTATCAACAAGTTTGCAAATATCATCTTGTTTACCCTATAAAATTATAGCACAAAAGATATTTACCCTATAAAATTTTTCAGTAGAAAAATCACCTTGTTCATTTCGAGCATGACCTTTCCTTCCAATAAGGGGCGCAAATAGTAGTTTATTTTATTTTAGAAGAATAACAAGAAGAAGAAGAAAGAGAAAAATAGGAAAAAAGAAAGGAATGATGGGATACCTGAAACTCTTATCTTTCACTGGTTTACTAAATGAAACAACTTTTTTGACTCATTCTATTCTCTTGAGATTTGTGTTTCCTTTGTGTCCACACCTCTCCATTTTATAGTGTTCTTTCTCTCTCTTCCTCTTTATTCTTTTCCTTTTTATTATTATTTTTTTCCATTTTATCATCTTTCTTTCCTTTTTTTCTTTTTTTGTTATCTCTCTTTCCCATTTTATTTTTATTACATTTTCTTTCCTTTTTTATATATTTTTTTTCCTCTTTTATGTTTTCTTTTCTTTTTTTCTTTTCTTTTTTTTACTATGTTTTCTATATATTTTTTTCTTTTTTCTTTTCTTTTTTTTACTATGTTTTATTTATATTTTTTTCTTTTCCCTTTTACCTTTTTTAATATTTTTTCTTTTCTCTTTTTTTTTTCTTTCATTTTTATTTTTTTACTAATTTTTTTAGGGGGGGCGGTGGCCCACCCTAGCCCCCCCTAATTCCGCCACTGAGTATATACGTGTGTTGGATAATCATAAACACGCACTAACGTGATTTTACAATGTTTAGTACTACGTTCAAGAATTGATTCTAAGTTTATAATTAATTATGAGTTGAAATAATTTTAGGTATTTTTTTATTGGATAAAAAAATTATACTGAGTTATGTTATTAACTTATTTTAGAATCAAAACATCCCAACACAAATCATATTATTTAAGATCAATTTTAATGAAAAACAATCTCACAGAAATAATTTATTTAAAATCAATTTTGAAACACTACTCCAAACATGACTGAGAGTCTAATATTATTAATTAATTAATTAAATTAAATCACTTAAATATAATTTTTAAATTTATTAATACCAAAATATAAAGTTTATTTATGCTAAATTAAAAAAAAAATTGTAACTAATTTTAAATTTTGTTATATACTTAATTCTTGACTTGTCAAAATTTCAACTATTAAATTTCTTTATGAACATTCTCTTTTAAAAAGTACTTCCTTGCTTTACACTACTGGACAGTGACAATTATAGGGCTATGATGGGGGCAGCTGGTACACTCTTATGAATAGGTGAACATTGCCACCCTTCTTTGTTGTTAGACACTACAAAATGCTTAGAAATCCATGTTTCTCCTTTTGATTCTCTTTCTCTCACAAGCTCCCTTTGTCTTTCCTCAACTTTTAGCTTTGCTTCTCTTGCTTTCTCCCAGTCTTTGCTCATAATAGCTTGGTTCAATTCACCCCAAACATGAGCTGATTCTGTTTGCCACACACTCTGATAAACAAGAGAATCTCATGTCACATTCAGGAAAACATTACACAACACAATTGAGCAAAAAAAATTAATTGTTTAATGTGTACCTAACTAAATGAGTTTTGTAAATTTATCCATCTAAATTCTAAATAATGCACATTGAGTATAGAATAGGGGGTAGAGAATAGAAATTTTAGTACCTCCGTGTCCTTGAGTATAGGAGTTACGAGACCTGACATCACTTCCTTTGCATCATATATCACTCTTACTTTCCCTTTATTTGTATCCTTCACTTTTACGGTCCTGCATAACAAAATGGATAAGAACGTGCACTATACTTAGAAAAGGTACTATTCTTGAAAATAACTTAGGCACGTAACTAGAGAATAACTTAATCAATTGTGCACTCTACTATTATGCACTTCATATATTTTTACTATAGAGTTTAATAGTGACAATACAAAACAGTTTTTCAGGTCGTTCAATCATAAATTACTATTGAATATTGATATAACTTTTAAATTAGATATCATAAAATTAACAAATTTACTAATTAGATAAAGATGTAAAACTGTTTTGTGTTGTTAGTGCATAGTCTATTTTCACAATTTTTTAAATAACATGTGAAAGTTCAGACAGATGCTTAGAAGGAAGATAATACCTATCCCAATGACCATCAACTTCATATAGAACTTTCAATGATGAAGAGTCAAGGATCTTCCCTTTGATCACTCTATGATTCCCCCCAATTCCTAGAAAAGAACTTGATCTGTAGGATAATTCAGCTACTAGACCTGTCTCTGGGCACCGTATATTAACTGTGCCAGCCCAATCAGCCCCAGGAACTGGAAGAATTCTAAGTAAAAGGTGAGGACAATTCATTTCATATGTTTCACCATGATTTAGGAGCTTCAACTGGCGTATACCATGCACTTTAGCTTCAACTGATGTGCCTGTTGCAGACACAGACATATAAATCTACATAAGTTTATAAATTAAGGAGCTACATTTAGAACATGAAAGTTGAAACTAACATACTTACAGCTAATTTGGATAATTATTTTGACAAGTACTCATAGGAAAAGAAAATAATATGGATTAGCAAGGTAAAATAACCTAAATTTCTTCCGTAAGTTAAAATTAACTTATGCATCTCAAATTATTAAAAGGGTAAATGAGAAAGCTCCTAAAAATATCGAAGTGCACAAGTTAAAATTAACTTAGTGGTTATTGAGAAGTTTATTGAATGCGGACCTTATTCTAGATCATTTCTGAAGAGTGTAAAACGTCCAACGCAAGGATTCAAAATTGTGATCAAAACTTCATTATAAGCAATGTAATGCACTTTTCAGGATTCAAAAACAGAAAGAACTTTAAAGGGTTAGATAAAGTCTGACATTACGAGTTCCTAATAATTTTGTAAAAATGAAAGATCTTTTTATTTTTGGGGACATAAGTTATCAAATGCAGCACATGATTGAAATGATTGTAATAAGTGTGTCTAAATAGAGCTGCTGCTTAGATTTCCTTTTGTTGACACCTGATTGGTAACCAGGCAAATGCATTATATGAAAATTATGTTCTCTGTATTGATTCTTTGTTGACATTAGGTCACTGCTATAATCAATTAATTAATCACATATTTATGCAGCACCAATCACACAAAATTCAAAACTTTTTGATCTTTGGCATCTGAAAGTTTATTATTGAGATGGATAGTAGTCTATAAGTCATTCAGGCGTTGATGTTTTGAATTAATTATGATCTTAGAAAAAAAAGGTCAATATAGTGAGATACCATTAAACTTTGGATCAGGTCGCTGGCACCATAACATTTCAATGTTTTCCTTTTCATCTGTTGCATGGAGAGCAGTTACTGGAGGTTGATGTGAAATCTGCAGACAAGTAAACCAAGAAATCTCTAATTATCTTGGGAATGGATATCAAGAAAAATGCCAAAAATTATGTTTGAAGTTTAAACCAATTAATAAAGAGTGACTTAAAAGACACCCAATTGAGAGATCAGAAGAAATTGAATTTGTACAAATTCTTTTAGAAACTGTTGTACAACAAACAAAAGTGTTGCAGAAATTGTTTTATGAATATAACTTTATAAAATATCAGAATAAGATCATGTGTTATCCTTTTGTGACCAAACTAAACATTTAGCCATAAGGTTAGGCACTTAGGCAAAAATGTATAAAAATGTAGAAATGAGAAGTACCTGCTCCAATAACACATTAAGATTTCCCTTTGAAACATGGTGTGTCTCACCAAGAATAGGATTATAAGGAGCAACACCAAAAGTCAGAGGGCGAGTGGTAGATATGCACCATGCTACCACAGATATGAACCTGTCAAGTGGACTCTGACCATTGTTGCATATACTTAGCAAGTCTGAAGCTGTGCAATACACTGATTCACCATAGCACTGAAGTTGGGACTTTGGTAAGTTGAACAGAGGTGGCAGCTGCAAGTAAGATAAAAGATTTTCATCATTTTCTGTAATATGTTGACTCAAATAATAGTACTATCTGATGTAACACCAATTGATAAACTAATGAAATACACCCTAACACTCCTTAATTACACACCCTACTATCAAATATAGTAATATACTCTAATACATAGTGCCAGCAGTTATATTCTATAAATAATTATCATCAAGACAGTTTCTAATTCTGATACAGAACAACTAATGCAGGGCAAGCCATTTTCTGTCACATATACCCTAATACATACCGCTGCTAACTTCTACACTGACAATTATAATTATACTTATATCTTATATCTATCAATACATGACTACTTATAATAATTAACATCGGTTCCCATCACATATATTATGATTTACATATTTTCTTTTCTTTAGCTGCACATTTTACTCTATCCAAGCATTACAAGTTAATAATTTTAGGAGCATTAGGAATACCCTCTCTAACATACCCTTCCTAAATATGCAAATTCATGAGAGAAAACATTAAATATGAAATGGGGAACCCACAAAATTTTATTGTTTCCAATAAATTTTGAACAATAAAGGAGATTGTCTTTGAAGAAGTATGTTAGAGACTATATTCCTAACATTTCTCTTTAAAAAATTTACAATGGGTAATGTTAACGACATTCTTCTCTCTACGATTGTCTAAAATTTATTCAAAAACACTAATTTTGGTGGGATACATTTCTAAATCAAGAGAGTGAGTCATCAAATGAGTAGTGAGTCTAACCAAAATTAGTGATTTCAATAAATTTCGGTCAATCATAAAAAAAGTGTTAAATAGAAGTGTTGTTAGCATTTCTTTTTTTTACATTATAATTGTTATCTTAGACTGTTTTATACATATCAAGAAAAAATAATAAATAATAAAAGAGAGTAGTAACTTTATAAAGTAATCTTATATCATAATTAATTCATTTATAAATTTTGTTGTCCGTTATTAATATTATAAAGAATATAAGTGAAAAAGATAACTAATATGACATTCAAAAGCTAAAATGACAATTATTTTGAAATAATTTTTTCTCTTAAATTACAATTATAATGATATCCTAGATATGACATTTTAAGTTAAATTTTTTATTATGAAAATATTTTTCTTTTATAAATAAAACGAACCATACTCACCAAAAAATTAACTCTATTGACAAATTAATTTGGATACCATTTGATTAAAGGATAAAAAAGAGTTTATTTTAACAAAAATTACAAAAGAAGCCAAGCATAGACATTACATGTTTTTTTATATAAGATTTTCTAACAATTTTACAATAGCATATTGTCATAATCACTATTGACCTACTGTGTAGTTGGGACATTATTAATTTGGTCCCGGAGGAGTGGCTCTGGCTCTCCTAAGCCATAAATGTAGATAACTATATAATTGATGTCGGAGTCCATAGTATTTGACCCAAAACAGCAAACTAGAATTAGAATACCCCAAGTTTAAGGAAAAAAATGAAAAAGAAAAAAGAAAAAGATAAACGTCAAAGGACTAAGAAGTGAAGGTACCTGGAAGCGTGTGAGATCAGACCCTGGGCGTACATTCTTGAATAAACTCAGTATTCGTTGCAAAAGATTAGGGGCTTTATAAGACGCATCTGAATCAGAATCCCTTTTTATTGTTAGTGGCCTTGTGAGCACAACTTTTGTTTCTTTCTTCTCTTCCATCTTAACCTGCACCATCACGTTTCACATTCTTATTTTCTAAACCGCGTATCCTAAAATCCCAAAAGAGTTGTAAGAATATTGGTGTAAAGATGGTAATTAAATAGTAATAATAACCACAGATTAGTACAATATTTGCAATAATTGCAATTTTTTTATATATTTTAACAAATTACTATGATTATTGTTATCATTATTATGATACATACCACAGAAACAATCATTGTAGTTTATGGGACTTTGATTTTCTTTTTTTTTCCATTCAAAGTAAAGAGTTTGGACTCTAATTTCAGGAGATTTACAATAAATAGACTCACTACTAAACCAACTGTTCATGAGATTGATGCCATCATATAAATCATACCCCAAACACTAAGGCTAAGACGTAAATTCCATCAAAATATAAGCTGAAATTTGGTCATATGATGCTAAGAAAACTCCCTAGTTATCCATCAATGGACTTAATTAAATAATATATATATATAAAAAACTAAATAAAGTAAAAAAAATGAAATAAGTAATGATTAAACAGTATATAAGTAGTATATACGAAAAGTAACACACGTGTAGATAGACGACATGCATTTCCTATATATAAACTATGATTCTTATAATCTTAGTTTAGTTTTCTTTGTTGTAAAGTAAAAGCAACGACGACTTCAATGCACTCTTGGCCTGCAAATTGCAAATACAGTCCAACATCCAAGTAGACAAAATTTGACCATATAAACCTAAGCCGAAGAAGACCACCCGACACCAAGTAATAGCCAAATTAAGGTCTAACCGTGTCACATATACAACCAAAGCCAAGGTCAAATTCTTCTATTGTAGAAATCAAAATTTTGATTTTACTTTTTTTTAATCATCGAAAACTAGAAAATTTATAATAGCCCAGGTATCATATTCAATTAACTAAATTAAATTCTTTGGTAATTGGGATTTGGTTTAGTAAGATCTAAACAATGTTCTATAAATATACGAACTCACATTTTTTTATGCATAAAAATAATACAATTCAGCCAAGGATACTTGATACTACGTCGTTTTCCTAGTAGATGAGAGACTTCAGAAAGCCAATCAAAACACATACAAATATAGGGTTGCCAACTCGAAATTGACATATTCCGAGGCGTTGTGCCCGTGAACTAAGGAACAATAATTAAATACTAACATTAACTTTTTTATTTTTTTTCCTTTTTCGTATTCACATGCATGCTTTGAAGATAGAATCAATATATATTATTGTAAAATATTCCGTCCACACAACGAACTGTTATATTATTTATATAATGATAAAGATAGATTAATTAGCTTCCAAGTTCAGAAACTGGGAATGTGTGATTGG